>ML662918.1:528416-612316 GCA_007570785.1 Antilocapra americana
GATAATTAACATGTTTCAATGCCATTCTCCCATATCATCCCACCCTTACCCTCATCCACAGAGTCCATGAGTCTGTTCTATACATCTGTGTTCCTTTTGCTGTCTCGCATGCTGGGTTCTCGTTACCGTCTTTCTAAATTCCATATATATGCGTTAGTATACTGTATTGTTGTTTTCCCTTCTGGCTTACTTCACTCTGGGTAATGGGCTCCGGTTTCGTCCACCTGAGTAGAACTGATTCAAACGATTTTTTTAATGCTGAGTAATATTCCATTGTGTATATGTACCCCAGCTTTCTTATCCATTCGTCAGTTGATGGGCATCTAGGTTGCTTCCATGTCCTGGCTATTGTAAACAAAGCAGCTATGAACATTGGGGTACACGAGGCTCTTTCAATTCTGGTTTCCTTGCTGTATATGCCCAGCAGTGGGATTCCTGGGTCATATGGCAGGTCTATTTGCAGTTTTTTAAGGAACCTCCACACTGTTTTCCATAGTGGCTGTACTAGTTTGCAATCCCACCAACAGTGTAAGAGAGTTCCCTTTTCTCCACATCCTCTCCAGCATTTATTACTTGTAGATTTTTGGATTGCAGTCATTCTGACTGTTGTAAAGTGATATCTCATTGTGGTTTTGATTTGCAATGACTTTTAACTTTTGGATAGCAGCCATTCTGACCAGCGTGAGATGGTACTTCATTGTGGTTTTGATTTGTATTTCTTTGATAATGAGTGATATTGAACATCTTTTCATGTGTTTGTTAGCCATCTCTATGTCTTCTTTGGAGAAATGTCTGTTTAGTTCTTTGGGCCATTTTTTGATTGGGTTGTTTATTTTTCTGGAATTGAGCTGCAGGAATTGCTTGTATATTTTTGAAATTAATTCCTTGTCAGTTGCTTCATTTGCTATTATTTTCTCCCATTCTGAAGGCTGTCTTTTCACCTTGCTTATAGTCTTTTCCTATCTGGCTTATTTCATTTAGCATTATGCCCTCTAGGTTCATCCATGCTGTTCTAAATGACAAGTTTCCCTCTTTGTTATGGCTAACATATAGGTTATACATGCTGCTGCTGTGCATGCTCAGTCATACCCAACTCTTTGCACCCCCTTTGACTGTAGCCCACTAGGCTCCTCTGTCCATGAGATTCTCCAGGGAAGAATACCGGAGTGGGTTGACATTTCCTTCTCCAGGTTATCTTCCTGACCCAGGGATTGAAGTGAAGTCTTCTGCACTGCAGGTGGATTCTTTACCACTGGGACCACCAGGGAAGCCTGTTGTTCACTTTAAAGCACTATGGGACTTCCCTGGTAGCCCTAGTGGTAAAGAACCCTCCTGTCAATGCAGGAGACATAGGTTCAATCCCTGTCACAAAGAGTTGAATATGACTGAAACAACTTAGTGTATATATATATATATACACTTGTGTGTGTGTGTATGTATTAATATATTTACTCACTTTACTTACTTTATCTACCTACCTACCTAGTTACTTACATCACATTTTATCTGGAGTGGATTCTTCTCTGAATTCTTAGCCCATGTAGTTTCCTGGGAGAAGAGTGGGTCTTATGTATTATTATCTCATTAATTGTTTACATAGGCTAATAGTATTATACTCTAAGGTCTCCTTAGTGAAGCAAGTTATAATCTTATTAATTGGACTTATATCTGTTTTAGTAGATTCTAGAAAATCCCTATTTTTGCTTGATGAAAGTAAGTAGCTTAGCTTTAAGCTACTAAAACATAATAGATCACCACTGTACCTTTAGGATGATGATGATGACTTAAATCTTTTAGTAAATCATTACAAACTGAATTTTGCTAGGAGCTGGAAGCAAATTAAGGCATACCTCTTAAGTCCAAGATAGTATAGCTCTGATTAAGGCTGATATTTATAATATCATGACAAGGATGGAGGAGAAAACACAACATTGGAGACCAAATAATCCAAGACAACTCAAAAGAGAAGAACAGCTTTATGAACAATTTTTGGGAAATTAAACAGAACACAATTCCCACAGTGGATATTAGACACATAGAGCTTGTTATACCAAGATATAGGGCTGGCTCAAAACATAATTAGGTTCAAGGAAAATTTAAATTCCTAAATGATAGACTCATTATAAATTAAGGACAGATAGAAATATATGTGGATGGTTTTAACTTTTTGAGGTTGACTTCATGGATAGCATCATCATATCACAACCTCTTATCTTGATGCTCTTATCAAGAATAGTGTGTGTGTGTGTCTGTGTGTGTGTGTGCAGTAGCAATAATAGAGGTGACAGCAAATTCTACAAGGCCTATAAATGAGGAATTTGCAAGTGTTTAAAAATGTAAATTTTTTCATGGTTAAGAATATTAATGAAAAGTTGGTAAGATCTGCTGGAGGAGGAAATGGCAACTCACTCCAGTATTCATGCCCAGAGAATCTTATGGACAGAGGAGCTTGGCAGGTTACAGTTCATGGTGTCACAAAGCACAACTCATGACTCATGGACATGACTGAGCACATACAGCAGCAGCAGGTATAACCTTTATGTGATCCATGAATCTGAGGCAAATCAGATGTAGAATAAACAATATTTTTAATAGTGCTTAGAATAGAGAATGTGCCTCTTCTGAGTTAAATCCAGGATTGCCTGTTTAAGAGAGAGGAATTGGTGATATCCTTTGTAAGATCTTTCAAATATGTACCCTGTGAAAGGAGAGGAAAAAACTAAAGACCTCATAAGAAAAGGTATTGCCACAAAAGCCAATAGAAACCAAAATACCACTTATTGACAGAGGTTTAGGTCTTATGGTTTCTACCTTTCAGGGAGACAAAACAAAACAAAAATGAAATAGCCATTGGACACTCTTTGAAGACATATATCCATGTCTTAGTCATTTTGGGTCTCCCAGAGCACTTGATGAAGTGCTTTGTACAAAACAGTTACTTAATATGTCTTTTTTCTTTTGTCTTTTGTTGAATAATAATAGAAAAATAGATTGACATTTGAAGACTTGCTACTAAGGCATGGTGATTCTTTTCTCCTAGCTGTCTACTCTCTACCCCAAAACAAAGTAACAGATAATGGGGACACATAAGGGCACAGGTCACTTGGTACTTTCTTCTCTCTTTACCTGCTCCCTTCCACAACAAAAAAAGTGGAAAGATGAAGACCAAAATATTAAAGACATAGGTCATTCTCCCAATATTTCAACTCAGACAATAATTTGATAATTACAATGATGAGGAAAAGCTTCTGACATATGTGCCATGTTGATACCAATGATCTAATTGCTTAATCAACAAAATAAAGTTGTCTGGAGTAATGTCAGAAAAGAATGATCTCATTGTTATATATTCTATTGTTTGATTTATGTTTTTTTCAAAGACCCAGATTTATGGCTGGTAAATGGATTCTCTACATCAAATATGTATCTTATTTTGTACCCTGTCATTGAAATAATACAGATAGTTGGGAAATAGGATCAGTCTATTTACATTATACAGCCAAACATGTCCATTGGAACATAAAAGCAACATGGCCTGGAGAGTATAATGAAGTCCAACAAGTCAAAGGTCACAAAGTAATTAGTAATAAAGAAGATAATTTCAAAATTAGAAGAAAAGGCTTATTTTGCAATTGAAGAAATTATATATGTAAACTGAACAGGACAGGTTGGAATGAGATGGGATAGAATATAATATGGCAGGTCAGATGGGAGTGAAAAGTTCAAAAGATTTGAGCATCCAGATTCAGCCATCACCTCAAAGGTCAAAGGATGACTAACTCATAGGTAAGGCACTGGAATCTCTAGGACTTGCTTTCCACATTTCTGTGGCTTCTTTTTCATCCCTGGACCTTGTTGGGCACATCTGAGGATATTAATTGTAGGCCTCCAATCCTCTAACATAAGGAGTGTGTATCTATGTGTGTGTGTGTGTACACAGATATTATATACACATATTAAGGAATTAAAAAATAAGGCCCCCGAATTTATAATCAGTTCAGTCTCTCAGTCGTGTCCGACTCTTTGTGACACAATGAAGCACAGCACGCCAGGCCTCTCTGTCCATCACCAACCCCCAGAGTCCACCCAAACCCATTTCCATTGAGTCGGTGATGCCATCCAGCCATCTTGTCCACTGTCATCTCCTCCTCGTCCTGTCCCCAATCCTTCCCAGCATTAGGGTCTTTTCTAATGAGTCAACTCTTCGCAGGAGGTGGCCAAAGTATTAGAGTTTCAGATTCAACATCAGTCCTTCCAATTAACACCCAGGACTAATCTCCTTTAGGATGGACTTGCTGGATCTTCTTGCAGTCCAAGGGACTCTCAAGAGTCTTGTCCAACACCACAGTTCAAAAGCATCAATTCTTTAGCTCTCAGCTTTCTTTATAGTCCAACTTTCACATCCATACATGACTACTGGAAAAAACATAGCCTTGACTAGATGGACCTTTATTGGCAAAGTAATGTCTCTTCTTTTCAATATGCTATCTATGTTGGTCATAACTTTCCTTCCAAGGAGTAAGCGTCTTTTAATTTCATGGCTACAATCACCATCTGCAGTGATTTTGGAGCCCCCCAAAATAAAGTCTGACACTGTTTCCACTGTTTCCCCATCTATTTCCCATGGGATGATGGGACCAGATGCCATGATCTTAGTTTTCTGAATGATGAATTTTAAGCCAATTTTTTCACTCTTCTCTTTCACTTTCATCAAGAGGCTTTTCCGTTCCTCTTCACTTTCTGCCATAAGGGTGGTGTCATCTGCATATCTGAGGTTATTGATATTTCTCCCAGCAGTCTTGATTCCAGCTTGTGCTTCTTCCAGCCCAGCGTTTCTCATGGTGTGCTCTGCATATAAGTTAAATAAACAGGGTGATGATATACAGCCTTGACACACTGCTTTTCGTATTCAGAACCAGTCTGTTGTTCCATGTCCAATTCTAACTGTTGCTTCCTGACCTGCATACAGGTTTCTCAAGAGACAGGTCAGATGGTCTGGTATTCCCATCTCTTTAAGCATTTTCCACAGTTTATTGTGATCCACACAGTCAAAGGCTTTGGCATAGTCAATAAAGCAGAAATAGATGTTTTTCTGGAACTCTTGCTTTTTCGATGATCCAGCAGATGTTGGCAATTTGATCTCTGGTTCCTCTGCCTTTTCTAAAAACAGCCTGAACATCTGGAAGTTCACAGTTCACATATTGCTGAAGCCTGGCTTGGAGAATTTTAAGCATTACTGTACTAGTGTATGAGATGAGTGCAATTGTGTGGTAGTTCGAGCCTTCTTTGGCATTTCCCTTCTTTGGGATTGGAATGAAAACTGACCTTTTCTAATCCTGTGGCCACTGCTGAATTTTCCCAGTTTGCTGGCATATTGAATGCAGCACTTTCACAGCATCATCTTTCAGGATTTGAAATAGCTCAACTGAAATTCCATCACTTCCACCAGCTTGGTTTGTAGTGATGCTTTCTAAGCCCCACTTGACTTCACATTCAAGGATGTCTGGCTCTAGGTGAGTGATCACACCATCGTGATTGCCTAGGTCATGAAGATATTTTTTGTACAGTTCTTCTATGTACTCTTGCCACCTCTTCTTAATATCTTCTGCTTCTGTTAGTAACAGGCAAATTTGGCCTTGGATTACAGAACGAAGCAGGACAAAGGCTAGTAGAGTTTTGCCAAGAGAAAGCACTGGATATTGCAAACAACTTCATCCAACAACACAAGAAAAGACTCTACACATGAACATCACCAGATGATCAAATTTATAAAGGAGATTGATATTTGGCCTCCTGACTCATTTCTTGAAATATATGCACATGCAAACACATATATACCTACAAATGTACTGGATGACCTTGTTTTATTCAAATGAAACATTTAATCTCAGAGAAAAGTCATTATTTACCTTGAAAAATTCTGAAGATATAACCTCAAGATAAATTTTATATCCATTATACTTATTTGAAGGTGAAGAAGGGATAATATTTTAAAAAAATTTAAATTGCTCTACTTTTGGGGGGCAGATAATAGTATGTCTGCCTCATTAAAAAATAGCCAACAGGAATTTGCTGTATGTCTCAGGAAACTCTAAAAGGGGCTCTGTATCAACTTAGTGGTATGGGATTTGGAGGGAGATGGGAGGGAGTTTCAAAAGGGATGGGGATATATATGTACCTATGGCTGATTCATGTTGAGTTTTGACAAAAATCAGCAAAATTCTGTAAAGCAATTATCCTTTAATAAATTTTTTTTTAAAATTCTTAGTGAAAAGGAAGGAAGGATAGATAGAAGGAAATAAGGAAGGAATGGAAGGAGGGAGGAAAAGAAAGTGACCCATACATAGCTGGAAATGCATAAATATTTTTATGTCAGATATGGAGTGAATCTCTGCCTAGATTCAAAAACTCATTGCATTTCAAAAATGTTCTGCTTTATACTACATCTGTGATATGCCATTACTTTGCCAAACAATGGGTAGAGGTTCTGCTTTTGAGTATGACAAATTATTTCTATTATTCTATTGTTTTCATCTTCTCATGTACTTTTTAAATTCCAGGCATAAGAAAAAAAGAGGAAATCCAAATTTCTCAAGAAAACTAAAATCCAAAAGGATGTTTTTCTCTGGGGACCCAAAGGTATTATTTCCGTATTCCTATACTACACAGTACTACTCAGTTCAGCACCATGTTAGTACTGAGTCTTTTGGTTGGTTTGGCTCTTATTTTGTTTACTGAGCTTTATTATATTGTCCTCTATAACTGTGCATTTATTGTTGTCTTCCCATCAAGATTGTCAGTATTGGTAAAATTTCCCCTTCTCTTTTATTCATCATAGATCACAGCGTGAAAGTGAAAGTAAAAGTGAAATTCACTCAGTTGTGTCCTACTCTCTGCGACCCCATGGACTATACAGTCCATGGAATTCTCCAGGCCAGAATACTGGAGTGGGTAGCCTATCCCATCTCCAGTGGATCTTCCCAACCCAGGAATCCAACTGGGGTCTCCTGCACTGCAGGCAGATTCTTTACCAACTGAGCTATCAGGGAAGCCCAGATCAAAGCATAGCACTGGGTATACACCAGATTTCCAATAAATATTTGTTAATGAAGTGATAGTCCACAATTGGTACCACAGGATACAACTTCACTAAATCTTTACCATCCTATCCTTTGTTTCCTTCCCCCCTCCCTCCTTTCCTTTCTTAGAGTACTGTATTGTGGGCCTACCATGTATTTTTCATTATAATGGCATAAAATTGTATAAATCACAGTTTTTCCCCTTCAATGAACTTTCAGTTTTATCAGGAAATAGTTTTTTCCAGTAGTCACAGATAAGTGTGAGAGTTGGCCCATAAAGAAGGCTGAGTGCTTAAGAATTGATGCTTTTGAATTGTGGTACTGGAAAAGACTATTGAGAGTCCCTTTGATTGCAAGGAGATCAAACTGGTCAATCCTAAAGTAATTCAACCCTGAATATTAATTTGAAGGACTGATGCTGAGGCTGAAACTCCAATACTTTAATCACCTGATGCAAAGAGCCCACTCACTGGAAAAGAGCCTGATGCTGGGAAAGATTGAAGGTGGGAAGAGAAGAGGGAGGCAAAGAATGAGATGATTGAATAGCATCACTGATTCAGTGATCATGGATAATGAGCAACTTCCATGAGATAATGAAGGTGGGCAAGCCTGGTGTGCTGCAGCTCATGGGATTGGCAAAAGACACGACTTAGCGACTGAACAACAATAATATTTACATGTGAAACTGTTAAATAAGATTTAGTTCCTTAATAAATGGTAAAGATAACTGGTATAAATTCAGAGATGGGGGCACTGCTATGTGTCAATTGGTTAAAGGAGGTTGCATAGAAGAGGCGCTTTTAGAAATGAGCTCTAAACAATAATATCTACCTTGTAGTACTTTTTGTAAATAGTATTTACTTTTTGTAAATACTAAGCAGGATGATAAATTTGAAGCTTTAACACAGTGTCTTAAACATGGTTAACAATCAACAAATAGTATCTATGATAACAATGATGATAATGGAAGAAAGATGAAGAAAAGGAGAATTATTAATATATAGATGGAGAGGCTGGTGGTTTTTACGTGGTAGAAAGCATCTAAGAAAATAGTAGACTTTAGGATAAGCATCGTAAGATATAAATAGCTAAAAGACAGGACCCATGTCAAGATTGAGGAGGACTTTGAGTATCAAGCTGATGCATTAAGTCTTACATTATGATATGCAGTGTGGAAGCATTGATATTTGAGAGATTATCATTGCAATCTATTGGATTTTGAGATCTTTTCACTAACATTGCAAAACCATGTGCCTACATTTCCCCAACACAACCTAGTACAAAGAAAGATTCAGGCAATCAAATAAAATTTTTATGTAAAAGTAGACTATTAAGTGGATTGACAGTTTCTCTAACTCTAGCCTCTTATCCCATCTTAGAATGATTGAACTAAATGATCCTTTTTTGAAGTGGAAACAGCAAACATGGCTCTAAAGACATATACTCATTGAAGGCCAAGTGAAAAGATAGTGGATTATCCTGATTATTATTGTATGAGATTACATTCTTTCATATTGCATCATATCCTAAAATTATAAAAACAATAATTAGCTATTAATTTGACCTCAAACACTCAATGTGTTAAATAATGTGCAAAGTCAGCACATGCTTTTCAGAGGTCTTCCCAAGAGAGGGAACACAAAAGTCTGATCTCTATGTCTGCATCTCTGTTGCTGTGCTACAAATAGTTTCATCAGTACCATCTTTCTAGATTCCACACATATGCAATAATATATGATATTCATTTTTCTCTTTCTGACTTAATTCAGTAGGCTCTAGGTTCATCCACTTCATTAGAACCGACTCAAATGTGTTCCTTTTGATGGCTGAGTAATAGTCCATTATATATGTACCACAACTTCTTTATCCATTCATCTGTTGATGGACATCTAGGTTAATGCCATGCCCTAGCTATTGTAAATAGTGCTGTGAGGGGGTGGGATGGGATGGGAGGTGAGAGGGAGGTTCAAGAGGGAGGGGTCATATGTATACCTATGGCTGATTCATGTTGATGTATGGCAGGAACCAACACAATATTGTAAAGTGATTATCCTCCACTTAAAAATAAATTTAAAAAATAGCACAAGAGAAAAAAAGGCAGTGAACACACAACTGAAAAGTAGGAGAATTAGAAAAGCTAGAAAAGAAATTTAAAAAAGAGAGGAAGAGCAGTGAGGCAGAATCATACTTTTCAATAATCCAAAGGAGTAGAAAATTTACATAATAAACTATTATAACTGGGAATAACTGAGAAATTGTAACTTCATAAAGAGAAAATATAATGCAAAAAGTACATTGTAAAACCAGCACCTTAGGGGATATGGTGCAAAAAAAAAAGATCCAGGCTTCATAGAATCATAGAACTTGAGAAAAATGTTGAAATATCATTTTGTCCATTCCCCTGATCTTCAAGTAAAACCTTACCTCAATCATCTCGGACAAGGGAGAACTATGTTGCTTGAAACCAAAATGTAAGAGAGCCCAGAGGTAATTTCATGACCTCCAGAGTAATGTATTCTGTTTGACAGCCTTCACTGCCAGTAAATTCTTTCTCATGCTATAGTGTCATTTCCTTTGGCTCCACCCTCACTGCAGATGGAAAGCATCTGGTCCTAATGACTGCCCTTCAGATCCTAGAAGATAATTACTAAATCACCTCTTAGCCAGCTTTTCTATGAGCCGAACAATCTCAATTCCCCTTGGTTTTCTCTTCTTCAGTTTATTTTCCTGCTGTTTATCATCTATGCTCTGGGATGGCTTTATAATAAGAAAAACAATCTTGCTGTCTTTCATGCCAAATAATCATACAATTAAAGCTCTAACTTAAAAAAAAGAGCATATATCCGCCTCTGCTCCTAAGGCCAAGAATATTTTAAAAATTAGCCTCTTTTCCTTTTCTCAATGACAAATGCCAGTGGAAAATCTTACTTAATCTAAAAAACAGTATTTCTCTAAGGCATTGAACTGTGCAGAGAAATTACTTCTGCTGTGGACAGATATCAAACTTTCCTCCCCACCCGCACTGTCTTCATGGGTAAATTGTGTAGTTACATAAAAGGAAGAAGTACTCAAAATGCCACAGACATAGGGAGTTTTACTAAGTCACATAGCCTCAGGCAAGGGTTATGCTCCTGAACTTTGAACCCACCTTTCCTATTTTTCCTCAGTAACCCAATAGAGCTAATGACAAAAGGAAAATTCTTCAGACCTTCAAATGATAAAACAATACTTTCCCAAAACCTAAGGGGAAAGTATTGTCAGAGGGTTGATAAAGTTATAACCAATTTTAGAAGCATTTGACCCATAAAATATAGTAATACAATTATGAACTGCTACCTCACACCTGCAATTCACATGGAAGTTTTAGAAATTGTTTCTAAGACAATATAATTTACCAACCTAATCTTATATTATGCCATTTGAAAAATCTGGGTGGTTTGTCTCTTTACTTGGAAGCTGGGCCACTGAGCCCCTGCTAGAATTTAGGGATGTTACATACTAAAGATGTTAAGATTGTAACCTAATTTCAGGTGAGCTTTTTTGCTTTATTCTGTTATGTGGGCACAGGCAACCTTGGGAATTCATAATCTGTACCAAATGAATGTAGAAATGTGCTGCAGTTTAGAGAAGAGGTTGACAAGGTTGGCAAAGGTTACCCTGAATTCAGGGTAAAATGTTATCTTTCTTTAAAGGCAGTACAGTACTTTTATCCCTATAAACAGAAGATCTGGGGGAAATGTCATATTTTTCAACAAATAGGAGGCATTTTCTCCTTTCCCCATCAGTTTGACTTAGTAAAAAATGAATTTGAGACCCAGTAACACTGGTCACAAACTAACTAACAAAAATATATAAGGAACTCTATCCTTATCCCCTAATAGAGAAATAGCTGGAACTCAGCCACCCTGTGAGTGTGCCAATGCCCTCCATCACCATGAGGTACCCCTCGGAATGATACTATAAACCAATGACTCTCAACTAGGGGAGAAATTTTGCCTCTCAGGGGATATTTGGCAGTATGGAGTTTTTTTTTTTTTTGGTTGTCTCAACTTGGGGTGCTAGGGCTACTGGAATCCAGGAGATCGAGGTTGAAGATGCTGCTCAACATCCTCCAGTGTACAATATGGTCACCCCCCCCACAGCAAAGAAATAGCCTGAAATGTCAAGAGTGTGTGAAGTTAATAAATCCTGGCTTAGGGCTTCCCTGGGGCTCAGTAGTAAAGAATTTGCCTGAGAATGCGGGAGACATGGGTTCTATCCCTGGTCCTGAAAGATCCCACATGCCACAGAGCAACTAAACCCGTGCACCGCAGCTACTGAGACTGTGCCCTAGAGCCCATGAGCCTGAACAAGAGAAAAGCCTGCACAGCAATGAAGACTCAGCACAGCCAAAAAAATATTAATTTTAAAAACCATTAAAATTGAATAAAAAAAAAAAAGAAATGTTGGCTTAGTCTCCTGACTTACACCACTAAGGCAGGATAGCTCTTGTTGTAGTCAGGACCCTATGTCATAGTCTGCCTTACCCAGGATGTTGCTTCTCTACCAAGGTTCTGCATGCTTGTCCCTGTTCTCTCTCTCCTTCTTTGTATTTGAAGGATGGGAAGACCTGAGAAGACTCAAGATATCTTTCCTTATCTCCATGGGAAGACAGTGCCAAGTTATACCCCTAAAGGCCGTGTACTTTCTGCTGCCTGTTCTCTGATCTCTGGTCTTGTGGAAAATTATAGAAGGAGCATATGCCCTTTCCCTTATGAGATGAGAGAAATGCTCCTCTGGACTTCACAAAGGGTCAAGCTGCACTGCCCAATTCCTTGAATACTTCCACTTCTACCCTCAGGCTGATTTTCTATATCCCCCCAAGTTTGGCCGCTACCTCTCTTTTTAGTTTCTGGCTACACTTGTATGCACTCAACTCAAGTATTTGCCTGGCTAATATGTTTTCATGTTCCTAATGACTGTAATTTAGTACTGGAAGCAACATGAATCACTCTGGTTAATCAAAGACTCTGGTTAACTGAGAGTCATGCAGAGACACTATGCCAGAACCACTGATTGTTTTATCAAGGAATTGGAAAGGGACCAAATAGACTATGAAAACCATAGCAAACATCATTTAATTTAATCTTTACTTGACAATTTAAATGGCTCATTAGGATCCTTTATTGCCTTATGGTCATTACTAGAATCCTCTCTCTCTTAGTCTCATTGCTTGACTGATGCTTGGTAGAGGAATTAGTTCAATTAAGGAATTCTGGGAAACAGAATTGGGCCCTCAGTAAATATTATTGGCAGATTAATCTAAGTGGATAGAGGCCACCCCATTGTGTAAAACAATTTTTTTAAAAAATCTGGAAACAAAAGGGTTGAAAGCAGAGAGCTAAAAATCAATGCTACCATCAGTTGTGTATTGGATCTGTCAGTTGTAACTATCATTTACCAGTAACTCAGAAAAATGATACTTTTGAAATGTGAAGCCTTTAATCCTAGCTTTATTTCAATAGCCTACTGACTTTTCTCACCCACCACTGCTACTAGGTATACTGTATCCTGTTTTGCCTTCAGCCTAGGGCTTCCCTGGTGGCTCAGACAGTAAAGAATACATCTGCAATGCGGGAGATGTGAGAGATGCAGGTTCAATCCCTAGGTCAGGAAAATCCCCTGGAGGAGGGCATGGCAGCCCACTCATTTTTTGCTTGGAGAATCCCATGGACAGAGAAGCCTGGAAGACTGTAGTCCACAGGGTCACAAACAGTCGGACACCACTGAGCAACTAACACTTTGGGCTTTCCAGGTGGTAAAGAACTTGCTGGCCAATGCAGGAGTCATGAGACGTGGGTTTGATCCCTGGGTTGGGAAGATGCCCTGGAGGAGGGTATGGCAACCTACTTCAAGATTCTTGCCTGGAGAATCCCAAGGAGAGAAGAGCCTGGTGGGCTACAGTCTATGGGGTTGCAAAGAGTCGGACAGGCATGAAGCAACTGAGCACACACTGACCATGCATATTTTGGGATTGATTGCACTGTAAGTCTCACCCTGTTATGTTTTTCCTGACCCTTTCCCAGCATTCACTGGAGTTCTCCACACTCAGGAAAGCACAGGAACTTGGTAACCACTTGCCCATGCCTTTTGCCAAAGGAATGATCACAGTTGTATTTTGTTGGCTTGGGAAACAGAGTACACTAATACCAAGGTGCCATATATGTTAAACACCTAACAGCTTTACCCTCAGTCCAGCAAATGCTACAAAGTTGGAGAGATGCAATCCTGCGGGAGTCAGAATTTGCCCTTTCTCCTCTTCCTTTCTTCACTGCTTTACATATTCCCTGAAGTATCATAGAACTGGTGAAGTAGTTGAGGATAGTTTAACATATCCATATCTTAACATCTGATTATCAATTTACATCTTAGAACTTGAATTTACTTTCTTGCTTTTCATTTCTTTTTAAACTTTTTTGTTCTTTTCTTGTTCCCTCCCAGCCTGAGGTAACCTCCATGAAGTAATCAGGACAAGTTATCAGCATTTTAGGTCATAGACAGTTTCCACAAGCCCAGACCCCCACCCAATACTGGACATTTTTTCCCTCTTTCCATATCTACTAGAAAAGCCCAAAGAGTACAATACTGAACACCAGAAAAATTTCAGATTCTCTGTTGAAGACTAGTTTTTTTTTTTCCTAATGAAGAATACTCTTGAGAGTCCCTCGGACTGCAAGGAGACCAAACCAGTCAATCCTAGAGGAAATCAACCCTGAGTATTAATTGGAAGGACTGATGCTGAAGCTGAATCTCCAATACTTTGGCCACCTGATGTGAAGAGCCAACTCATTGGAAAGACCCTGATGCTGGAAAAGATTGAAGACAGGAGGAGAAAGGAGTGGCAGAGGACGAGGTGGTTTGACAGCATCACTAAATGAACATGAGTTTGAACAAACTCCAGGAGATAGTGAAAGACAGAGAAGCCTGGCATGCTGCAGTACATGGGGTTGCAAAGAGTTGAACATGACTTAGCAAGTAAACAACAGCGAGAAAGTGTTGTCATTTATTTACAAAGCTGCCACATAAGATCTATCATTAGTAAGAAAGTTTTCTCGTTAATATGAATGAAGTTATTAATTTTTTACCACATGATAAGGATTCTGTGTTCATGATTCTCCCCAACAACACCGCAAGGTAGTATGATGAGCCGTATTTCATAGATATGGCAACAGGATCAAATAAATGGAGTGAAAAAATGTTTATGTTCTTTTTCTTTTATGCTATGCTGCTGAAGCATGGGAATGTTCATTCGGTCTAGCTTGTGACCTAGCCACTTATAAAGTCAAATGACAGAGCTGTGAAATAGGTTGGTTCAGATCCTCTGAGAAGTAGATGCCATGGCAGGATGAGACATGCCAGAGCTTCAGTGGGGGAGGGAGTGACCTGAGAGGAAAAATAGAAAATAAAGAAGGCTAGGAGAGCCAATAGACTGGGATCCAGTTCTGACCCTTGTGGCAGAGGGAGGGGAGGAAGGAGGATTAGTTAGTAAGCATTTAAAATTACAGAGTAATTCTAAGAAAGTTTCAGCAAAGCCAATGGGGAATCTTTAAGCTGAAGCCATCCATCTGAGGCATTCTGCATCTCTTAGAACATGTCTGCTTTGGTGTCCTCGCCATGCTCAGTCACTGGCTGGGGCAGTCTGAGGGAGGTATGGTTCCTAACACTGGTAGATTCAGAGAACAGGCAACTGAGGCTATCTGTCAATTACATTCCCTGAGAGACACATTTTCACTGTTGTAATGGGAAGATAGAGTACGCTAGATTCAAGAGTCTGTTAGAGGCCTTTGACCTAATTATGAAAGTACATTTTTACTAACTATAAAGTCCATTTTTACCCATATTTTACTAACCAAGATCTTTTGAGGATAGGGGTTTTGTCTCACTCATTTTTGTGTCTGTCACAGGACCTGGTTAGGTGCAAATTAGGTGTGTGGTGATTGATATGAAGTGAACATGACTTGGCCAGTAGCAGTCTGCCATCTTGCAAAAGAATAAAAGTGATTTGATGACCCTTTGCAAAAATGAGATGATAATGTCCTTAAATGGATCTTAAAATGAATAGCCATGAAAAAGCAAAGCTGACAAATACTGCTAATTATGATTACAATCATTAAAAATAAGAGCATAATTATGATTCTTTGCCTTTCCTAATCTAGCCCCTCTTCACAGGATGCAAAGCCTCAAGATTTGAATGGTTGGACAAAGCCTCACAAAATCACTGATTAACCAAAGCACACAAACCTGGACAGACAGCTGCATATGCACACTCACCCTTCCAGACATATCTGAGGTCTAATTTCAACTTCATATAATATAGTCACACTTTCTCTCTGGAGTGCTAAGCAGCTCTGAATTCACAGAAGAGCTTCCCTCACCCCAGGGTCACCATTAAAGCAAGAGAGAGTGTAGGAAAGCTCTTGGATACCCAGGGTGAAATCAAGTCTATATCATGGACAGGCTGGGAAGAAAAAGTGGGAGTGAGAAAGAAGTAAGGTGTCTTGGAGTGTTGAATTAAAGAAGGGCAAGACAGAGAACTAGACAGGAGAGGGAAAGGAAAAAGAAAGATGAACTTATGCTAGAGATTGTGACACATCTGTGATAATGATCCTGGAGTTGATGGAGTAGGCCTAGGCTGCAGATTTACCTGTGCCACTGACTGCAGACACAGGAATTCAGTTGTTCAGCCAATTAGCCTGAATAAACACCAAGTGCAGTATTAGTGACCATGTGTTGAACACTCATGGGCCAGGCTCTCTGCCAAGCACTTTATTTATCTCAATGATTATTTTAATACAACCCTGTGAAGTAGACACTTAATATATTCCCATTTTCTGATGGAAAAAAGAAACCTAAGCCTGCAAAGATATTAACTACCTTGTGGAACATCACACAGCTAATAAATGGCAGAGCTCAAATGGGAAACCAGTTTTGTCAGATGTATTTACCCTCTATACTGCACTACTTCTTCACCTATCGAGACTATTTAGACAATTAAGACTATTTATATTACGCTGTATTTGAGACTTTGGGTCCATAGCTAAGCTTAGACATGTTCCCTCCTGTCAAAGACCACAAATTTTGTCATCCAATTAGAGAAAGTACACTCAACCTCTCAAAATAAACACACAAAAGCAATCCAGGATTCCAAAACATGACAAAAGTGTTTTGAGAGAAGGGAATCATTATGGGAGGCTGGGTCTTTCGGGAAAAGCTTCCTGTGGATGTGGAAAACTTAAGTCACACAGTCAAAAAAAGAAGAAAATGGAGCGCAGTTTGATGTTTAGGACAGAAATCTGCCATTGCTTTATGAGAATAAATGATGTGGGACTTGCCGCAGGGCTGCCTGGAAAAGAAGTGCTAAAAAACTCAGGCATTAAGCTAAGAAATTGTTTCTGAGCAAGAAGTATGGTGGAAAATCTTGCTTGAATCTATTACTGTACCATAGGAGAACACTGTCAATAGGAGCCAGATAGGTCATCATCAGAAAGTGTTACCACTGGGTGGAATCAAATCACCAGCACAAATGGTACCCTCTCGAGCAGTTTCAGCCAAGATGCCAAAGGCTGCCTGGACATGAAAGGTGGCAGATGGACATTGCTGAAAAGGAGCTTGCCTTGGTGCTGACACTGTGTAAAACTTTGTCCAGCTGAGAAACTTTTTCTGGCCTGGAGTAGGGAGAATTCTTGGACCGTGAACTTGAATCCACCTTTCTTGCAAAGAAACAAAAAGCCAGAAGCATGACCCTGGGAGTGCACATATTTGAACTCTTTTTGATCAGTGTGTGGGGTGGCTTCTGTCTTTACATAGATTGGGCTCGCTTCTATACTATACTAAAGCGACCATGCAGAAGCCTTGGTGTAGGCACCAGCCCTCTGCCTTGGGTCTTTATCCTCTCACTTTTCTGCTTGCCAAGCTCTATCAGATCACCTATTTCCTGACTCTTAGACTTGAATGACCCTATTCTCTAGCTACTAATGAGTGAGTTAGGTCTTCCTTGCTCAGATAATCTATTTATACTTATTTCCCTGGTTTATTTACATCAGCTCTCTATACATTTTCAACTTTGTACACACCATGAATGTCACAAGCACTGGCAGGTGTGGGAAAGAGACAATCTTGCCATCTCCCCCAGCCCTATAGGGCCCCTGCTAGTCATGCCTGCTTGATTGGAATTCTTGCCAAGATAGGAGATGGGACCTGGCATAAAGGAATATTTCTCCATTGAAAAAGCAGTTAAAAAAATCCAAAAGTTTTATTTGGTGGCATGCTCAGGCATTTAAAGGCCCAAAGGGGAATTAGAGGGGACAGAGCCTTGTCAGTCAAGATGATTAATTCTAAGGTGTAAAAGGGGATTGTGTTTCAAGCAGAGTGGGTGATGGCAGCATGCCCACAGAGGCACTTGTGATACAGTGGAAAGAAAACTAGCCTAGGTGTCAGGAGACCTGGGTTCTTGCCAAAACCAACTATGAATAGTTGTGTGAACTTGGGTCAGTCCTGTCCCTACTCTGAGCTTTGGTTTTCTTATCTAATAAAGAAAGTACCCAATTAAATGACCTTCTGGGGTCAATTCCACATCTCATAATCTAGGACTAATTGGTTGCTTAATAGGCAAGTGGAGAGGGCACACATCCTTTGTGAATGCCGTGAAGGTGGACTGCCAGTGAAGCAACTTTATTGCTGGAAAATAAAAAGCTATAAATAGAAAAACTGAATAATGGAGATCAGGAATCAGACAGTGGTTGGGTGTTGTGGGTCTGGGGCAGGGGAGTACAGTTAGTGAGGAATAAAATTTCAAAAAGAGGGTTTTAAATGAAGCTGGAATATATGTGAGTAATGGTGTTTAAGTGATGGTTTTTAAGGAATTGAAGGGGCTGCATTGATTTTTATTGCCTTTTATGCTATTCCACCATTACACTGTAATTCTCTTTTGTGGGGGGCATGTCTGTTAAAAAGCAAATACATTACTAGGGGAGTATGACACATAAATCTAGAATTGATCATTTACATCTAAAAGTGAAAGTTGCTCAGTTGTGTCCAAGTCTTTGCAACCCTATGGGGTATACAGTCCATGGAATTCTCCAGGCCAGAATACTGGAGTGAGTAGCCTTTCCCTTCTTCAGGGGATCTTTCCAACACAGGGATTGAACCCAGGTCTCCCATATTGCAGGCAGATTCTTTACCAGCTGAGCCACAAGGGAAGCCCATTTTCACCTGGGGACAGTCTAATTGCTTCAGAAATTAGCAGCATTCTGAGGGCATGGAATGCAAGATTGGAAAATATGGCTGGGCTGGTGGGAAATGAAGGCAAGAGTCTGAGTTTGAAGAAGAAAGTGATCCAGAATGTGGGGAACTGTGTAGAATAGAAACATGGTAATGAATCCTGCATCCTGCCTTTATTCCCTTGTAGGGATCCCTAGGCACTGAAGGAATACTATGAGGATATAAGGAGCTTGAAGAAACCTTGTTGCAATAAAGAGGGAAGAATACACAGAAAGAATTGGAAAGTGAAAGCAGAGGCATACCCTTTGTAAATATCAATTATAGGCACAGAAACAAACATAATGGAGTAGGAAATGGCAACCCACCCCAATAATCTTGTCTAGAAAGTTACATGGACAGAGGAGCCTGGGGCTACAGTCCATGGATCACAAAGAGTTGGACATGACTGAGCATGCACGCGCACACACACACACACACACATATAGACACACACATAAACTAGCTTGTGGGCTCCTTAGTAAAAGGCTACATCTTATTTATCTCTATATCCTATACCTAGTACACTACCTGGCATAGAGTAGGTGTTCAATAAATGCTTGCTGAAAGTATAAGTGAACAAAGGAACTTAAGGAATTTATTTTAAAACAAATTGTTGTATCTCATCATCTTACTAGCAAAACAAGTTTAAAAGTGCAAATTAAGGATTCATTAATTCAAGAAAATCTTTCTCAAAGGCCTCAAATCTTAAAAGTAGGATAATTTGAGGAACTTGTACAAAAAAGATCTTCAAGACCCAGATAATCACAAAGGTGTGATCACTCACCTAGAGCTAGACATCCTAGAATGTGAAGTTAAGTGGGCCTTAGGAAGCATCACTACGAACAAAGCTAGTGAAGGTGATGAAATTCCAGTTGAGCTATTTCAAATCCTGAAAGATGACGTTGTGAAAGTGCTATACTCAATAGGCCAGCAAATTTGGAAAACTCAGCAGTGGCCACAGAACTGGAAAAGGTCAATGTTCATTCCAATCCCAAAGAAAGGCAGTGCCCAAGAATGCTCAAACTATCGCACAATTGCACTCATCTCACATCCTAGTAAAGTAATGCTCAAAATTCTCCAAGCCAGGCTTCAGCAATACGTGAACCGTGAACTTCCAGATGTTCAAGCTGGTTTTAGAAAAGGCAGAGGAACCAGAGACCAATTACCAACATCTGCTGGATCATTGAAAAAGCAACAGAGTTCCAGAAATACATCTATTTCTGCTTTATTGACTATGCAAAAGCCTTTGACTGTGTGGAACACAATAAACTGTGGAAAATTCTTAAAGAGATGGGAATACCAGACCACCTGACCTGCCTCTTGAGAAATCTGTATGCAGGTCAGAACGCAACAGTTAGAACTGGACATGGAACAACAGACTGGTTCCAAATAGGAAAAGGTGTACGTCAAGTCTGTATATTGTCACCCTGATTATTTAACTTATATGCAGAGCACATCTTGAGAAATGCTGGGCTGGAGGAAGAAGAGAAACTCTGGGCTGGAATCAAGATTGCCAGGAGAAATATCAATAACCTCGGATATGCAGATGACACCACCCTTATGACAGAAAGTGAAGAAGAACTAAAGAGCTTCTTGATGAAAGTGAAAGAGGAGAGTGGAAAAGTTGGCTTAAAGCTCAACATTCAGAAAACTAAGATCATGGCATCCGGTCCCATCACTTCATGGGAAATAGATGGGGAAACAGTGGAAACAGTGACAGACTTTATTTTTCTGGGCTCCAAAATCCCTGCAGATGGTGATTGCAGCCATGAAATTTTTAAAAGATGCTTACTTCTTGGAAGGAAAGTTATAACCAACCTATCTTCATATTAAAAAGCAGAGACATTACTTTGCCAACAGAGGTCCGTCTAGTGAAGGCTATGGTTTTTTGCAGTGGTCATGTATGGATGTGAGAGTTGGACTATAAAGAAAGCTGAGTGATGAATTGATGCTTTTTAACTGTGGTGTTGGAGAAGACTCTTGAGAGTCCCTTGGACTGCAAGGAGTTGGTGATGGACAGGGATGCCTGGAGTGTTGCAATTCATGGGGTCGCAAAGAGTCAGACACAACTGAGTGACTGAACTGAACTGAACTGCAGAACTTGAGTTGCTAGCCTCAAGTTCTCCCATCTTAAGAATTTAGAGCTTAAATCTAGCTACTTTGTGCTTAATTTTCATAAGTTTATCATCTATTTTCAATACTCTATTTACTCAGCCATCAGTTCCATTTGTAAAGAACAGGGCATTGTTGCACCTGTCAATCAGTTCTAGCCATCAACAGATTAGTTGGGAAGCACAAGAACTAGGTTTTTAGCAAGGGGAAGAAACACAAATTGTCAAACCTGTTTGGCTGTCTTATTTATTTATTTATCTTTACTGAAAAACCTTTGTGTACCTTCATGACCAATCCTCACATTATATTTTATAACTTTGGAATGGTTTGGGGCTTTTAGGCAAATAGTCCACCCTAGTCGTTTTGGTCACATATGTGCATAATGAAAGAAAACACTATTAGCAGTTCAATCTTCTAAGACAAAAATCTGGCTGATATGATCCTCTTGGATCCTCAGTTGATGTGGGTATTCTGAGCCTGTTGCAACATTATTTGTAGTTACTGCACGAGATAAAATAGACTAAAATAGCAAGAGGATTCCTTTTGTGGCTGATACAGAGAGGTAGGGGGACCTGGGGAGGTGTCTTGCAAGTAGGTCTGCGACTGCTCCATGTTGGTACGAGGCATTCCAGAGCAGCCAGGCCACTAAAGGTTTTCTGAAAATTCATGTTTTCAAGTTAGTTCTTGACCCTAATTCAAATCCCTAACATAAATTTGAATGAATTTAGACATTAGTTCTATGAACAGTAATAAGTACTAAAAGCTCCTCCCACTTATTTCACAAAATGTGAGTAGTTCCTATAGTCTTCAGGCAAATGTAATAAAACATAATAGATACAGATAGATAGAGATGGTTGTGGCTTTCCACAGATTCTCTTTGGAGCTTTAGCAGATATAAATGATGGTAAAGGGCAGACTCTGAGTTTGGCATGACTTGAGTGGCTATAATGAGAAACCAGTGACTCCACAGAAGACCATGAAAAATAGAATGCCATACGGTAGCTGTCACTTCTGCCAATGGGCTTCATATTATGGGTACTTTAAGCTCATGGCATTTTTTTGTGTGTGAGTCTGCGGGTTTTTTCTCTTTCTCTCTCTCTCTCTCTCTCGCTCTCTCTCTCTCTCTCTCTCTCTTTCTTTTTTAGTGTGTATTTAGAAGAGAGAACTCAAGGGAGAGATGGGAATGAAGGATTAGGAGATTTTAGTTGTAAAAATGGAGCTCGGACTGAATATTATATGATAAAGGTGAGCAGTGATGATTATTGGTATAAAGATAAAATGTAAAATTGAAAACATTATAGGAGGAAAAATAATAGGAGGTTTATATAATTAGGTTTCCTATATAGGAAAAAATAATTCTAGTTTTCTATGAGGGTTCACCCTTTTTAAAGACTCTCTAGTTCTATTAGATATTGTCTTTAATTCCAAGAACAGAGCTTCTCTGCTTTCAGATGTATTTAGATCTTCTGTTACCCTTTTAGAATGTCTATTTTCAGTATCTTAATGGTGACATTCTGAGTGCTACACAAATGTTCATATCGTCCCTGTGAGGGATTTCACAAGAGCAAGGATTTAACTTGGCTATGTATGAAAAATGCCCAATGGAGAGTTATGGTAGGCTGTGTCCCATGCAATGCAGTAATTTCCTGATGGTCCTTATCGGAGATTAATGAGATTATAATCATGATATTAGATCTATTTAAAAAAGAAGTGTCTTGAAATTGTAAACTGATATAGCATGGAAATATCCAATGTGATTTTACATTTGAAATAATTACTGACTTTTCTCCTAAGCACAGATCTGACAAAATTCATACTAAACTGAATATACTACTAACTGGGAAAACATGTAAGAGAAAGAAAAATAAACTTCCCTAAACAGAATTTCTGTTTCTACTTAGATTTCCTCGAAGGCTAAATTATTAAGCATTGTATGTGCTAATTCAGGTTTAGAAATGAAATAGTGATTTGGTCATTAATGTAATTTTCTTCTTTATTATTTTTCCATGAGGCATCACTTCTGAATCTTTCTGGACAAAGAATAAAGTAAAAATATAAACCAGGCCAACATAAAAGCCTGTGCCAGATCAGGGGGATCCCAGGATATGAATTAAAAAGCTGTGTTCCTCCATGAGTGATTCATATCAATGTATGGCAAAACCCACCACAATATTGAAAAGTAATTAGCCTCCAATTAAAATGAATTAATTAATTTAAAAAATAGTGTTTTTACACACACACACACACACAATCTGTTCAAAATAATTTCTACCCAGCACCATAGATGATGCCCACTATGCACAAAATCCCTGCTACCAACACTGAAATATTTTTAATAAGATTTAATTCAATTTCAATTCAATTTCTTCCAACAGTTTTCATTATTTAGAATTATATTGTTTTCTTCCTTTTCCCTTTAAGAGACCATATTTGAAGCCATGGTTCATTTCAAATGCTTTTTTACTGATTAAAATTATGCTTCTTCCATACCATGAAAGGGGCTTCTAAAGCAGGAAGCTTTCCCAGGTATAAGATAATATTGTCAGTGTCGCAGGGCTAATGAATCTGAAGGTTACCTGAGGATGATACAGCAGAATTTTATAATTTTTAGGGGGAAAGATCTCCTTGTTACCTCTTCAGACTGGCAAACCATTCCGGATATATGGCTGTCTCCCTGCCACTTCAAATTGTCTTTGAATATATTTTCTTGTATTAAAAATCCCTTCTCCAGACTTCTTTGGTGCCTCAGTGGTAAAGGATTTTCCTGCCAGTGTGGGGAACATGGGTTCTATCCCTGGTCTGTAAAGATTCCATATGCTGCCAGGAAACTAGGCCCCATGCACCACAACTAGGGAAGCCCACAAGCCTAGAACCTGAGCTCCACAACAAGAGAAGCCACTGCAATGAAAAATTCATGCATCACAACTAAAGAATAGCCCCAATCTCTGCAACTAGAGAAAGCTTGTGCAGCAACAAAGACCAAGCACAGACAAAATATTAAAACAAACAAACAAACAAACTCCTTCACCAAAAGATCAAGAATAGCAAAATCCATATATATGCGTTAATATATGCTCGGGGCTGGTACAGCGAGATTTCCCGGGGGGGAGGGAGGAGGGAGGGGGGTTCCGGAGGGGAAGCATATGTAAACCCATGGTGATATCATGACAATGTATGGCAAAAACAATAAAAAAAAAGAATAGCAAAATCACATTAAAAATTAAAACAAAATAAAACAAAACCAAGAACCTTCCAAGAATCCTCAGGAGTACAGAATCCATAATGTCTTCTAGTATTGTCAAACCCATTATTTTATTTACCTGATAGTCTTCCTTATGTCTAACTATAGTCTTTCCTGCTTCAGTTTATGGATATTACCTTTTGTCAAGAGAAGGAAAATGAGAGGCAAGTTTAAAAGGGAAACTATTCCAGCTGGGTTTTCTCTATAGTTTATCCAAGTCTACAGATGAATGGATATAGGGGGCAATGTCAAATAATTTAATACCAAAACTAAACAATTGTCATTCCAAGTTTCTTCAGAGGCTCAGCATCATGCCAGGATAGAAGGAGGCAATGGGATGTGCCTGATCAGATTGAGGGAGTCATTTCAGAATTTCCTCTTTATAAAATTTAAATTTAGTTTTCAGTTTCCCAGAGTGTCTATTCCAGATGATCCAAGTAGTTTAGATAAAATAGAAACTGACCTACAATC
Organism: Antilocapra americana; assembly: GCA_007570785.1. NCBI lineage: Eukaryota > Metazoa > Chordata > Mammalia > Artiodactyla > Antilocapridae > Antilocapra > Antilocapra americana. The sequence continues at coordinate 552,618 of ML662918.1, forward strand.
ACTCTCTAGTTTTGAGGGAAGGGGAAATAGAGGTAATTTTTCATTTCTAAATGTCTCTGCACTGATGTGAAGTATATGTACTCCCTTTTATCTCTTTTTAAAAATAATTGTTTATTTTTAATTGAAAGATAATTGCTCTACAAGATTGTGGGTTTCTGCCAAACATCAACATGAATCAGCCACAGGTACACCTATGTCCCCTCCCTCTTCAACCTCTCTCCCACCCCTTTAGGTTGTTATAGAGCACTGGTTTGAGTTCCCTCAGTCACACAGCAAATTCCCATTGGCTGTCTATGCTATATATGGTAATGTATTCCCTTTTCATGTGGACAAAGGTGCAAGAAGAAAGCTTGAAACAAGACAAGTGGCATATATGCAGGATGCTTTCTTCTAGCAGGCAGAAAGATCTAATAGTGAGATTGTGGTTACTGCCTTCCTTCTTCTAGCCCCTCTCCACTTCCTGTTTTCTCACTATTCCAACCCTGGAAAAGAGAACACTACCCATATAGATGGTAATTTGGAATTAATGGCCCTCATCTTCTCCTACTATCCAATAGCCAGAGGAGGTTAGATTTAGAGCCATTTTATATACCATCACCCTTAAACTTTTATCTCAGTGACCTTGATGTCAGACATTGAGGATGAAGCCTGGGTGGTGAGTTGCAGCTGTTGCCTGTAATTTGATCCCTTAGGGGAATGCCTGGCCCCTCCTGTAGGTCCCTATAAAAGCAACAGTACAAGGTCAAAACTCATCTCAAATATCACCTCCTCTGGGGAGTCTTCCTGGCACCCTGCTCCCTTTTTCCTCACCCAGTGCTCAAGGGTTTCATGCTTTTTACCTCTAACAAGGCATTCATCATGCTACACTATACTGTGTTGATTTCCGTGCCTCCTCTACTGGGCTGAGATCTTTAGGGTTGGAAACTCTGTCTTTTATCTCTGTACCTTCAATGCCTAACATAGTGTGAGGCACAAAGCAAACTTTCAATAAACGTTTGCTGAATGAATGCCAGGTTCACTCTAACATGGTCTGTATCTGAGCATCACCAGAATCTGTGTGTCTGTGTACGTGTGTGTGTGTCAATTTCTTCACTATTTCCAATGTTTCTACAAAAATTCAACTATCATATATTTAACATGTTATTATCTATCACCTTGGAACCTCTCATTTATTCATTATTTGTAATTTCTAATTAATTGTATTTAGTATTTCATATTAATTTCACATTTAATTATGAGAGAGTCAATTCCTAGGTAGGTTGATAAGAACTCTAGGGCTTTTGAGGAGATAGGGGTCTAGAGTTCTCAAGGAGGAGAAAAGGAAAAATGCTTTTTTCTTTAAACCCAGAGCTGATGATTACACAACAAATCAACTCATCTTGCTCAAGGATATATTTTCCCTTAAACTCTGTACCAATGATCATATGAAAACAATGTGTCTTGCTTAAGGCTAATCCTGGCATCTTAAAATGTATATTATGGGAATGGGTCTGGTTCAGTTCAGTCACTCAGTTGTGTCTGACTCCTTGCGATCCCATGGAGTGCAGCATGCCAGGCCTCCCTGTACATCACCAACTCCCAGAGTTTACTCAAACTCATGTCCATTGAGTTGGTGATGCCATCCAACCATCTCATCCTCTGTCATCCCCTTATTCTCCCACCTTCAATCTCTCTCAGCATCAGAATCTTTTCAAATGAGTCAGCTCTTCTCATCAGGTGGCCAAAGTATTGGAGTTGCAGCTTAAACATCAGTACTTCCAATGAACATTCAGTACTGATTTCCTTTAGGATGGACTGATTGGATCTCCTTGCAGTCCAAGAGACTCTCAAGAGTCTTCTCCAACACCACAGTTGAAAAACATCAGTTCTTCGGTGCTCAGCTTTCTTTATAGTCCAACTCTCACATCCATACATGACTGGAGTCTGGTAAGATCTTTCTATTGTTAGTTCTAATCCTGTTATCTAAAAATGTATATTGTGGAAGTTGGTCTATGACCTTGAGACATTATTTTGGTTTACTGTAATAATCAACTGAAAAAGTATATAACTCCCTTCCTAAGACTAGCAAGGGGGGCACTCTCCACCCCCCTTCTAATGTCTATGTCAGAAGCTTTCTCTGTCCCTTTTTATAATTTAATAAAACTCTGCTATATAAAAGCTCTTGAATGATCAAGCCTGGTTCATGGCCCCAAGCTAAATTTTCTTTGGAGATCACAAATCTGACATGGTTCACCATAAGCTATCAATTATACTTATATAAAGGTTCATATATACCAATTATAATTAATAAGTTATTATACTTAACCAAGTAAGGCGTTAACTAAATCAGATGCAAGGAAGTCACATTTTGATTGTATCAAAGAGAGAAGAAAATGTTAAGAAAATTGGTTACATAATATATTTTATTCTTCTTTCTTAATTGAACCTTTCCCCATATCCTCTTAATCTTACCCCTCCTTTCCCTGCTACATTCCTGTTCAATAAATCATGCCCTCTCTCCTCCTCTCTACTGACTACTCTTCAATAAAAATATATTCAGTCCTCCCTTATCCTAAAATAAACTTCCCTGACTCTTATATTCCTTTAAGCTTCCCTCTACTTTCCTTTGTGAACACTTATAAATTGTAGACAGAATAAGTTGATACCTATAACCTCCATTGCTCTACCACCCACTCTTTCCACATTCTCACATTCTTCTTTCTATCAATCTTTGCTATTTTATTTCTATCCTTATTATTCTGCTGAAACCTCTCTCTGAAAGGTGACCATAAATTCAATGGCACTAGATCTTAGAGATTAAGCCTATGGGCTTCAAAGTTAAGCAGATTTGTGTTTATGTCCAGGCTGTACTACTTAACTACCCATGAGGCCCTGATCAAGTTTCTTATCCTCTCTAAAATTCTTGATCATCATCTTTAAAATAGGGGTAAATAACAGGTTAAGTGAGTTAGAGTTGCCAGAAGTTACACAGGACTGGGAAATAGATTATTAGAGGGCACAACAGAAGATTGTGCAGGAGAAAGGAACAATGACCCCACAGGAGACTGTCCCAGACTTGCCTGTGGATGTCTGGAAGTCTCTGGTGAAGGTGTGGGTCATTGGTGGCCTGCTGCAGGTTTGGGGGCATGGACTGTAGCAGTACAGGCATGGGATCTTTTGAGGGAGGTCACCATTATCTTCATTATATCCACCATAGTTTGGCCCCAGGTAAATAGCAAGGAGGGAACAAAGCTCCACTAATCAACAGAAAACTGGATTAGAGATTTACTGAGCAGTATCCCCCTCAGTCAGTCTATCCCATCAGAAAGCTTTCATAAGCCTCTTATCCTTCTCCATCAAGGGCAGACAGACTGAAATCACAGTCACAGAAAACTAACCAATCTGATCACATGGACCACAGCCTTGTCTAACTCAGTGAAACTATGAGCCATGTAAGGCCACACAAGACAGATGGGTCATGGTGGAGAGTTCTGACAAAATGTGGTCCACTGGAGAAGGGAATGGCAAACACTTCAGTATTCCTGCCTTGAGAACCCCATGAACAGTATGAAAAGGCAAAAAGATAGGACACCTACCCCAGGTTGGTAGGTGACCAATATGCTACTAGAGATCAGTGGAGAAATAACACCAGAAAGAATGAATTCCTTATTACCAAATTCAGACTTAAATTGAAGACATTAGGGAAAACCACTAGACCATTCAAGTATGACCTAAATCAAATCCCTAACGATTATACAGTGGAAGTGAGAAATGGCTTTAAGGGACTAGACCTGATAGACAGAGTGCCTGATGAACTATGGATGGAGGTTGTGACACTGTACAGGAGACAGGGATCAATACCATCCCCAAGAAAAAGAAATGCAAAAAAGCAAAACAGCTGTCTGAGGATGCCTTAAAAATAGCTGTGAAAAGAAGAGAAGAAGAAAACAAGGGAGAAAAGGAAAGATATGCACATTTGAATACAGAGTTCCAAAGAATAGCAAGGAGAGATAAGAAATCCTTCCTCAGTGATCAGTGCAAAGAAATAGAGGAAAATAATAGAATGGGAAAGACTAGAGATCTCTTCAAGAAAATTAGAGATACCAAGGGAACATTTCATGCAGAGATGGGAAAAATAAAAGACAGAAATGGCATGGACCTAACAGAAGCAGAAGATATTAAGAAGAGGTGGCAAGAATATACAGAAGAACTTTACAAAAAAGATCTTCATAACCCAGATAATCACAAAGGTGTGATCACTCACCTAGAACCAGACATCCTGGAATGTGAAGTCAAGTGGGCCTTAGAAAGCATCACTATGAACAAAGTGAGTGGAGGTGATGGAATTCCAGTTGACCTATGTCAAATCCTAAAAGACAATGCTGTGAAAGTGCTGCACTCTGTATGCCAGCAAATTGGGAAAATTCAGCAGTGGCCACAGGACTGGAAAAGGTCAGGTTTCGTTCCAATCCCTAAGAAAGGCAATGCCAAAGAATGCTCAAACTATCACACAATTGCACTCATCTCACACACTAGTAAAGTAATGCTCAACATTCTCCAAGCCAGGCTTCAACAATACATAAACCATGAACTTCCAGATGTTCAAGCTGGATTGAGAAAAGGCAGAGGAACCAGAGATCAAATTGCGAACATCTGTTGGATCATTGAAAAAACAATAGAGTTACAGGAAAGCATCTACTTCTGCTTTATTGACTATGCCAAAGCATTTGACTGTGTGGATCACAATAAACCATGGAAAATTCTGAAAGAGATGGGAACACCAAACAACCTGATCTGCCTATTGAGAAATTTGTATGCAGCTCAGGAAGCAACAGTTAAAACTGGACATGGAACAACAGACTGGTTCCAAATAGGAAAATGTGTACGTCAAGGCTGTATATTGTCACCCTGCTTATTTAACTTATATGCAGAGTACATCCTGAGAAATTCCAGGCTGGATGAAGCACAAGCTAGAATCAAGATTTCCGGGAGAAATACCACTAACCTCAGATATGCAGATGACCACCACCTTTATGGCAGAAAGTGAAGAAGAACTAAAGAGCCTCTTGATGAAAGTGAAAGAGGAGAGTGAAAAAGTTGGCTTAAAGCTCAACATTCAGAAAACTAAGATCATGGCATTCAGTCCCATCACTTCATGGCAAATAGATGGGGAAACAGAGGAAACAGTGACAGACTTTATTTTCTTGGGCTCCAAAATCAGTGCAGCTCGTGACTGCAGCCATGAAATAGAAAGACACTTACTCCTTGGAAGAAAAGTTATGAACAACCTAGACAGCATATTAAAAAGCAGAGACATTACTTTGCCAACAGAGATCCGTCTAGTCAAGGTTATGGTTTTTCCAGTAGTCAAGTAGGGATATGAGAGTTGAACTGCAAAGAAAGCTGAGGGTTGAAGAATTGATGCTTTTGAACTACGGTGTTGGAAAAGTCCAAGGGACTGCAAGGAGATCCAACCAGTCCCTCTTAAAGGATATCAGTTCCAGGTGTTCATTGGAAGGACTGATGCTGAAGCTGAAACTCTAATACTTTGTCCACCTGATGCAAAGAGCTGACTCATTTGAAAAGACCCTGATGCTGTGAAAGATTGAAGGTTAGAGAAGAAGGGGATGACAGAGGATGAAATGGTTGGATGGCATCACTGACTTTATGGACAAGAGTTTGAGTAAACTCTGGAAACTGGTGATGGACAGGGAGGCCTGGAGTGCTGCAGTCCATGGGGTGATTAAGAGTCATATACGACTGAGCGACTGAACTGAAATGAACTGGACTCACAAGTGGTTCTGAGGATTCAATGGGACAATTACTGTAAAGTGCTGACTTAGCACAATTGTTGTTGTTGTTCAGTTGCTCAATCATGTCTGACTCTTTTTGACCCCCATGAACTGCAGCATGCCAGGCTTCCCTGTCCTTCACTATCTCCTGCAGTTTGGTCAAGCTCATGTCCATTGAGTTGATAATGTCATCCAAGCATATCATCATCTGTTGCTCTCTTCTCCTGCCTTCAATCTTTCCCAGCATCACAGTCTTTTTCAATGAGTTGGCTCTTAGCATCAAGTGGCCAGAGTATTGGAGTTCCAGCCCTAGCACAGTAACTGGAACATAAGAAGTGATCAAAAGTGATAGCAGTGTAGCTCACTGTAAGTTTTGTTTCTCTTCAATTTCTCATGGTATTTGACGATTGGAACAAAGCTTCTTCTTCTGGAACCCTGACCTTCCATGGCATCTACCACGGTTTAAACCTCTGAATTTCCTCTTACCAGTCTAACTGCTTTGTTTCCATCCCTGTTGTTCATGGCTCTTCCTCTTCCTACTCCATCAGTGTGATTGTGTCCTAAGATTCTGCTCTTAATTTACTCTTTTTTTCTTTCTCAATCTCTCCCTAAATTGAGGTGAAAATATGGGTCTTGGATTCAGGAGTGAGGTTATTACAAGTCCACAGCCACATTCATCATCATTTTTCCTTCTAAACTGGCTTATCCTAACTTGGCTGTTTTCATCACTAGCATCACAGATTTGGCTTTGCTGCAGCTAAACAGTACCGTTACAACCCCCTAAATATGTCATATATACTTTACAGCCTCTGCAATTTTTCTTGTATTGACTATTTTCTAAAGTCCAATCCATTCCTCAAAGACCATCTTAAATATTACCTCTTCTGTGAAATGCTTCCTATCAACATGAGGTCTGAAATAATTATTGTTCTATTACTTCCTAGTTGTGTTACAGTGGGAAAGTTCTAAATCACCCACTTTCAGTTTGTTCACTCAGAATATGAGGACAATCATGATCCCAAGTTGACATGAGGATTAAAGAAAATGAGAAAAATTATATAAAAGTGCTTTGTATTTCATCTCACATATAATAACCTCAATAGATGATAGTAGTTACTGTTGTTTCTTCTTGTTCTTCTTCTGCTACTACTATTGATATTACAATATCTTCATTGGAACCTTCAGAGCAATTGAATTCTGTCTCTTCTATTGAAATTTTCTAGTTCTAACTTTTGTTAGGGCTATTTATCTACATGATTGACACCTGTCATTAACCCCCTCCAACTCTTATATTCTAAGGACAAGAACCATGTCTTCCTATCTTAGTGTGTAGGGGGTCAGTATTTTTTGTTGAATTTAAGTGAATTCTATTTCCTGCTGGTCCCATTTGGCATTTTTCTTTTTTCCCTCTTCTTTTGTTCAGTTCCAAAGGAAGCAATAGTGATTAGAGTAAGAATGTAAGACATTTCATTGTACTAATTTTCTTGTACCTTTGAATAGAGTCTCACTTTCCTTTGTTTGGTCTCTCAGGAAAATTGTTTACTTAGGGATTGTGGTGACTGGGGGTAAGTGGTCAGGGGACTTAGCTGTGGAGTTAATGGGGAAAATTGTAGCCCTGATTATAAGGAGGGGAAAGTTTATTTTTCTTTTTTATGTATCTTTCAGACACTATCAGTTATGTTTTCCTTTTGAACTAGGAAAGCCAGTCAAAATTATTCATTGATTTATTTTGGTAGACACCAAAAAGCATATAAGAAAAGCAGTAGATACTCTTAATTCTAACAAGAGCTTAGTTTTGCTCTGTAGTTTCTTTTCTGAGCTGTCACACAAACCCTAAAAGATGAAGAAAAGGAAAGAGTAAAACCTACCCTAAATGGGAACATTATTAGAGTCACATATAGGCAAAATCATGAAACAAAGTCATTTTTGTACTTGTAGTACCCTGGTTCCTGTATTTAACCCTTTCTGTGGCCTTTTTCATGTGCCAGGCACCAAATGTTTTCTCCCTAAACTCAAATTCAAAATTAAGTTTCCATCTCTCACTGGCACTCAAGTATAAACTTCTGACAGAGAAGGTGATGGCACCCCACTCTAGTATTCTTCCTTGGAAAATCCCATGGATGGAGGAGCTTGGTAGGCTGTAGTTCATGGGGTCGCTAAGAGTCAGATACGACTGAGCGACTTCACTTTCACACATTGGAGAAGGGAATGGCAACCCACTCCAGTGTTCTTACCTGGAGAATCCCAGGGATGGGGGCGCCTGGTGGGCTGTGGTCTATGGGGTCGCACAGAGTAGGACACGACTGAAGCGACTTAGCCGCATCAGCAGCAGCATAAACTTCTGAGAACAGCTTAGGGATTCTCATTGCATGCGTATATGTGTGAATTTATTACATTCTAAATAGAAATAAAAACTTTAAGTCTAAAAGATGTCACTTTAATACAGTGTGAAGTAAGTCAGAAAGAGGAAAACAAATACTAACACATATATATGGAATCTAGAAAAATGGTACTGAAGAACCTACTTGCAGGGAAAGAATGGAGACACAGAGGTAGAGAATGGACTTGTGGACACAGCAGGGGAAGAAGAGGGTAGGAAAAATTGAGAGAGTAGCACTGAAACATATATGTTACCATATGTAAAATAGATAGCTAGTGAGAAGTTGCTCAAGTCCATGCTCTGTGATGACCTAGATGGGTAGGATGGGAGCAGGAAGGGAGGCTCAAGAAGGAGGGGATATATATATATATATATATATATATATAATTATAGCTGATTCGCTTTGTACAGCAGAAACCAACACAATATTGTAAAGCAATCACCCTCTAATTAAAAAATAAGTAAATAAAAATAAATAAAACACCTGACATCAAAGTTTTAGAAAAGGGAAAAAGAATAAAAGGTGTCACTTTGATTTTAAACATTAATCAGCAGGTATAAGTGGTGGTAGAATCTCTGAAGGTATAGAAAAGCTTTCCTAGGGCTTTTGAGTCCACATTACATAGGTCATCTGCTCTGATTACTTAGAAGTTCCCTACAAATTAGCTGTCAAAGTGTTACTGGCTCAATAACAAAATGATTAGTTTTTCCCTTTCATTTGAAAATTTCAAGACTCAAGGTAAGCAGTTTTTCCTGTGTTCATATTCTCTGAAGATCAATAAACAAAGAAGAAATTAGTATGCAATCAGATAAGCCCAATTAAGATAATAACTGTGTGTTAGTCACTCAGTCATGTCTGACTCTTTGCAACCCCATGGACTGTAGTCCACCAGGCTCCCCTGTCCATGGGATTCTCCAGGCAAGAATACTGAAGTGGGTTGCCATTCCCTTCTCCACAGGGTTTTCCTGACCCAGGGATTAAACCTGGGTCTGCTGCATTACAGGCAACTTTTTTACCATCTTAGCCACCAGGGAAGCCCCGTAAGATAATAACTAGGGGTCACTTTGTGTTTATCATATATCTCTGGGGGAAAATAAAGCAATGAATAATTATTGAAAAACATCATAAGTGAGGACTTATGAACGCATAAATGTGTTAGCTGTCTCTTAGGTCCATAACATGCTACATGAAAATCTGGCTGATTTAGTTTTTGGTTGTCCCCTTTATCTACAAAATCTCTTGGTCTAAATGACTACATGACAATGAAGAAAAAATCTCTAGCAAGGAATGAAGTAGTCAAAAAATATGGTGGTAGAAAAACAGTATTGTAAGCCTCAGTCCACTTCATCTATTTTCATGCTTGCCCTGTAGTCCATATTTCTTTTTTCTCTCTGAGAGGTGAAAGAAATTTTTGGGGGAAGAGAATGAAATGAATGAGTGTGTTGATGATGCACCTTCACACTTGAACACTAAGAGAAAGACCTGTGCCAAATTCCTTTCCTCAAAGAAGCAAGGAAGAGAAACTTAGTTTTGTATAAAACTTGCACAACTGGGTGTGGCTGAAACTCTTCTCAGGGAGAACTAGCATGTGTGAGTATATCTGTCTGGGACTTGGCTTTCCTAACTGAGTACATTAACCATTTTGATTTGTTGTATTTTGTAAGTATTTCCTCAATAATGACAAGTTTTCACACAAGTTATATGGCCTCAGTGAAGGCATATTATAAATGGAAGGGTGTAGAAGCTCACAACCTATTAGAACTGAGGTATTAAAACTTCTATTTCAACAGAAATAAAACTGAGCTAATGCCTTGCATGATTTGGAATAATTTCCTAAAAGGTGAGATGTCTGTTCAGAGGCAAAACCGGAGCATGACTGTTGCCCAGAAGTGATATAAAGAAGTTCTTCCAACTGCTTCCTCCACTACTTTCAATAAAAAATGACCACTTTGATGTTTCTCTTGGGGCTGTTAACAAATCTTATTCAATATTGATGGAATAGGAATATTAAAAATCTATGGTCTCTACAGCAGGCCAAATTCCAAGACTTCACGTCAATGTCAAATTCTGTCAGCTGTCAAAATATCTTATTACCAGAAATATATGGAAGGCTAGAGGGATGATTCACCCATCACATTTAACTAAAAAGGATTTATTGACCATTTATTCAGCATCCAGCCCTAGATGTGGTAGGGATTGAAGAAGTATATGGTAGGGCCTTTAGCTGCTAAAGAATCCACCTGCAATGCAGGAGACCTGGGTTCGATCCCTGGGTTGGGAAGATCCCCTGGAGAAGGGAAAGGCTACCCACTCCTGGCCTGGAGAATTCCATGGACTGCATAGTCCATGGGGTCACAAAGAGTTGGACATGACTGAGCGACTTTCACTTTAATCTCAGGAAGTTTATGAAGACCACACCTGAAAATCCTGAAGGTCAGGGGCCAGTGACTTCTTTAGTTCCATGTGGCTGTCAGCAGAGTTAAGGCACTGAGTTCAGACAGGTTTTAGGCACTGGCTGAAAAGAAAAAAGAAAAGGAGAGGACTAAAAGAGGACCTGTGAGAGTATGAGAAGACAAAGGAAAGGTTTGTGAGGCTGAAGAAGAAAAAGATAAAAAAGATAGGGGGTGAAAAGAGAGTAATAGTTAGGAAGAAGGAAGACAACCTGGGGAACCTAAAGTTTAGGCTGCCTTCCCTCTTCAGTTAATATCCACACCATTTTTATTTTATTTTTTTCCACACCAGTTTTAAAAGTGCTGGATTCCTTAAGTCAAAGTCCAGCATCCACTATTGGTTAGCTGTGGTGTGGTACTGAAGGAGGTTGAAGGAAGGAAAAAGGACAGGGGCCTCTGACATGCTTGAATTCCCTTCAGCTGCCTATCACAATATCAATGTGTTGAAGTTTAGAAACTAGAGTCCTGCACTGAGAATGAATCTAGCCTTCTCATTGCATAAGACACTGAGGCTTGAATACTGCGAGACCATCCTGTCTCTTTTGAGGCTACATTTCTAGTCAATAAATGACTGGGCTATTGTATTGCCCCCTGGAGAAGCAGGCCTGAGTTTGTTTGTTTATTCATTCCTGAAACTGGATGAAGGAGGGCTGTTTTCTGAGGAAAGGAGAGACTGTGTTAGGGCAGTATGCCCTCACCATCCTTCTCCATTTGCTGTGAAGTACCAGAGGAGGTGATGGACAGTTGGGGCGTTCATGGCTGTTGAATATGCCTAATCTGAATTCTCAGCAATTAAGGCTATTCAGCTTTAACCTGTTGGCTGAACTATACATTTCACCAGATGCAGAAGAAGCCCTGACTAAATCTGTCTTTACCTCTCTGGCACCGCTTTTCTGCCTGAACATTTCACCTCAGACACAAATGTGTTCTATTTTAAAAGATGCCAGGGACACATTCAAAGCATAGTTATGGAACATACCACTTTTCCCCTCCTTAGGGGGGAAAATTTTGGTTTTGTACAAAAAGGCTATAGAAGTTCTCTGGGCTGCTTTTCTGGAGACACACAATTCCTTTCAAGAATTCTCACCCCATAACTGGATCAGATCCCTGTGTGACATCCTCTTCAGTCTCCATTCTTCAATCCAGGTGATATAGGCAAAAGAGTTCCATATTATCATATAATCATGGAATCTCAGCCAGAGGGAACTGGAGATCATTTACTTATCCTCATGACTTAAGAAGTGAAGAAATTAAGATCCAGAGAGGAAATGGGATCTGCCCATACCCACATTGAAGTTTATAGTGGAGCTGGGACTTTTGACTTGGACAGGGGTAAATAAATGGGGTCACAAGAAATTTCATATTTAACATCTGTTTTTATTTTTTGATGATTTACTTTTCTAATATTTCATTTTTTAAATTTACTCGCATTTAATTCACTTAATCCTTTCTAGATAGTTTTCTTTCTTTTCCCTGAAATCCAAATGAATAATCAATTTTCTACTTTCATTAAAACTGTTAAGGACAATTGTTGAATTTTGTACAATTTTTGTTCTCCATAGTGCCTTTCACAGTTTTGACACAAAACTCATTTGATAAATATATGAGGAAGCAGTACAGTTTAGTAAAAAGACCCCCAAATTTGAAGCTAGACAATCCTAATTTTCATCTCAGCACTGATATTTAACAGCTATGAGGTTTGAATAAGTTATGTGCTTTATCAGAGCCTCATTTCCGTATCTATAAAATGGAACAATGGTACCTATGTCATGAGGTTGTTGTGACAATTGAAGTAATTCATGCAGAGTGTCTGCACTAAGAACACAATAAATGGTGGCCATTCATAACACTTAATGAGGGGGTGAGTGAATACTTGAAAATGACAGAGATCTACAATTAACTGGATAGTCACAGGGGAGAGCTAAACAGAGGGTAAAGAGGAGAAATTGAACAGCTTTCCAGCGCTCCCTTGAGATAGAGTCTGGACTGCTTTTTTCTTTCAGTTCAGTTCAGTCACTCAGTTGTGTGTGACTCTTTGCCACCCCATGGACTGCAGCACACTAGGCCTTCCTGTCCATCACCAACTGCCAGAGTTTACTCAGACTCATGGGCATTGAGTTGGTGATGCCATCCAAACATCTAATCCTCTGTCATCCCCTTCTCTTCCTGCCCCCAATCTTTCCCAGCATCAGGGTCTTTTCAAATGAGTCAGCTCTTTGCATCAGGTGGCCAAAGTATTGGAGTTTCAGCTTCAACATCAGTCCTTCCAATGAACACCCAGGACTGAACTGGGTGGATGAACTGGTTGGATCTCCTTGCAGTCCAAGGGACTCTCATGAGTCTTCCCCAATACTACAGTTCAAAGGCATCAGTTCTTTAGTGATCAGCTTTCTTTATAGTCCAACTCTCACATCCATACATGACCACTGGAAAAACCACAGCCTTGACTAGTCAGACTTTTGTTGGCAAAGTAATGTCTCTGCTTTTTAATATGCTGTCTATGTCAGTCATAACATTTCTTCCAGGGAGCAAGCATCTTTTAATTTCATGGCTGCAGTCACCATCTGCAGTGATTTTGGAGCTCCCAAAAATAAAGTCTATCACTGTTTCCACTGTTTCCCCATCTATTGTCAAGAGGCTTTTTAGTTCCTCTTCACTTTCTGCCATAAGGGTGGTGTCATCTGCGTATCTGAGGTTATTGATATTTCTCCCAGCAATCTTGATTCCAGCTTGTGCTTCATCCAGCCCATCGTTTCTCAGGATGTACTCTGCATAGACATTAAATAAGCATGGTGACAATATGTGGCCTTGATGTACTCCTTTTCCTATTTGGAACCAGTCTGTTGTTCCATGTCCAGTTCTAACTGCTGCTCCTCTTCTTTAACATGAATAATCAAATAGATGATAATATAATATGGGGGAAAACAACAATTTAGTTATTAAAGGGTATGCATATAATGTGTATGTGTATCAAGCCTGTCTGCATATAATCTAAGTGAATGAAATATACAGAAATGAAAGAGAATCTGTCAAATGGAAGACAAAGTAAGTTACCAATTCAAAAAAGCAAACTGCTATGGCAAACTGGGCTTCATGGTGCAGAACAGAGTAGCACCTTGGAGTATGCTCTTTCTTTGGGGAAAGGGTGTCTAGAGTGGAAATTGAATGAGAAAGTGTGACTTTTTAGCCCCTGACTTTTTCTGTGAAGAGGCTAGTCAGGTCTTTTGCTTCCTTGTCTGACACTGCAATTGTCCTGTGAACAAACTGTCCCACTTTAAAGGAACAGAGCGGGTAAAAAAGAACTCAGTGGCAGGTTGAAGACATCCTAAAAGAAGTTTCAAGGAATGTTTTTGTAAATTGGCCAATTCAGGATCAAGATCTGGCAGCTGGGAGCCTATGGCTTTTAGCTCACTGGTTAGTCTTTACCAAAATCTGGGCCATTTCCCCCAACACAGTGCAGGAAAAAAATACCTTTGAATGGAAAACTATTCACTGTTTAGATCACACCCTTCCAGTATACCTGATTATAATTCTTTACTCTGAGCAATTTTACAACTCTGTAAACTGTAGAAAACTGATAGCAGTGTGAAATAATTCTTGTCCATAGACAAGTTCTATCCACTGGATGTCTAATGCCCCCCTTCCCCACCAAACACTTTGAAAGAGGACAGTTAGCCTGCATTTACACAGCTATTTCTATATTTCTCATAAACAGTGTCCTTCTTTTTTCTTGAATTCCCCCTGAAACTGGTTGTGTATCATCTCAATGATTTCCTCAGTAATGGATCATTACTGAGCATGTAAACATTTGCTCATTTTTACAGCTGTATAGGTGTTATGATTTTACATATCTTAATAAAATTATCTTTTAACAACAGCTATGCCGAAGACATAAGAATACTCTATACCTGACCACGTATACTGCAGATAGCAAATTTTTACAAAGGAAGGATTTGGCTAATAACTCATACCCTTCAGATATAATTATTGGCAAGTCCTGATTTTCTTGTGTTTGGTAGACTAATCTTCGTTGAGCTAGAGTAAGCAAGCTGGGTCTTTTCACTTTTGAAATGGGCAGCAAGACCAATGTACCATGGCATCAAAGCAGCTCCCTCAGGAAGGCCTGCAAGCCTATTTGCAAAAGAAGCAAAAAGCACAGTCGGCACCAGGAAATGTTCCTCTAAATTCCACTCTACCACTTCCACCCTCAGACCGACAAGCTTCTGCAAAATAGAGGGATTCTGCCAGCACAGTTTTGCCTGAACAGATAAGTAAACTTTCACAGAGATTCTGAAGTCAATGATTTCAGCAACTTAGGTGCCATTCCTGAACCTTCCATATGTTAGCTGACTGACTCTGTGAAGCCAACTAACTTCCCTAATTATGCAATGGGACTCTGGGATGTGTGCTCAGCATATACCTATGGGTCTATTCACACCCTAGCCACAAAACGATGTGATAAAACTGTTTTCATCAGTGTCCAGGGATAGATCTGGTTTCAACTGGTGAGCAGCACAACTTTATGTCATCAAGAGAACTTTCTGACTTTCAAAGATTTCAAATAACAGAATTAATTCTCAAAAAATGAAAAAAAGAACTTCAAGTTGAAGACAGATGAGATGTGGTAGGGGAAATGGGATATGAGTTGATCAGGTGAGGCAGGGAAACAGTTTATTAATAGTATCTATGGCTCTAATGTCAATTCCTGAACTTCTATCCATATGTTCTAGCTTATAGAAGTACTACTAGACTGACTATTGCCTTGAGATTCAGAAAATACAGTCTCTCCTTTTCTGCTTGTGGTTACTGTGTGATTTCAGGTTAGGTTTCTCTACAGTTCTGATTGTTTTTTACTTGTAAACTAGAGTTGTAAGTGTAAAATAGATAATGCTTGCTCTGAATTGGAATAAAAATCATAATATTAAAGAGAGGATGTTCATTAGAAGGTAATGTTTAAATATATCATCATGCATAACATGACAATGAGTTGTTTCTTTTTTTTTTTAGATAAAGCAGTGTCTGTCTGCTGCAAAGTGCAGTCTTAATTTAGAAAGTTAAAATATTTTGAAAAAGGCCATGTCAATGCGTACTAAAGAAAGCCTTATAAAGTACAAGACAGTCCTGCTATTCAACTCAATTCCATTAAAAACAATTAAAGATAAATTTAAAGGCAGTTTCTGAAAAGCTGTTTCCTTCTTATTATTACTTTATGTTTTGTTGTCAATAGTCCTGCAGATGCCCAGGAAAAACCTCAGACTTAATAAATGAGGATCTTTGGTGAGAGGTGGGGCAAGAGACTGAATTCTATACAATTTCTCAAAGTGTTTCCAATGTATACTGAAGTTTAAGAAATGTGTGGCTTAGAGAATAGGAGTGATTTTAAGGACAGGCAGAAAATGAATATTTCAATGGATTTTAAATGAATAGTGTGGAGAGCTTGTCAATTTTTGTGTGTTTTCACTTCAACTCCTAATAAAAATTCTCACCTCTTAAGCACAGTTGCCATTGACCATGTTTATATTTAAAGTCTTCCCTTCAGACCAGGAAGTCAGAAATTCCCATTCATCATACTTACAAATAAAGGGTAGCCTAGAAACCACCATCATATTTAAATACTTTCCTCTTTTTACATTGCTCTGAGATGGAGAGGGAGTCCTGGGTATCTCAGTACAAGTTCCACCTGGGACCACTCTGAACTCAGATAATAGATTTAATGAGCTTGAAATGGGTTGTTGACCTTCTTCCAACTCGCTAATGCCTTTTGGCAGCTCTCATCATTTCTCCGTCCCTGTCAGCTTCTTTCTAAACACACCTTCTTGTGGCATTTCACTGACAAAAGGATGCATGTGTACTTCAAAAATTCAAAACACCCTTTTCATAGGCTCATCTGACAAAAAGCAGGGTTTGAAAGCATTTCATTGCATCCCTGCTTTTTTCTTATGTTGGGTTGCCCTTATTCTGAAATGTATACAGCTCTGAGAACCTGTAAGTCTATTATTTTTGCTAATACATGCTTAACCTACCTGTTTTTTGACCAGCTAAGAATATTCCAGCTAAGGTTTTTAACAGAATTTAAACAAAGTACTCCTATTTGAATGTGCTATACATTCAAATTAACAAGCATTGAAAGAGATTCTGATACACAAAACTTATTTTTCTCTTTTGAGTTACTAGGCAGTAGAAAATATTTGAATGGCTCTCTAAACATCTGTAGGTAGTTTCTAGGAGTCTGAACTGATGGTTGAATCTGCAAGGACAGTGATTTCTGCTTTTTTCTAAGTATTCCAACTCACCCTGAACTCTATTCCCTGTACATACTCTGAGGCATCTCCACAGTGAAGAGTAGCTTATGGTGCCCTAATTGCCATCTTGGGGTTCTTTTTACTCCTAATTTTCTGGCCTGTAGGCACTTAAGGGCAGAGATCAAATAATCTGTTTCTCTATCCTCCAAGCCCTCTAGCACAGACTGAACAGTCAGGAAAGACTTGTCAATTGATCCAAGGAAAATGCACTCCAGATCATAATGTGTTCAGCAGTTAGTTACAAAACAATATTTAAGTTGCTATGAAGCAAGTGAGACTAGAGATGTCAGCATGGGTATTGACTCAGATACACATAATAAGAGGTCCTATCACTGTGGCCAGTCCACAAGCAGAATTTACTGCCCTTTCCTCTGTTCCCACAGAATGTATTTGAGTAACACTTATTTGATCCTGCTGTGTAATACAGTTACTTCCAAACAGATCTGTCATACTCATTTGACTATGAACCTCTTGAAGGTATGGATTATGCTTAATCTTTAATATCTCCAGGAAACTAGTGCAAAGCCTGGCAAAAAGAAATCAGTCAAGAAGTGTTCTTTAATAAGTATGTATGCATGTATTGTGCATTATTCAGGATTAGGAATTCATTACTATTTTCTCTAAAAGATGAGGATACCAATGGTTTCCTGAGGCTCCTTTCAGATGCTAGGACTATGGTTCCATAATAAATAATGTAGGAACTGTTGGAGGGAAGGTAAATTGATGCAGTCACTATGGAAAACAGTATGGAATTTCCTTTAAAAACTAAAAATAGAGTTACCATATGACCCATCTATCTCACTTGTGGGCATATATTCAGAGAAAACTCTAATTTGAAAAGATACATGCACTCCAATGTTTAAAGCAGGACTGTTTACTTATAATAGCCAGTGCATGGAAGCAACTTAAATATCCACTGATAGAGGGATGGATAAAAAAATGTGGTATGTTTTTATGTATATATATATACATATATACAAACCACATCATATATACATATCAGTTCAGTTAAGTTCAGTTGCTCAGTCATGTCCAACTCCGTGACACCATGAATCACAGCACATCAGGCCTCCCTGTCCCTCACCAACTCCTGAAGTTTATCCAAACTCATGTCCATCGACTTGGTGATGCCATTCAGCCATCTCATCTTCTGTCATCCCCTTCTCTTCCTGCCCTCAATCTTTCCCAGCATCAGGGTCTTTGCCAAGGAGTCAACTCTTCGCATGAGGTGGCCAAAGTATTGGAGTTTCAGCTTCAACATCAGTCCTTCCAATGAACACCCAGGACTGATCTCCTTTAGGATTAACTGGTTGGATCTCCTTGCAGTCCAAGGGACTCTCAAGAGTCTTCTCCAACACCACAGTTCAAAAGCATCAATTCTTTGGCACTCAGCTTTCTTCACCATCCAACTCTCACATCCATACATGACTACTGGAAAAACCACAGCCTTGACTAAATGGACCTTTGTTGGCAAAGTAATGTCTCTGTTTTTCAATATGCTATCTAGGTTGGTCATAACTTCCCTTCCAAGGAGTAAGCGTCCTTTAATTTCATGGCTGCAATCACCATCTGCAGTGATTTTGTGTATATATATACATACACGCACATATATAATGGAATATTACTCAGCCATAAAAAGAACAAAATAATGCCATTTGCAGCACATGGGTGGAAACTATCTTACTAAATCATGTTGTCAAAGACAAAAATATGATATCACTTATATGTGGATTCTTTAAAAAAATGATACAAATGAACACATCTACAAATAAGAAACAGACTCACATACATGAAAAACAAACTTATGATTACCAAAGGGGAGAAGTGGCAGAAGGAATAAATTAGGAGCTTGTGATTAGCAAATACAAACTACTATATGTAAAACAGATAAACAATAAGGTCGTACTGCATAGCATAGGGAACTACATTCAATATCTTATAATAAATTATAGTGGAAAGAATCTGAAAAAGAATATACGTATATGTATATATTTGTATATGTTTGTGTGTATTGAATCACTTTGCAATATACCAGAAATTAACATAACACTCTAAATCATCTGTACAAGTACTGTATAAATTGAAGTTAGAAAAACCCAAATAAGACCTCTATGTCCATATAAAGTAAGACATGAATATAGTTTTATGATTTGAATGTGAATGATCACCCTATGGTGACTTTGTAGAAGAAACTTATTCTCTTTCATATCATAAAGAAATGAAGTTATCATTTACCAAGTATCTACTGTATGACAGGCACTGGTGGCAGGTGTTTTCACATTAAGTATATTATTTCCCACAGCCCCTATCCTAAATAAGTATCATTAGTCCTATGTTTCAAATGAATAAACTGAAGTTCAGAGGGGTTAACTTATCTGTTCAAGGTCACATGGATAATCACTGGCAGAGCTAATTCATGGTTATGATTTCACACAATGTCAGTGTGACTCCAGAGCCTAACTTTGGGGCTTGATATTATTGCTATTAGCAGGATGAGTTGGCAGATGCCTAGCCTCAACCCTTTCAGTATATAGGTTCCAGCCCCATATCTAGGGCTGAATGATACTTATGTAAGTCACCTTGAATAACATTTCCTTCAACACTTATATATAGGTGATCTCTGATTAGAAAGAAGGTCTGGGGAAAGAAAATGAAAATTTATCAATCAACTACTATACTAGACACTACATTAGGTTCTATCTATCTATATACCTATCTATATACATCCTCATTCAGTACAGACAATAAATCATGATGGTTAAAGGTGAAGGCTCTAGAACCAGACTGCCTGGGTTCAAATCCTCACATTGCCCAAATTAATTATGTGATCTTGGACAAGGGTTTGTTGTTATACCATTCTTCTGTGTAAAATAGGGAAATAATAATAGTAACTCTCTCATGGATTTATTATTACAATTAAATGAGTAAACATGTAATACAGGTAAAATAGTACTTTACAAATAATATTAAATAAATACTTCCTGTTAATTTAATTCTCACAAAATTCTTGTGGTAGTAACCATTTTCCCCATTTTATAATTTGCATAACAGGCCAGTACTTGAACCAAGGTCATATACTTCCAAAGGAAAGGGGGCAGGTCATATACTTCCAAAGGAAAGGGGGCAGGTCATATACTTCCAAAGGAAAGGGGACAGGTTTCAAGATGAACTCAGATGAAGAACTAACTGATGTGGGAAATATAGGTTTTTCAAACTCGAGAAGAATTTGCTGAGAGTGAGATTTGTCATAGGTAGTTGGGCAATGGTAGCTGCATTAAAAATATAAACAACTGTCCTGTAGAAAAGGAATAGGCTTGTTAAATATTATTCAAGGGAGTAAAAGTAGTTGTGATGGTTAGGGTTATAATCAACACAGAAAGGGACTTTTCCAAAAGTCAGAGCTCTTCAGCAATGGAAAAGACTGCTTGTTTTGGGATGGGGGGTAAGGTAAATTCCATGTCATTATACGCATTCTAAGAAAGTCAAAATGACTGTCATAAGTGTTAGAGAAAGGATAATCTCATTGAAAAAGAAGTGGGAAGAGATTACCTCAAAGAATCCTATGTACTCCCTTATTCTATAATTGAAAGATAATAGAAATAGAAAAACACATCCCATTTACAATACCAAGAACCACAATATTGGAACATAGAAACATTCCTACTGAGAAAAACACTGCTGCTGTTTTAGCTGGTGTCTGACAGCTGCTATATACTTAGCTGTGCATTTGTCCACAGGATGTGGTTCTTGGAGGAACTGGTATTTTGAAAATCCTAAGCAGTCTCTGTGCTATTACTGTTAGCTATTCTTATATTATTACTATTAATTCAGTTCATGAAAATAAACATAATTTACTGTGCTTATACTGAGCATACATATTAAGTGTATGAAGTGTGAAAGTGTTAGTTGCTCAGTTGTGTCCAATTCTTTGTGACCCCATGGACAGAAACCTGCAAGGCTTCTCCAGGGGATCTTCCCAACTCAGGGATCTAACCTGTGTCTCATACTTGGCAGACAGATTCTTTACGGTCTGATCCACCAGGGTATGTGAGCTCCTACATTAATATTTTAAAACATTTGGTTGTCATGACACTATCAAATTTAGTATAATTGCAGTATTATTAAAAAGGCAGAGCATTTGAAATTAATCAAGTGGAATTTTCCAATCTGGAGCACTCTCAAAGAATACTTACTAGGAGCAGTTAAACTTGCTTGGTAGTGATGACAGAGGAGTGAAAGTCACTGAACTGAGCCATCGTTACTGCCCCCTCTCCTCACATACACATACACATAGTTAAGCCAGGGGGAATACTGGTCTGAGTGAATGTGGTAAGCTACATAGATGAGTCAGCTTAATGCTTCCATCATAGTGCCAGTGGATGTGTGTGTGTGTGTGTGTGTGTGTGTGTGTGTGTTAGTAGCTTCAGAGAACCAGAGCTTCTCTTCTTTGGCAACATAACTGTGAACCAATATTCACACTTCATTTACAATTATTTTAAGCCAAACACCTACAATCAGTGATTGTCATAGAAGATTAACAAGAGTTTTAAGACAAAACAAATAAAACACACAAGATAGTGAATTGATTCTACACATGGTCATTCCCTGTAGAGAAGCAGGTCTCTGTGGAAAGCTTTACACTTTAGTGTCATCTATTCAATACTGACCACATCCTTTACTGAACCCTTCAGAACTTTGTTTTTGAAAGGATCACAGGCAACAAAGCATCCATTTTACTTTGAGCTTGAGCCTTATTCAGAGGAAAGCCTCACTACTTAGAGGAGACATACTTAGTTAAAAACTAATAGCAAATGAAACAACTGAAAAGGATTAATCTCCAAAATATATAAGCAGTTCATACAAATCAATACTAGAAAAACAAGCAACCCAGTCAAAAACTAGACAGAAGAAATAAACAGAAATTTTTCCAAAGAGATACAGATGGCAAATAACCACAGGAAAAAGATGCTCAACATCACTCATTATTAGAGAACTGCAAATCAAAAGTACAATGAGATATTATCTCACACAAATCAAAATGAGTGAGTGAGTGAAAGTCGCTCAGTCATGTCCAACTCTTTGTGATCCCCTGGACTATACAGCCCAAGAAATTCTTCAGGCCAGAATACTGGAGTGGGTAGCCTTTCCCTTCTCCAGGGGATCTTCCCAACCCAGAGATCAAACCCAGGTCTCCTGCATTGCAGGCAGATTCTTTATCAGCTGAGCCACAAGGGTAATATTTTGGTATTATAATTCTTTGTCATTTTGTCCTTTCTGGTGTGTGTGGTGGTATCTCTTGGTGATTTTAATTTGCATTTCCTTGATTATCATCTGTCGTCCCCTTCTCCTCCCGCCCCTAATCTTTCCCAGCATCAGGGTCTTTTCCAATGAGTCAGCTCTTCCCATCAGGTGGCCAAAGGATTGGAGTTTCAGATTCAACATCAGTCCTTCCAATTAACATCCAGGACTGATCTCCTTTAGGATGGACTGGCTGGATCTCCTTGCAGTCCAAGGGACTCTCAAGAGTCTTCTCCAACACCACAGTTCAAAAGCATCAATTCTTCGGCACTCAGCTTTCTTTATAGTCCAACTCTCACATCCATACATGACCACTGGAAAAACAATAGCCGTGACTAAATGGACCTTTGTTGGCAAAGTAATGTCTCTGCTTTCTAATGTGCTGTCTAGGTTGGTCATAACTTTCCTTCCAAGAAGTAAGTGTCTTTTAATTTCATGGCTGCAAGCACC
The DNA here is from genome assembly GCA_007570785.1 of Antilocapra americana. NCBI lineage: Eukaryota > Metazoa > Chordata > Mammalia > Artiodactyla > Antilocapridae > Antilocapra > Antilocapra americana. The sequence goes on from ML662918.1 coordinate 575,270, forward strand.
GTCTGCAGTGATTTTGGAGCCCAGAAAAATAAAGTCAGCCATTGTTTCCACTGTTTTCCCATATGTTTGCCATGAAGTGATGGGACTGCATGCCATGATCTTAGTTTTCTGAATGTTGAGCTTTAAGCCAACTTTTTCACTCCCCTCTTTCACTTTCATCAAGAGGCTCTTTAGTTCTTCTTCACTGCAGGACTATTTACAATAGCTAGGACATGGAAGCAACCTAGATGCCCATCGACGAATGAATAATGAAATTGTGGTAAATATACACAATGGAATACTATTCAGCTACAAATGAGGTGAATTAACATTTGAATCAATTTTAATGAGGTGGATGAACCTAGAGCCTATTATAATACAGAGTGAAGTAAGTCACAAATAGAAAGACAAATATCATATATTAATGCAAATATATGGAGTCTAGAAAGACAGTATAGATGAGTCTATTTGTAGGGCAGCAAAGGAGACACAGACATAAAGAACAGACTTACAGTCCCAGTGGGGAAGGGAGAGGGTGGGATACTTGAGAGAGTAGTATTGAAATGTATACATTACCACAAGTGAAATAGATAGCTAGTGGGAATTTGCTTTATGACATAGGGAATCCCAAGCAGGTACTCTGTGACAACCTAGAGGGATGGAATGGGGAGGGAGGTGGGAAGAATATTTAAGAGAGAGGGGACATATGTATACCTGTGGCTGATTCATGTTGATGTATGGCAGAAATCATCACAATATTTTAAAGTAATTATTCACCAATTAAAAATAAAATAAAATTTAAAAAAATGGAAGGCAAATGGAAAACATAATAATGGGCGTACCATCATGCTTTAATTCACACTCCTGAACAGTATTTTGGCTTGAGGTATAGAAGGTTTATTTACTAACTTGACAAATATTTGTGTCTGATAAGGAATCTCCAGAGACAAATTTTCCATCACTAGGTCTTCAGACAAGCCTCATCCAAAACCTTCAAAAATTTTTGGCATTCCCAGAGCAATTATGGCTACCCTGGTGGCTCAGTGGTAAATAATCTGCCTGCCATGCAGGTGACTCAGGTTTGATCCCTGGGTTGGGAAGATCCCTTGGATAAGGGAATGGCAACCAAATCCCGTATTCATGCCTGGGAAATCCCATGGACAGAGGAGCCTGGTGGGTTACAGTCCATGGGGCTACAAAGAGTCAGACACGACTGAGTGACTAAACAGCAACAACAAGAAGAATGATATATGTGCTATGGATACTGCATGTTCTCACTAAATACCTGTTAAGATTAGATATTTTAAAAACTGATGTAGAAATGCTTTCCCTGGGAGCGAAAAACAGTGACAGGAGAAGAAAACTGCAGTTATACCTTTATGTTGATGTCACATCGAGGGATTTTTGGACCCAATGAAATAATTCTTGCCTTTAGGACAGTCTTTCCAAGATGGTTAATAGAAGAACAAGTCCACTAAGTGTTTGAGAACAGTGTCCTCACAAGCCAAGGCCGTCAGTTCAGTTACATGTCATTTAGTGAAACTCATTCTGTTTCATGGCCACAAACAATTTAGATTCAGAAGCAAAGTCAGATTTACATTTTCACCATTGCATACATAAAGATGGTAGCTTCAGAAATGGCTTAAAGAGATGTTTTTCAAATATCTTCCTGATTTTTTAATAGCTACCTTCAGCTTTTTTCTAATAAAATCTACTTTTTGAGTTACCCATAATTTTTAATGCTACACTTCTAATTTGCTTGACATTTGGGGATAGCTATGCTGCCTTATGCAGGAAACAAAATTCTCTATTTACCTAAGGCCATGGGAGATGAAAGGCAGTATGATATAGTGGTTAAGAGTATGAGTTATGGAATCATAAAAAAGTATTTTTGAAGTGCCATTCACTAACTGTAAGATTTTGATAGAGTTACTTAGCATCTCTAAACCTAGGTTTCACCATCTGTAAAATGAGGATAGTAAGTAGGCTTTTTTCTGAGAATGAGATAATCCATGCAAAGCACTAGAGCATTGAACCTGAACACACTAGGTACTCCATTAATGGATGTTACTGTTGTTATTATATTATACTCAAAATGGAGGCTAACGAGCTATTAGACCTCCTCCATCATCTACTGAACAGTGTGATCTGGTCCAAATTGTTTTGTTTCTCTGAATCTTGGTTTCTTTACCTGTAACATCAGGATGATAGAAGCATTCACCTAGATTTGTTATGAGGATTAAATGAGATGATGAATACAAACCACTATGCACATAGTAGGATCTGTGTAATTATTAGCATGAAGAAAACAACAGCAAACCCACAAAACTATTCATTTAAATGAATAATCTTTCTAAATCATCTGGTTACTGAATTTAAGTCATATAGTTGATTAAGTGCTGTCTAAAACAATATATTAGATTGACAAACATCTTTCTTCAAAACTAAGTGATACAGAGACCTAGGTTTCCGTATACTGGGGATACAATCTCATCTAGTCTCATGCCGTTATGGTGATCAAAATCATCTCCAAGAAAAGAAATGCAAAAAGGCAAAGTGGTTGTCTGAGGCAGCTTTACAAATATCTGAGAAAAGAAGAGAAGCAAAAGGCAAAGGAGAAAAGGAAAGATATACCCATCTGAATGCAGAGTTCCAAAGAATAGCAAAGGACAGATAAAAAAGTCTTCCTAAGTGAACAATGCAAAGAAATAGAGGAAAACAATAGAATGGGAAAGACTACAGATCTCTTCAAGAAATTAGAGATACTAAGGGAATATTTCATGCAAAGATGGGCACAACAAAGGACAGAAATGGTATGGACCTAAGAGAAGCAGATGATATTAAGAAGAGGTGGCAAGAATACACAGAAGAACTATCCAAAAAAGATCTTAATGACCCAGATAACCATGATGGAGTGATCACTCACCTAGAGCCAGACATTTTGGAGTGCAAAGTCAAGTGGGCTTTAGGAAGCATCACTATGAAGAAAGCTAGTGAAGATGATGGAAATCCAGCTGAGCTATTTCAAATCCTAAAAGATGATGCTGTGAAAGTGCTGCACTCAATATGCCAGAAAATTTGGAAAACTCAGGAGTGGCTACAGCACTGGAAAAGATCAGTTTTCACTCCAGTCTCAAAGAAAGGCAATGCCAAAGAATGCTCAAACTACCACAAAATTGCACTCATTTCACATGCTAGCAAGATAATGCTCAAAATTCTCCAAGCTATGCTTTAGCAGTATGTGAACTGAGAACTTCCAGATGTTCAAACTAGATTTAGAAAAGGCAGATGAACAAGAGATCAAATTGCCAACATCTGTTGGATTATAGAAAAAGCAAGAGAATTCCAGAAAAATGTCTACTTCTGCTTCATTGGCTACACTAAAGCCTTTGACTGCATAGCTCACAACAAACTGTGGAAAATTCTGAAAGAGATGGGAATACCAGACCATCTTACCTGCCTCCTAAGAAACTTGTATGCAGATCAAGAAGCAACAGTTAGTACTGGACATGAAACAATGAACTGGTTCGAAACTGGGAAAGGAGTATGTCAAGGCTGTATATTGTCATTGTGTTTATTTAACTTCTATGCAGAGTACGTTATGTGAAATGTCATGCTGAATGAAGCACAAGCTGGAATCAAGATTGCCAGGGGAAATACCAATAACTTCAGATATGCAGATGACACCACCCTTATGGCAAAAAGCAAAGAGTAATTAAAGAGCCTCTTGATGAAGGTAAAAGAAGAGAGTGAAAAAGTTGGCTTAAAATTCAACAATCATAAAACTAAGATTATGGCATTTGGTCACATTACTTCATGGCAAATAAATGGGGAAACATTGGAAACAGTGAGACTTTATTTTTTGGGCCCCCAAATCACTGTGCTTGGGGACTGCAGCCATGAAATTAAAAGATACTTGCTCCTTGGAAAAACACTATGATAAATATGGATAGCATACTAAAAAGCAGAGACATTACTTTGCCAACAAAAGTCCACCTAGTCAAACCTATGGTTTTTCTAGTAGTCAGGTATGGATGTGAGAGTTGAACCATAAAGAAGGCTGAGTTTCAAAGAATTGATGCTTTTGAACTGTGGTGTTGGAGAAGACTCTTGAGAGTTGCTTGTAATACAAGGAGATAAAATCAGTCAATCCTAAGGGAAATCAGTCCTGAATATTCATTGGAAGGTCTGATGTTGAAGCTGAAACTTCAATACTTTGGCCACCTGATGCAAAAAGCTGACTCATTAGAAAAGACTCTGATGCTGGGTCAGATTGAAGGCATGAAGAGAAGGGTATGACAGAGGATCAGATGGTTGGATGGCATCACAGTCTCGATGGACATGAGTTTGAGCAAGCTCTGGGAGATGGTGAAGGACAGGGAAGCCTAGCATGCTGCAGTCCATGGGGTCACAAAGAGTCAGACCAGACTGAGCTACTGAACAACAATCTTATGCAGAAGACTCTGACATCTGTATTTCCTAGCCTGGATTTCTCCCGAGTTACAAAATCATGTATATACTATGTCCTATAAATCTCCACCTGGTTGTCTACTAAGAATCTCAAAATTAGTATGGCTTTAAAAATAAAACTTCATATCTAGCCAAAAATCTATAGTGTACCTTTTACTCCATTCTTCTTCTCCTTTTGAGTCTTTTAAAATTCAAAGCATACCTTCAATAAATCTGTGCTCAGTTGCTAAATCATATCTGCCTCTTTGCAACCCATGGACTGTAGCCTGCCAGGCTCCTCTGTCATGAGGTTTTCCAGGCAAAAATACTGGAATTGTCATTTCCTCCTCCAGGGGATCTATCCAACCCAGGGATTGAACTCATGTCTCTTGCATTTCCTGCAATGGAAGTTGGATTTTTTTCATTGAGCCACCTGGGAAGCCTCAGTGTATCTATTGCTCTCTATCTCACTGCCACAGATCTTAGCCAAGCTGCCATTATCTCTCACCTGGAAAACTATGAAAGTGTCCTAGTTGATTTTTCTCTTTCTATGGTTGTCCTTCATATCTTGGCCTTAAGCGTTTATTAAATCAGGCAGTTCTGTGCAGGTGAATTGATTCATGAATGGGTTAAAAGCTGAAGTGTGTGTGTGCTGACACACCTCCAGCAGTTGGGGCAGCAAGTCCCTTATTGAAGGGAAATTTGGACAGTCCAATTCCATGTTCACTACAAGGAATATCTAATTGAAAGCCCTTACCTGGATGGTTTCAGGATATAAGTAGGTAACTCATTACTCTTCCCTTCCTTTATCTTACTTTTAGATTTTACAAATTTTTAATACCTAAATTTGAATTTTATCAATGGTTCTGTAACATAAGCAATTCTATCCCAAATTTTCCACATGATCAGAGAGGTTGTGACTCAAAGTCACACAGGTAATAATTAGTGAAAAAGGGACTAAACTCCTTACTTTGATTCTAAACTCCATCATTCTTTCTACTATGCTTCACTACCTCCCTAAGCAGAGTTTAGTTAAGCAGAAAATTCCACTTCCTACTATGCTTCTTAGCTAAGGCCTCTTGTTCTCGGTTTCTCTATTTGTTCTTTCTGCATAGGGGTGTGTGTGGTTACTTTCTTTTTCCACTAGAAGTATTGGTAAAGCTGACCCATATATTAAGAAAAGACAATCTCCAAAGTAATCAGATTAAGGATTTCTTAGAAAGACTTTTCTGATTAATAGTATTTTTGGATGGTATCTTTTTAAAAAAAGTCAGTTGTTCTTTATGAAAATTATTGAATGATAATGCTTTAAGTAGGTGTTTATCCATGGGGAAGTAGTAGAGACTGCATCTAATCTCTATCAGATAATCCACTAAAGAGAACTTTTAAATGGCTTTATATGCTAAGCACATGCTAAATACAAACTTCCAAATTCAGCAACCCTGTACTTGTCATTCCCATATAGTGGGTAAGGCTGGTAAGTAAGAGTCAAAGAACTTTTTCAGTGTCATTTTCCAAAGACTTGCCAGCTGATTTGAGAGTGTTCAAATCTTGTTAGTCAGTCTGTGCACCTGTCAGAAGAATTATGTGGAGTTTCAGGTAATAGCTCATTAGCAAGAACTAGCTATTGTTAATTATGACAAGGTCAGGATAGTACTATCTTTCTAAATTTGAGAGGATATTTTTTAAAAAGGAAAATGTCTTAGACTAGAATGGGACCCAGGATCAAACATAGGAAACCCTTTCTGAAGAAGGGATCTTGATGATCCATGAGATATGTGATGCTCTGGGCCTAAAGAAGCAAGTCTTCAGAACTGGGAGGCTATTGCTTAAGGTGGTCAATGGCCATTCTGGACCCAACTCATTGACCTCTGTGACCTTCTTCTTTCAGTGCTTCCCAAATGGTGCTAGTGGTAAAGGACTCACCTGCCAATTTAGGAGATGTAAGAGATGTGGGTTTGATCCCTGGATTGGGAAGATCCCCTGGAGAAGAACATGGCAATCCACTACAGTACTTTTCCCTGGAGAATACCATGTACAGAGCAGCCTGAAGGGCTATGGTCCATAGGGTTGCACAGACTCGGACATGACTGAAGTGACTTAGCACGCACACATAGTCTTTATACCTTCACTAAGAACCAAAGTGTGCTTAGAGCAACGTTTTGCTACAGTACTCTTACAGAGTTGGCCTTTCGACACACACAGAGAAATTTTCTTGTCTCCTGCCTCAGATGAGGAAGGAGAAGAGGAGTGTTAAAAAGATAACAAAGGCCCAAAGACACACATTGCAAACATAACTGCTACCCTTTAACAAGTGTTGCTTTTCCAGTAACTGTATCAAATATTTCACATGTGCTATCTTTATTAACCCTCACAACAGTTTTAGAAGGTAGATAATAGAATTATCCCCATTTTACAAATCAGAAAAGTGAGAAATGGAAAGGCTAGGTCACTTGTCCAGGGTGGCAGAGTAAGTGGCAGTGCCACTGGAACCCAGGTCTATGTAACCCCTAAGTCCATGTTCTTAATAATTCTTAAAATAATAATAACAATAGTAATTATTATTATTAATACTTGTTTTAATTACTTATTTCACAGGACCAAAATATATGAATTATAAAAAGGTAATTTATGAATTGGACTTCATAAAAAGTAAAAATATCTACTCTTAAAATGCACTATTAAGAAAATGAAAAAGCAAGCCATAGGCCAGGATAAAATATTTACAACATGTATATGTGACAAAGGATGGTTATTCAGCTTATATAAATAATTCTAACTCAGTAATAAACAGACAAACTACCCAATAAAAATGTGTAGAAGACTGGTATAGGTCTTTCACAAAAGAGAATATAGAAATTATTAATAAGTATATAAAAAGCTCATATGTAATCATAAAATCATAAAATAGAATATAAAATATAAATTTAAAATAAATATATTTATATAAAATAAATAAATATAAAATAAAATAAAATCATAAGTAATCATGAAATGCAAATTGAAACCACAATGAAATACCACCTCATACCTATTATAATAGATATAATTTAAGAGCCTGATAATGTCATGGCCACCTCATGCGAAGAGTTGACTCATTGGAAAAGACCCTGATGCTGGGAAGGATTAGGGGCAGGAGAATAAGGGGATGACAGAGGATGAGGTGGCTGAATGGCATCACCAACTCTATGAACATGGGTTTGGGTGGACTCCAGGAGTTGGTGATGGACAAGGAGGCTGGCATGCTGCAATTCAGGGGGTCGCAAAGAGTTGGACACGACTGAGCAACTGGACTGAACTGAAACTGAACTGATAATGTCAAGTGTTGGTAGTAAAGTGGAGCAATTGCAAATCTCATTTACTGCTGGTGGAATTGTAAAATGGCACAACTATTTTTAAAAACAATTTTATTGTTTCTTATAAACTTAGATATATTTTTACCACATGATCTGGAAATTTCACTCACATATTTACCTAAGATAAATAAAAATGCATATTCACAGAAAGACTTGTATGTAGAGGTCCATAATGGCATGATTCATATATGAGAAATAACTTAAATGCCCATAAGCTGTTGAACTTAGAAGATGTGTGTTATGTTCACATAAAATAATAATGATAGTAATAAAAAAGAAAAGCTACTGATACACACAAAAACATAGAGTTCAGAGACCCTATGCTAAGCAGAAGAAGACAAACACCAAGGAGTATATTCTACATGGTTTAATTTACAGGAAGTTCTAGAACATATGAAATGAACGTACAGTTTACAAAGAAAAAAGGCCAGTTGTTACATGGGGAAAGTGTGGGAGGTGTTGGAGATTTACTATAAAGGAGAACAAAGGAAATTTTGAGCTAGATAGAAATGTTTTCCACCTTAACTGGAATGGTAGATACATTATCAATCTGTACATTTCAGGCACGTACATTTTCTTACACATAAATTTGATAAACAAAAATTTAAGAATTATTTTAAAGGGAAAATGCCTTTAAAAGTTACCTGATTAAAAGAAAATTTGACTTAATAAGTTAACAAGATAAGTCATTGTTTTTAAGTTGTTGTCTGAGGATCAGACTGCTGTTCTAATAACCAAATCCAACTCATCAGCCTGGGAAAATTACTTGTTACATAAAGATATTATACAATAGATCCATTCTAATATGTACTCCCATGGATGGTAGCATTACTTTTCCTACGCGGAGCTATTACCAAAAGTAGCCATGGATAGGCAGAGAGCCCATAGGATATACAATGTCTCCCCCATTGTCCATCTTATTTCTTGAAGAGTTCATAGGTACTCCAGAAGTTGGAAAGATTAGTGTCTTTCTAAGTACAGATCTCAAGACAGTTTATAATCATTTCCCTTCTGGATCTCTGAAGGCACTAGTCTTGTAGAAATCAAAGAACACATGGAAAGTGCCCTTGATCTTGCATCAGACCAACAAAAACTGATTATCTACACAGTGTTATTGATCTTATTCTGTACCCAGAGGCTGGGCACTGGGCTTCTCATTCTCTTGGTTTAGAATGATCCAACAAGCTCTCTGAGAGGATGTTCTTAGGAATTTAAGCATGGAATCCATTAATCTTTACCACCAATATCTGAATCCAGGCCCCCAAATCCTTCCAGTTTTTTCCATCAAGCATTGAGTTACAGTTACAGATATCCTACCATTTTCAAAATTTGACATACAAACTGAACTTCGATTATGGCTATAATTTCAAGTGAACAGTCATTAAAGAATAAAAAAAAAATCCTGGCAAAAAGGCATAATCAAATTTCATCTTTTTATAGCTGAATAGTATTCCACTGCATATAAATATATGTATATAATACATATGTATGTGTGTATGTTGTTCAGTCGCTCAATCATGTCTGACTCTTTGTGACACCATGGACTGCAGCACACCAGGACTCCCTGTCCCTCACCATCTCCCGAAGTTTGCCCAAATTCATGTCAATTGCATCAGTGATGTCATCCAGCCTTCTCATCCTCTGATGCCCTCTTTTCCTTCTTCCCTCATCTTTCCCAGCATCAGGGACATTGTATAAAAGGACAAAAAGACGCATGTGTGTGTGTGAGAGTTAGCATGCATACATGTATATGTATTATTTATCCATTCATCTGTTGACGAGCACTTAGGTTGATACCATATTTTGGCTACTGTAAATGATGCTTCAATAAACATATGGGTACATTTAACTTTTGAAATTAGTGTTTTGGTAGTCAGATCTTGAGGGTACTATACTAAGTGAAATAAGTCAGATGGAGAAAGGCAAATACCAAAATACCACATGACTTCATTCAAATGTAGAATATAAAAAAATAGTGAACAAACCAAACCAAGCAAAAGCAAACATATAGGTAAACAGAACAGAGTAGTGATTACCAGAGGGTAAGGGTGATTGGGAGAAGGTGAAATGGGTAAAGGAGATCAACTAAATGGTGACAGATGGAAACAAAACGTTTGCTGTTAGTGTATGCAGAAGTTAAAATATAACATTTTACACATGAAGCTTATATAATGTTATAAACAAAATATTACCAAAATTTAAATAGAAAGGCATAACCAAAGTTCAGTGGGATTGATCAATAGAAGGGCATTGCTCTTTCTCCTCATTACTCATAAAAGGCAACTAGACTAGAATGTCCACTGCATGGAGTATGACATGTAAGATCTGGGCATATACAAGGTATCTGAAAAATAAGGAAACATATGAAAAGTGTTTTCATTACTGTACTGTACTTTTTCACATTAGTGATTGTTCTCATGACTTACATTTAGTGGTACTTTGCCAATAAAACATTTGGAGTTTGAAGGAAAACTAACATATTGTTTAATAATAAAGATCTCTATGTTCCCAGAATTTTCAAACATTCTATGTATTAGTCAAGTCCTTGAGAGTTGGGTTGTTTTAGTTTAGTTCATTTAAAACTGCAACTCAGGTAGCTGCTGTCATACGGTGGTACAGACAGGGGTTATCCATCTAATTCTTGCTCTTCACTTCTTTGCAGACATGGATCTCTCAGATAAGCTATGGATAACCATATCTCATTCACCTTTTCTGGGTATATATATATGTGTGTGTGTGTGTGTGTGTGTGTGTGTGTGTGTGTGTGTGTATTCTCTATTACAAAACAACTCCATGAGCCTGATGGTTTGATTGCAGAAATCAATCAAAAGAAAAATCATAGGCAAGATACCTGAAGTAAAAAGAACACCTAGCACAATAACATAGATTGTTATCAATCCTAATTAGCTTGTCGTTGTTCAGTTGCTAAGTTGTGTCCAACACCTTGCAACTCCATGGACTGCAGCATGCCAGGCCTCCCTGTCCCTCACTATCTTCCAGAGATTGCCCTAATTAGCTTAATCAAATTCTACTAACCTCCCAATCTAATTAGAATTCATTTCAAATCAGTTCAGCTTTGAAATCTTGCCCCAGGTCTCGGCCTGGGCATAAGTACTATTTGCCACCTGCCTGAACTGTTGGCTCTGATAGAGGCTGTGGGGCATCAAGGCTTGGCATGAGGCTGGTCACTTTGGGCACTGAAACCTCTTAATCACTCACTAACTATAGTTACTCTCTGCTAAGACCTATCTATTCCTGACTCACAGGCTGTACTCAGTGCAGTTTAAACTTCTGGTATTCTTCCTGGACAGAGGCAAGGGAAGAACATCTTCAGTCTTCTCAAGTTCTATGGACTTAAAAAAGAAAAACCTAAAACTTTCAAAAGGCAGTAATATATAGAATCAGTTCTTCTACCAGAAGAAAAAGCTCCTTTTAGAGCACTCTTTATGGTCATCCTTCATTAATTCATTCTCTCTTTCTCTCTGGCACGTAAAAATTATGGTAAAATATACATAACACATTTACTATTTTAGTCATTTTCAGTGTGCAATTCAGTGGTATTAAGTGCATTCACAATGTGGTACAGTTATTGCCACTGTCCATTTCAAAAACTTTTTTTATATCCCAAACTATCTCTTTTAATAAATGATGTATTAATATTGATTCCCTTGCTTGAAAACCTCCAATTTCTTCCCAATTAATTTTTTGTTTACAATAAACTGGCTTTTAAAGAGTTACCAATAAGGTCTTCCTTCCCCCTTTTTTTTTCTTTCTAGAATTTTTAAAATATTTTGAACATATAGAATCAAACCATTTTTAAGCATTTGCTCAGAATAGCAGTTTACTCACAGAGAGATTATAGCATCAGGCTTGTGACATTCTCCCATGATACAGAAAATGAGGTTTCAGATAAAATCTTAGAGAGGAATTGAGTTTCTCCCTAGTAAACTCTGCCTTTATTTCAAGAAGTTGTTACTGTATAATTTGTGGTGAATTACTAGGCTAGAACAGCGGGTAGGCACCTTTGATGATATTTGACAAATTAAGAAAAAGCTATTATATTCCACAATATATGATCACTTATAGCTATCTTTAAAATTATTTCTATAAAATAGATTATCTACAATCATAAATAATTAAGTTAGCCTTGCAAGTCCACATAGGACGAGTGGGAAAAATACAGAAGCCTATTAAAGCTTTCTAGTGTTTGCTTTGGTTATCCTGCTTCTATCACAGGTTGTTCCACTATTTTTTTTAAAGTTTAACTCTGACCCTATCTAAACCAGATTAATCTGTTTTTAAATAATTATATTTCAAATTTTAAATATCCCATTAATACTTTCTTGCTCTGTACTAGAAATAATAATCTAGTCAGAAACATTAATTCTCTTGCCTTCCAGTTTACTGCCTGCTAAAATAACTCTTTTTAAAAAAATTAATCAATTTGATTTAATTGAAGGCTAATTACTTAACAATATTGTAGTGGTTCTTGCCATACAATGACATGAATCGGCCATGGTGTACATGGCCATCCTGAATTATTCAGTATTAATCAGTATTCCCCATCCTGAATTCCCCTCCCACCTCACTCCCCATCCCATCCCTCAGGGTCATCCCAGTGCACCGGCCCTGAGCACCCTGTCTCATGCATAGAACCTGGACTGGTGACTGTTACACATATGATAATATACATGTTTCAATGCTATTTTTTCAAATCATCCCACCCTCACCTTCTCCCACAGAGTCCAAAAGTCTGTTCTTTACATCTGTGTCTCTTTTGCTGTCACACATATAAGGTCATTGTTACCATCTTTCTAAATTCCATATATATGCATTAGTATACTGTATTGGTGTTTTTCTTTCTGACTTACTTCACTCTGTATAATAGCCTCCAGTTTCATCCACCTCATTAGAACTGATTCAAATGCATTCTCTTTAATAGCTGAGTATATTCCATTGTGTATATGTACCACAGATTTCTTATCCATTCATCTGCCAATGTACATCTAGGTTGCTTACATGTCCTGGCTATTATAAACAGTGCTGTAGTGAACACTGGGGTACATGTGACACTTTCAATTCTGGTTTCCTCAGTGTGCATGCCCAGCAGTGGGATTTCTGGGTCATATGGCAGTTCCATTTCCAGTGTTTAAGAAAACTCCACACTGTTCTCCATAGTGGCTGGACTAGTTTGCATTCCCATCAACAGTGTAAGAGGGTTCTCTTTTCTTCACACCCTCTCCAGCATTTACTGTTTGTAGACTTTTTGATAGCAGCCATTTTGACCAGCGTGAGATGGTACTTCATTGTGGTTTTGATTTGCATTTCTGTGGTAATGAGTGATGTTGAGCATCTTTTCTTTTGTTTGTTAGCAATCTGTATGTCTTCTTTGGAGAAATGTCTGTTTAATTCTTTGGCCCATTTTTTGATTGGGTCATTTGTTTTTCTGGTATTGAGCTGCTTATATATTTTTGAGATTAATTATTTGTCAGTTGCTTCTTTTGCTATTATTCTCTCCCATTCTGAAGGCTGTCTTTTTACCTTGCTTATAGTTTCCTTCATTGTGCAAAAGTTTTTCAGTTTAATTAGGGCCGATTTGTTTACTTTTGGTTTTATTTCCATTACTCTGGGAGGTGGGTCATAGAGGATCTTGCTGTGATTTATGTCAGGGAGTGTTTTGCCTATGTTTTCCTCTAGGAGTTTTACAGTTTCTGGTCTTACACTTAGATCTTTAATCTATTTTGAGTATATTTTTGTGTATGGTGTTAGAAAGTGTTCTAGTTTCATTCTTTTACAGGTGGTTGACCAGTTTTCCCAGAAATACTTGTTTAAGAGATTGTCATTTCTCCACTGTATATTCTTGCCTCTTTTGTCAAAGATAAGGTGTCCATAGGTGTGTGGATTTATCTCTGGACTTTCTATTTTGTTCCATTGGTCTATATTTCTTTCTCTGTGCCAGTACCATACTGTCTTGATGACTGTAGCTTTGTAGTAGTCTGAAGTCAGGAGGGTTGATTCCTCCAGTTCCATTCTTCTTTCTCAAGATTGCTTTGACTATTCTAGGTTTTTTGTATTTCCATACAAATTTTGAAATTATTTGTTCCAGTTCTCTGAAAAATACCTTTGATAGCTTGATAGGGATTGCATTGAATCTATAGATTGCTTTGGGTAGTATACTCATTTTCACTATATTGATTCTTCTGATCCATGAACATAGTATATTTCTCTATCTATTTGTGTCATCTTTGATTTCTTTCATCAGTGTTTTATAGTTTTCTACATATAGGTCTTTTGTTTCTTTAGGTAGATTTATTCCTAAGTATTTTATCCTTTTCATTGCAATGGTGAGTGGAATTTTTTCTTTAATTTATCTTTCTGTTTTCTCATTGTTGATGTATAGGGATGCAAGGGATTTCTGTGTGTTAATTTTATATCCTGCAACTTTATTCATTGATTAGCTCTAGTAATTTTCTGGTGGTGTCTTTAGGGTTTTATATGTAGAGGATCATGCCATCTGCAAACAGTGAGAGTTTTATTTCTTTTCCAATTTGGGTTCTGAACAAAGATGCAAAAATCCTCAACAAAATTCTAACAAACAGAATCCAACAACATATTAAAAAGATCATACATCATGACCAAGTGGGCTTTATCCCAAGGATGCAAGAATTCTTCAATATTCTCAAATCAATCAATGTGATACACCACATTAACAAATTCAAAGCTAAAAACCATATGATTATTTCAGTAGATGCAGAGAAAGCCTTTGACAAAATTCAATTTCCATTTGTGATAAAAACCCTCCAGAAAACAGGCATAGAAAGAATATACCTCAATGTAATAAAAGCCCTATATGATAAACCCACAGCAAATATTATCCTCAATGGTGAACAACTGAAAGCATTTTCCCTAAAGTCAGGAACAAGACAAGGGTGCCCACTCTCACCACTAATATTCAACATAGTTTTGGAAGTTTTAGCCAAAGCAATCAGAGAAGAAAAACAAATAAAAGGAATCCAGATTGGAAAAGAAGAAGTAAAATAACTCAGTTTTGCTTAGTCTTCAATTTGAAGTTCTACAATATTTGCCTACTCATTCATTCCTTCCTTCCTCTTTCTAGGCTGCCTTTTAAACTGTAGAGATGTCTGTCCTTAGTTATTTTAAAAATTCTCTTAAGACTTTTCTTTTGGTGAATGAAAAAATCTTTATTCAACATTTTAAAGCTTTATTACTTAAAATGTGGCATTACTGCACCATTTTGTAACAAAGACATAGTTGGCTTAAGTTAAATTGCATGGGAAGATATCTACACCCAATGTGTTGGATTTATTTATTTTATAAGTAATCTTATTGTAAATGGCTATAGGATAAAAATAATACAAATATAAATTAAATAAATATGTAATAGGCTTATCCTCCTGAACCTACTTGAAGGATCAAGGTGGTGTCCTTAAATTAACCACATCCTATTATTCCTTCACAGCTTAACAGTTCTCTTATAAAGCTTTATTTGACTAATTCAGCTTGCAAAGGTATCTTATTTCTCTGAATACCTACAGCAGTTATAGGGCTCTTTCCCTCTGAAACCATCCTCACACTTTTGCCAAAGACAGATGATCATATTATTCCTCTGCTCAAGATCCTCTCGTAGGTCCAAACCACTGTGAGGATAATTACAAAGTCTTTAATAGAACAAGTAAAATTATTTATTACATGGCCCCAGTCTTCTTTTCTGGCCTCAAAATGCTTCCTGAACTATAAAATACTATCCTTCAGTGATGCCACACAATTGAATGTCCTTCAATATGCTATGGAGCTTCCATGGTGGCTCAGCAGTAAAGAATCTGCCTGCAGTGCAGGAGACATGGCTTCAGTCCCTGGGTTGGGAAGATCCCCTGGAGAAGGAAATGGCAACCCATTCCAGTATACTTACCTGGGAGATTCCATGGACAGAAAAGCCTGATGGGTTACAGACCATGGGGTTGCAAAGAGTTGGACATGACTGAACGATTAAACAACAATAAATAAGCCATACAGTATCCTACCTTTGTGTTTCAGCATGTATGCTTGCATGCTATATGCTAAGTCGCTTCAGTCATGTCAAATCTTTGTGACCCTATGGACTGTAGCCTGCCAGGCTCTTCTGTCCACGGTATTCTCTTGGCAAGAATACTGGGGTGGGTTGCCATTTCTTCCTCCAGGGGGTCATCCCAACCCAGGGATATTTCCTACCCAGGGATTGAACCTGGGTCTCCTGAATTGGTAGGCGGGTTCTTTACCATCTGAGCCAGCAGGGAAGCCCTGAATATCAGCACAATTTCCTTCCAGCTGGAATAGCCTGTTTCCTTTTTATACATCTTTAAATACCTGGTCAAAAGTAATTTCCTTTATGTAAACTTCTCTGACTCTCACAGGCCAAACTAATATATCATAAGCTTTTCATAATTAAAACAGAGTAGTGCTGATATAGAAACAGACAAATATAAAAATTGAACATAACAGAGCTCCAAAACAGATCCATATATACTTGAGGAATGAGGTTAAGATAAAGGAGGCATTCCAAACATAATGATGGAACAACCAGTCATTTGTTTTGAAAGAATAAAGAGAAAAAAGATCCATAGTACATGCCATTAAAAAAACTAAATTGATTTTTTTCACAATGAACCATAAAAATACCATTGTATAAAATATAAGTCAATACTGGAGACTATTTATATGGTTTTTTAGTGGGGAAACAACCATTTTAAAAAAGTAAACAAAATACCTCAATAAAAGATTGTTAAACTTAACTTCATCAAATTAAAAACTTCTCTATGAAAAGTAGCCAGAATATATAAAGAACTTCAGAAATTAAATTAGAAAAGAACAAACTCCCCAACAGAAATATGGGCATAAAATATGAAAAATTTACAGAATAGGAAACACAAATGTACATACATATGAACAATGCTCAGTCTCAACAAGTAAATATGGAAATGATTAAAAAACAGGAAAGAGATTTTTAACCCATCAGGTTGACAAAGAATGAATTAGTTTGATAATACAAAATCCAGAAACTCTTTCCCTCAGTATATAAACTAGAAAAACACTTGTGTGTATACAAGAATGCTCACTGCAGTGCTGTTTGTAATATTGATACACACAGCTTACTACCTGTGTGTCCTTAGACCAGCATATTGTAAAATGGATATAATGATACAAGACTCATGGGCTTCCCTGGTGGCTCAGACAGGGAAGAGACTCAGAAAGGGCAATACAGGACACCTGGGGTTGGGAAGATCTCCTGGAGAAGGGAATGGCTACTTACTCCAGTATTCTTGACTGGAGAATCCCATGAAGATAGGAACCTGGCAGGCTATAGTCCATTAGGTCACAAAGAACTGAACACTTCTGAGTGACTAAGCATATACCAGACTCATTTGGTTACACAGAATTGTGCTATAGAGAGGTAAATAAGGCACTCAGCTTGGGTGCAAAATTTAGGGGGTGGTTTAGTCACCATGTCGTTTCCGACTCTTGCAACTCGTGGACTGTAGCCTGCCAGGGTTCTCTGTCCATGGTATACTCCAGGCAAGAATACTGGAGTGGGTTGCCCTTTCCTTCTCCAACTGATAGATTAGAAACCCCAGATGAACACCAATAGGGGAACTAAAGGAACAATATGAAACATTATGCAATAATTTACAAGGATGTGTTACTGGTAAGACATAGTGCTGAATGAAGCAGAAGCAAACTTGCAGATATTTTTGTACAGAAAATGTTAATTTCACAAAAAACAGGAAATAAAAATAACACTATATTTTTAACCAATACATATCTTTGTATATAAGTACTCAGAAAAAGTTCTGCCTTAAGGGGACACTAATGTTACGTATGTTATATTTATGAGCTATTGATATAATTAAGAATTAAAACAGTAAGAAATAGGTTTCTCTGTATTTAAACATTATTCACTGTGAATTGCTGTTTTTGTAAGATCATTTCCTCAGTCTTAGACTTTATAGCAGATTATTCAAGGGAGGGACTATAACAGAGGTAGGGCTCTATGACCATTATCTCATTTAGCTTTTCCAGCAACCTGGGCCAAGATTAGGGGGAGATGATTGAGGCCAAGTTACTCAAGTACTGGATTCTGCCTTTCTATTAAAAAATTGATATTTTGTTCATTATGGATTTTTGCCCTCATTTTGATTTTTAAAACATTGCATTAGTAGTAGTAGTAGCTTAGTTGCTAAGTTGTGTTCCACTCTTGCAACCCCATGGACTGTAGCCTGCCAGGCTCCTCTGTCAATGGGATTCTCCAGGCAAGAGTACTGGAGTGGGTTGCCATTTCTTCTCCAGGGGATCTTCCTGACCCAGGAATCGAACCCAGGTCTCCTGCATTGCAGGCAGATTCTTTACCGACTGAGCTATGAGGGAAGCCCAAACATTGCATTAGATATTATTTATTTTGATTGCTAGCTTTTTTGGTACCCCCTAAATTTTGCACCCAAGCTGAGTGCCTTATTTACCTCTCTATAGCACAATTCTGTGTAACCAAATGAGTCTGGTATATGCTTAGTCGCTCAGAAGTGTTCAGTTCTTTGTGACCTAATGGACTGCCAGGTTCCTATCTTCATGGGATTCTCCAGTCAAGAATACTGGAGTAAGTAGCCATTCCCTTCTCCAGGGGATCTTCCCAACCCCAGGTGTCCTGTATTGCCCTTTCTGAGTCTCTTCCCTGTCTGAGCCACCAGGGAAGCCCATGAATCTTGTATCATTATATCCATTTTACAATATGTTGGTCTAAGGACACACAGGTAGTAAGCTAATAAATAATAGAGCCAGGATTCAAACTCAGGCCCATTGGACTAAAACCCATGTTTACCAGCACAAACTTTTTGTACAATTTTACTTTGTTTTGTTCATTAGTTCAATGGACCTATGTTAATTCCCAGTGATAATGTACTTTATATATCATCTATGTAACTATACTTCACATCCTTTTTGGCAGTTTAGTTTTTGAATTGGCATACAATTCATGGGAGTACTCTATACTTTGCATTGCTTACCATCTGTCAGAGAGAGATGGAGATAAGTCTTGTCAGTAATAGGATGTGAACTATGCAATATTGGAGTGGTTTTACCCATGCTCTTTAAGAGAACAACCATAAACCTATGTAGACATGAAGGAAGATTTATTGGTTCCACCTTATTCTGGTAAAGGGGTATTGGAAAGTTAAATCACTAATGGCTCATTGTGAATTTTCATACCTATTTTGGGAAACAACCAAAGACACGTATTTACTAAATACTCACTTATCTTCCCCTTCTCAGTAGTTCTCACCCAAGAGCAGTAGGGCACCCATATAGGAATTTGGAAATTTGTAGGAATGTATTTTGGTTGTCCAAATGACAAGTTGAAAAGGAGTATTTGACATAATCTCAAAAAAAGGAGAGATTAAACAGCTGATAATGAAGGTGGGGAGAAAATTTGGGGAGTTAGGAAGGACTTTAGAAAGGTTTTATTGCAAGTAAGTGTTTGGCATATTTGGATATGGAGAGAAAAGCATTCTAGACAGAGGGAAGATCTTGATCAATTAACATATATTGACTACTATTCACTACTGCTGGCTGCTACTGACTACTATTCACTACTTACTATATGCCAGGAAAGTGCACATATTGTTTTATAGGTTTTAACACATTATTCACAGCAATTCTATGAGGTTATCAATTCTATGAGATTAGGATAAGATCATAAGAACTCATTGTCAGACTAAAACTTCCACTTACTGTATTTCTATATTGGGTAGCCCCAGTGATAAGCTCATCAGCATTTAAAGATTGAGGGACATTCCAGTGGTAAAATGCCTATTTAATATGATTTAACCCAAACTTTAACTTATTTGATAGAAAAATAATTTTATCAATAAATTTCTCTCTATCAGGGTTCCAAATGTACATATTCTGGGAAACTTTTTAGATAATGGGGGATTAAGCTGGTTTCAGGAAAAATGGAGAGGAAGATGTAACTCTGAAACATAATTTGCAGTTTTTAGTCATCAAAGACAGTCTTGTTTCACAACATCACAAAATGCTCTGTGCTATTGTTATGATGACATAATGACAAAGAAGTAACATGATGTGATCAAAATTTCTTCAAACAATTGTATGTAATTAGTTAGTCTATGCCAGCATAATTTTATTATTTGGCAGTCATTCTATATTTCATCTATGAAAAGTTCATACCATATTTCAAAAGAGAAAGAATTTATCTTATCAGATGCTAAAATGAACTATAAAGGAAAAGTAAACAAACCAATAGGTATTAGCTTGAAAAGTATCAGTGGATCAGGACAGATAACTGAGAGGCTTACCAAAGTGTGGTTAAGATTTGGTTTATGTTGAAGGTGGCAGGATAAATCAGTAAGATACAGTCATAAAAGTTATTCTTTTAATGGTTATAGGGTTGCATTATTTAAATATATATAGAATTCAAGCAGATCCTAACCCTACAGTTTATATGGAAATAAATTGCAAATGACTTGAAAATGCTAAATAAAGATAAGAACACATAGAAAACTAGAAAAATATAGGTGAAATTTTATAAAATTATGCCAAAAGATGTCACTTAATGAGCATAAATTAATTGGGAAAACAAAAAATTAGTTGGGAAAACAAAAAGGTTTGATATATTTTATGCTCTCATTGAAATGGTCAATGGTAAAAACGAAATCCCTTTCTGCAATTAGACAACACAAATTATTTTCAAGTATACATTTTTTAAATATACTGATAATGTTCCAGACTATCAAGCAAGCCTTAATGAAGTTTGAAGAATAGGTATCATATAAACAATATTCTCTCCATAATAGGCTTCAGTTAGATGTTAATAATAAAAATAAAATAAATTTAAAGAACTAATTTTAAATAGTTAATAAAATATGAAAATAAATAATGATAATAAATCCCCATGAATGCACAAATTAAAAAGTCACACTTTGGAGTCAAAGAAGAAATTGTAATGGAATCACAAAAAACACTTAAAACTCAGTGATAATAACGAAATAGTACATTGAAATAAATGGGATTCAGCGAAAGCCATGTTCTAAGAGAAACTTATAGTCCTAATACATATGTGACAAAATGAATAGTGGCATAAAATTAATAAGGCAAATGTACAACTAAGAAGATAGAAAAGAAGCAGAATATATTCAAAGGAAAAAAGATAATAATAATAATATAAGAAGGAAGTAATAATAATAGTAGACAATAGTAAAGATAACATAAAAATAGAAAACAAACAATAAGGAGGCTCAACTAAAGCAAAGTTATTTTATTGGACAGTCTGACAAACTATATACAAAAGTCTTTCTGCCTAAGAAATGATATTTACAATAGCATAAAAATACTGAATAATTAGGGATACATTTAACAAAATCTATACTAGTTTATATGAATGTTACAAAACAGTATTGAGAGAAACATGAATATTGAAATAAATGGAGAAATAGACCATGCTCTTGGAGTGAAAGACCTAGAACTTAATATGTTACTAATCCCTCAAATTGATACACAGATCACATGCAATTTCAATCAAATTTCTAGTAGACTTTTTACTGTAGAAATTGAACATCTAATTCTAAAATTTATATGAAATGTAAAGGACTCAGAAGAGCAAAAGCAATTGGATAAAAGAACAAATCTGGAATACCTAAACCTCCAGGTTATAAAATATACTATAAAGTTATATAAATGAAGATAGCATGGCATTCTTGTGAAGATACGTGTATAAATCAATAAAGGAAAATAAAGTCCAGAAATAGAACCACATATGCATGATCACTTGATTTCTGAAAGAGGTGCCAAGGCAATTCAAGGTGGGTGGGGTAAGAGAAACTTTTCAACAAGTTTTTTTTCTGGGACAGTTGAATATCTAAGTAGGAGAAAATTAAGCTCAAACCTTTTCTGACACCACATACAAAAATTAATTCA
Organism: Antilocapra americana; assembly: GCA_007570785.1. NCBI lineage: Eukaryota > Metazoa > Chordata > Mammalia > Artiodactyla > Antilocapridae > Antilocapra > Antilocapra americana. Next base: position 597,031 of record ML662918.1, read on the forward strand.
AACTGGATCTTATACCTAAATTTAAGTACTGAAACTATAGAACTTCTGGGAGAAATCAAGTAACCTTATTAGGCAAATATATCTTAAATGTGACACAAAAAACATAAATTCCAAACTTTTAAAAAATGGATTGTCTTTTATAAAAATTTAAAACTTTTACTCTTTATAATATAGTATTAAGGGAATGAAGCCAAGACTAGATGAGAAGATTGCAAAACATATGGTAAAGAGTGTGGGCCTTGTATATATAAAGAACTCTTGCAAATCAATAATAAGGAGTCAAGTTCCCTAATTTTTCAAAAATGGGCAAAATATTTGAACACCTACTTAGCCAAAAGGAAACTTTGGTTGGATTTTTTTTATAAAACTCAATATCAAAATAGCAAACAACCTAATAAAAAATGTGCAGAAGAGCTGAATTGATATTTTTCCAAAGAAGATCGCAGATAGTGAATAAGTATATGGATAGAGCACTCAACATTACTAATCATCAGAGAATTGCAAATCAAAACCACAATAATATATAACCTCACAACAGTCAGAATGGCTATCATTGGAAATTTTATATATATATATAAAATGATGATAATGTGGAGAAAAGAGAATCCTAGCACACTGTTGGTGGGAATGTAAATTGGAGCAGCAACTAAGTCCATGAATCAAGGTAAATTGGAAGCAGTCAAACAGGATATGGCAAGATTGAACATTGACATTTTAGGAATCAGTGAACTAAAATGGACCAGAACAGACTAATTTAATTCAGATGACCATTATATCTACTACTGTGGGCAAGAAACCATTAGAAGAAATGGAGTAGCCATCATAGTCAACAAGAGAGTCTGAAATGCAGTACTTGGGTGCAATCTCAAAAATGACAGAATAATCTCTGTTAATTTCAAAGGTAAATCATTCAATATCACAGTAATCAAGTCTATCCCCCAACCACTAATTCCAAAGAAGCTGAAGTTGAACAGTTCTACGAAGACCTACCAGACCTTCTAGAACTAACACCAAAAAAAAATGTCCTTTTCATCATATGGTACTGGAATGCTAAAGGAGGAAGTCAAGAGATACCTGGAATAACTGGCAAATTTTGGCTTGGAGTACAAAATAAAGAAGGTCAAATGCTAAAAGAATTTTTTTTAATAAAATGCACTGTTCATAGCAAACACTCTCTTCCAGCAACACAAGAGATAACTCTGTACATGGACATCACCAGATGGTCAATACTGAAATCAGACTGATCTATGCAGCTGAAGATGGAGAAGCTCTATTATACAGTCAGCAAAAACAAGACCAGGAGCTGACTTTCACTCATCTTGAAATCTTTATTGCAAACTTCAGACTTAAATTGAAGAAAGTAGGGGAAACAACAATGCCATTCAGGTATGACATAAATCAAATCCCTTATGATTATACAGTGGAAGTGACAAATTCAAAGGATTAGATCTGAGAGATAGAGTGCCTGAAGAACTATATATGGAGGTTCATAACATTGTAAAAGAGTCAGTGATCAAAAACATCCCTAAGAAAAAGAAATGCAAAAAGTCAGAATGGTTGTCTGAGGAGGCCTTTCAAATAGCTGTGAATAGAAGATAAGCAAAAGGCAGAGGAGAAAAGGAAAGATATAGCCATCTGAATGCAGAGTCCAAAAGAATAGCAAGGGGAGATAAGAAAGCCTTTCTCAATGATCAGTGCAAAGAAATAGAGGAAACTAATAGAATAGGAAAGAGTAGAGGTCTCTTCAAAAAAAAATAGAGATAGCAAGGGCTGCAAAGATGGGCACAATAAAGGATTGAAATGGTATGGATTTAACAGAAGCAGAAGATAGTAAGAAGAGGTGTCAAGAATACACAGAATAACTGTACTAAAAAGATCTTAATGACCCAGATAACTATGATGGTGTGATCACTCACCTAGAGCCAGAAATCCTGGAGTGTGAAGTCAAGTGGGCCTTAGAGAGCATGATTATGAACAAAGCTAGTGGAGGTGATGGAATTCCGGCTGAGCTATTTCAAATCCTAAGAGACAATGTTGTGAAAGTGCTACACTCAATATGCCAGCAAATTTTGAAAACTCAGCAATGGCCACAGGACTGGAAAAGGTCAGTTTTCATTCCAATCCCAAGAAAGGCAACATCAAAGAATGTTCAAACTCTCACACAATAGCACTCATCTCACACGCTAGCCAAGTAATGCTCAAAATCCTCCAAGCTAGGCTTCAACAGCATGTGAACCGAGAACTTCCAGATATTCAAGCTGGATTTTGAAAGGCAGAGGAACCAGAGGTCAAATTGCCAACATCTGTTGGATCATAGAAAAAGCAAGAGAATTCCAGACAAACATCTACTCCTGCTTCATGGACTATTCTAAAGCCTTTGACTGTGTGGATCACAACAAACTCTGGAAAATTCTTAAGGAGATGGGAATACCAGACCACCTTACCTGACTCCTTAGAAATCTATGTGTAGGTCACGAAGCAACAGTTAAAACTAGACATGGAACAATGGATGGGTTTAAAATTGGGAAAGGGGTACATCAAGGCTGTGTATTGCCACCATGCTTATTTAACTTACATGCATAGTATATCCTGCGAAATGCCAGGTTGGATGAAGCACAATCTGGAATCAAGACTGCAGGGAAAAATACCAATAACCTCAGATATGCAGAAGACACCACCCTTACAGCAGAAAGCAAAGAGTAACCAAAGAGCCTCTTGATGAAAGTGAAAGGAGGGTGAAAAAGCTGGCTTAAAACTCAACACTGAAAAAACTAAGATCATAGCATCTGGTCCCATAATTTCATGGCAAATAAATCGGGAAACAATGAAAACAGTGACAGATTTTATTTTCTTGGGCTCCAAAATCATTGCAGATAGTGATTGCAGCCATGAATTTAAAAGACACTTGCTCCTTGGAAGAAAAGCCATGACAAACCTAGATAGCATAATAAAAAGCAGAGACACTACTGACAAAGGTCCATATAGTCAAAGCTATGATTTTTCCAATAGTCAAGTATGGATGTGAGAGTTGGACCACAAAGAAAGTAAAGCACTGAAGAATTGATGCTTTTGAACCATGGTGTTGGAGAAGACTCTCGAGAGTCTGCTGGACTGCAAGGAGATCCAACCAGTAAATCCTAAAGGAGATCAGTCCTGAATGTTCATTAGAAAGACTGATGTTGAAGCTGAAACTCCAATACTTTGGCCACCTGATGCAAAGTACTTACTCATTGAAAAAGACCCTCTTGCTATAAAAGACTGAAGGCAGGAGGAGAAGGAAATGACAGAGGATGAGATGGATGGCATCACCAACCCGATGGACATGCATTTGAGCAAGCTCAGGGAGTTGATGATGGACAGGGAAGCCTAGCATGCTGTAGTCCATTGGTTCACAAAGAGTCAGACAAGACTGAGTGACTGAACTGAACTGAACTGAACTAAGGAATACAATATGAAGGTTCCTCAAAAAACTTAAAATAGAACTATCATATGATTCAGTAATTCCATTCCTGATTATCCCCAAAATGCATGTATCACAATGTTCATAAAAGCATTATTTATAATAGCCAAGATAGGGAAGCAACATTAAGTGACCATCAACAGATGAATGGATAAAAAAGACACACGCACACAAACATACACACACATGGTAGAATATTACTCAGCCATAAAAAGAATGAAATTTTGTCATTTGTAGCAACATGGTTGGACTTGGAGAGCATTATGCTTAGTAAAATAAGTCAGACAGAGAAGGATAAACATTGTACATTATCATTGATATGTGCAATCTAAAAAATAAAACAAACTAATGAATATAACAAAAAAGAAACACACTCACAGATATAGAATACAAACTATTGGTTACCAGTGGGAAAAGGGATTAGTGTAGTGGCAAGATGGGGTAGGGGATAAAGAGGCACAAACTACTATGCATATAATAAGTTAAAAAGATATATTGTACAGCACAAGGAATACAGCCAATATTTTATAATAACTTTAATAGAGTATAATCTATACAAATGTTAAATCACTATGGTGTGCACCTAAAACTAATATAATGTTGCCAATCAACTGTACTTCAATTAAAACAAAGATGATCTATGAATGGCAAATAAGCACATAAAATAGCATCATTAGGCATTAAGAAAATGTACATTAATGCTACACTGAGATGCTACTTCATATGCAGTAGAATAACTAAATATATTGACAATATCATTTGTTGACAAGGATGTGTGACAACTGGAATGCTTGAGAGAATACAAGATAGTACAGCACTATAGAAAATTGTTTGGTTGTTTCTTTTAAACTTGCACTTACTATATGGACAAGGAATTCTATCCAAGGGCAATAAAAACATATGCCATCACAAAGAAGGGTCATAGCAGCTCTTTTTCACAATAGCCCCAAACTAGGAAAAATTCAGATGTTCAGGAATAGTGAATGCATAAACAATTGTGGTATACCTGTGCAAAAAAAAATGATTGGAACTAAAGTGAAAGTGAAGTTGCTCAGTCATGTCCAACTCTTTGCAACTCCATGGACGGTAACCTACCAGGCTCCTCTGCCCATCGGATTCTCCAGGCAAGAGTACTGGAGTGGGTTGCTATTTCCTTCTCCAATCAATATATATAAAGGCATGGATAATGTCAAAAGAATTCTGTTAAGTGAATCACACATACAAAAAATATTGTATAATATAATCTCATTCCTATGAAATTCTAGAAAAGGCAAAACTATAATGTTATAAAGCAGGTCATTGATTGCCTGGGACCAGATATAGGGGGGACTGACTGTAAATTAGAACAAGGAAATTTGGGGGGGGTAATGAAAACATTCTATGTCTTGATTGTTGTGACTCCTACACAATTGATCATTACCAAAACTCATTAAATTGTACACTTTAAATTTGTTAATTTTATGTAAATTATTCCTCAAAGGAGCTGGGTTAAAATTTGCAGCAAATATGGCAGATGAAGGGTTGTACAGATAGACTGATAGGTAAAAAGATTAACATCTAAGTAAAATGAGTAAGAAAATTTGCCAAAGTAACATGAATAGATAACTCAAGAAAAATGAAAAATAGTCTATAAACAGAAACTATAACTCAAAAGTAGTACAAATACTAGTAAATGAAATACTAATTTCCAAAATAGAATATGCACATATATGTATACCCTAGATCTTGAAGGATATGGCAAGATGGACACTTATATATACTGCTAGAGTGGTTGTAAATGTATGCAATATTTCTGGAAAGCAGTTTAAAAGAATTATCAAGAGCCTCAAAAATATGTATTGTCTTTGATATAATAATCTCTGCATCTAGGATCTTATTTCAAGGAAATAATTATAGATAATAATTTTTTGATTATTAATAACAATATTCATTATGCTGGTGAAAAATTAGACACAGCCTAAATGTTCAAGAAGAGTAGTATAATTAAATACATTATGGTATTTAAGTGGTAAAAAAAACGTTATAACACAATTCAACTTGCTTGTAGAGAATATTTAACTATATGGGGACTCTTCATAATAAAATATTAAATAAAATAGGGATAAAAGCAAACATACAGTTAGATCTGAAGTTTATAATCTCTCTGAAAGTGAAAGAAAAGTGAAAGTGTTAGTTGCTCAGTCCTATCTGTCTCTTTGTGACCCCATGGTCTTGGGGGCTTCTTCAGAACCTTTTTCCAAGATGGGTCACAAGTAGGGTGACAAACTCTTCTGTTTGCTGAGTTGGGATGAGTTGGCCACTCTATTATAGGAGACTGAAGCTACGAAGAACGTAGGATCACCATGAATTCCCTCATAGTTCAGCTGTACTACACCATCACGACCATGTTTTTCTTTTAGCCTTTCCTCCTTCTTCTCTGTGCCCTTGAAAGTATTAGTCACACAGTCATGTCTGATTCTTTCTGATCCTATGGACTATAGCCCACCAGGCTCCACTGGTCATGGAATTTTCCAGCAAGAATACTGGAGTGGATAGCCATTTCTTTCTCCAGGGGAGCTTCCTGACCCAGGGATTAAACTCAGGTCTCCTGCATTGCAGGCAGATTCTTTACCATGTAGGCATTGGCTATGGAAAGAGAAACTGCATGGTCATAGCAGTTGAGCCAAGCCCAGATTAACTTTGTGCAGTTAATCCTTTTTGTAGTTCATCTATAGCAGATGGTACATCCAAAATTCTATGTTAAGCTTTTGCTTCTAGGTTCCCTTGGTGTGTATCCAGGGACTTTCAACTACTTTAGATATTAGTCTGAACAAAACCTAAGGTGAGGCCACAGAAGAAAAAAAGTGTCCCAGAATGTATGTCAAAATCAAATGTTAGTGATTTAGGAGTCTCTCTCTTTTCTCCCCACCCCTTTTAATTATATTATCCTTCTCCCTCTTACCTTACAGCATGTAAATCTAAGATATTTTCTAAATTTCCATAAAATGCTTTAAGTTGTACAAATGGGCCTCATGAGGATTAGCAGAATTTATTCTAAAGCAATTAAATGGACTGTCAAACCCTCTCCCCTTAAGGGTTATCCTAGGGATATTTCTCTGTTTTACTCTCTGAGCAGCCTTTTGTGTTAGAGCCTCAAAGTTTCGGCTCCATAATGGTTTGCTCTGCCCTGTCCTGCACCCTTTAGCTAGCTATGTGGTGAAATCTGTCTGACCTCTGGCTCTTCTCTCTCAGTATTGTTGTCAAAAGTCCCCACAATTTCCAGTTGTCCTTAGGGTAAGTGAGTCAAGGTGATTGCTCTGGGCCTCTTGTTAGGGGAAATGGGAGATACATAACTACTGGCAGCTGTACATTTATTCAGCTGGTGGATGCAAGGGATGTGGCCTTTGACAGAGTATGCCAAAAAACACATGAGATTCACTTAACATTAACTCTTAGCTATCTTCCTTGTGCCAGCACCAAGGCATAAACATAGCTAAGGATATCCTTCTCCAGTTCTATTTCTCTCTATATAACTGAGGCTACCTAGAGATTGTCATACTGAGTAAAATAAGTGAGACTGAGAAAGTAAAATATCATATTGCTTATTTGAGGGATCTTAAAAAATGATACAAATGAGCTCATTTACAAAACAGAAAGACTCACAGATTTAGAGAACAAACTTATGGTTATGGGGGGAAGGGGAGAGGAGTACGTGGGAGCTTGGGACTGACATTTACACATTACTATATATAAAATGGATAATCAAAAAGACCTACATTATGTAAAAGCCTAAATGGGAAAGAATTTGAAAAAGGATAGATATGTATATATGTTTAAGTGAATCACTTTACTGTACACCTGACACTAACAAAACATTGTTAATCAACTAGTACAACATAAAATAAAAAGTTAAAAAAAGAAAGAATGAAAGCAAGTGTGTTATCTTTTTAAAAAGTCTTTTTTTAACTTTAAGATACGTTTAAAAGTTTTTGCCATGATTACATTTAAACTTTTATCTTCCTAATATGAATTTATTTTAGGGGTTGAAAAATTACCATAGGGCTTGCATTTTTTTAACTGAAAATGAAACTGAAGTCATTAGTATTACAAGACAGGGACTCCTCAGGTGACTCAGTGATTAAAAATCCACCTGCCAATGCAGAAGATGTGGGTTTGATCCCTGGGTTGGGAAGATCCCCTGGAGAAGGGAAAGGATACTCACTCTAGTATTCTGGCCTAGAGAATTCCATGGACTCTATAGTCCATGGGGTCGCAAAGAGTCGGACACAACTGAGCAGCTTTCACTTTCACTATAAAATCGGTCTCAATTATGAGGCAGCCCTGCAACCTGGACCTCAAGAGTGACTCATTATTTTGTTCATTTCCTCAACAAACATTTATTGATCACACAGCTCTGGAAAGTTGTTAAACAAAGGGTCCATTATACAAACTATAGAAATCACTGATAGATTTTCAGTGTCTCCTAGTAATACAAACAGGATAAATCTGCCTGATAAGTATTGGGACTAGAGTTTGACTTAGTTTCCCTTTGTAATTATTAGTGGTGTATTTTCGAGGGGCCAATAGCTTTGAAAGGATCTCACTGCACACTGTGCTCCAATAACACTTGCATCAGGGTTTTCTTGACTTCTCTGTCTTCTTACCTTTGGTATCTGGAATTCTAGAAAGTTAAACTACAAAAGAAATACTCTCAATTCCAGTGAGGCAGACTGTATTACATCAGAAAAGGTATTAGTCACTGTGATTTAAAGTGATTTAAAGCATAATTAAAGGTACTTTTAGGAAAAATGTCAAATGTAAATAATAAAATATCAAACCAAGCTCAGCAGACATGGTCTATGTCTCATACAACCCCTATGTTTGACATACCACTTAACCTTGAACACAGTAGGTGACTCCTTCCTTGAAAAATAATTTGTTTCAAGACATACCCACAGTGTGAGACAATCATATATATTTACTAATCTATAAGCATGGTCACAGAAGCTGGTCAAAAGCACAACTTTTCTGTTACAAATGATTATAAAGTACATCTTCTACAAAAGAAAGTGAAAAATTTTCCTACAACTGGAAACATCTTGAACTCTTCAAGGCTGACATAACTTCAGAGCAATGGAAACCACATTTTTGACTGCATCTTAGGTCCTACCACAGAATGGAAAAAGAGATGGGGTTTTGTAGGGGGAGTGAAGGAGTGTGGTCAGCAGAGGGGAAACTATTTTAGTCTGGTGCTTTAAACGTCTTCAATATAGATTATGGGTGGGATGGGGGTGGGTACATGCTTTCTCATGGATAAGTGTAGTCTGGAAATGTGCCCTCAATTCTGTCTGGGGAGAGAGATATTAATATTTAAAAAAATCAACCACAATAGTATGTACCTAGTGCCTACTATACGGGAGGAAAAGGGAAGCAGAAGAAATATACTGTCTCTGATACAACTACAACCTAGCTGAGGTGACAAAATATACACAGTTTGTGCTAAATCAGGTTTCACTGTGTTAATGCCATTAGTATTTAGCATAAGGGCAAAGATGTGGCTTCAGAGTAATTGGGAAGACATTCTCTGGCTCAGCCTTTCATAGACTGCTTCAAGCAATATTCAATAAGAATATCAAAGTAAGTTTTAGGCATCCTTTTTTTTTGCAATTTTTCTAGAAGTAATTTTCCACTAATGTTACATAGGCCCATCAAAAAAGATGATGGATTTTTTTTCAGTCTTCAGCTCCATTATCAAAGAAACCCTTTGCCCAGAGTAGGTACTTGATGAAATTTTGTTCAATAAATGAATTTTTGGTAATTGTTTTGTCTAAAGTAATCAGTCATATAGCTGGTTTAATCATGCACTGTAATGCTGTCATGGCATCTGCTACTTCTAGGGTATTTTGCAGTTTTCCCCCATTAAGTCTGCATAACACTAACAAGGTAGTAAGGTTATGGAGGTGTTGCACATATGTATTCTATCACATAACTATGTCTCCATGCCCTAAGAGAATATGAGTTCCTCAAAGGATGTGACTGGGCTAAGCTTTCTGTGTACCTTCACTGTGACTTCTGGAATCTGCATATAGAACATGAGCACACTATATCCTGCTGACCTACTGGAAGTTGGCATATATATTCAGAGGCTTAGTTAATAATGCTAAACTGATTCCTCATCAGCTTTTGTATCTTCAATTCTAATTTTGCACCAATGGGTGATCTGGTTAATGTCTGTAAGATTCAGGTGATGTTTTAATAAATTGTACCTATTAGCAGGTTATATTGAATGCCTCTTTTCCCCACCACACATCCAGCAATGTACACTTCTGTTGTCTCACCAAAATGTACCATTTACCACCAAGAAGAGCAAGCTCAGGTTTCTCCTAAGTATACTTAACACTAGTATTTTACTTCTCTAAACACGGTGTTAACATAGAGCTGATTGCACATTCAAGTACCATGACAGACAGCAAAGGGACCAGACAACAATCCACACACCCACTTACTCTCTAGCCTCCTTCTAGACTTTCAGTGATTTCTGCCTGATTGGAAAAAGAAATTTAAATGTTCCTATTAGTTGATCCTATTAAAGAAAGACAAATCTCAGAAAGCGAGTGTCATTCAGCTACTGTATGGGAGGAATCATGTTCTCAGACACGTGATTATTATCCCAAGTTGAAATGTCTGAATTATGTTCTCAGACACTTGATTATCATCCAAAGTTTAAATCTCTCTCTCTCTCTCTTTTTGATTAGCCTGGATGACAGTGAGCTGAGTAAACAACATGAGGCTCTCATGTACAGCCTTTGCTTGGCAAGGTAACCTGCAGATCCAGTGGACCTTTCTTGAATCTTCTCCTTCCTCTCTAGAGACTCCAGCCCTCCAGCATAATAAATGCACTCAAGTCTTTCCCATTCTCAAGAAATACTTCCTTGATTTAAGAATCCTTCTAGTTACTGGATTTTCCAGTATTCTACAGAAAAATTACTTGAAAGATTAGCTTATATTCACTGTTTCATTTTCCTTCCTTACCAGTCTCTGCTTTAACTAAGGTCACAATGACCTCCATATTTACAAACCCAGTGAATAATTTTCTGCCATAGTATTGCTTGATTATTTGATATCTCTTAGGTATTTGACATTTTCTCTTAAAATTGCATTTTCTCTTGGCTTTCATTACATTCCCTTTCCCCCTTCCAGTTGGAAGCTCCTTTTCAAATGTTCTTCATGGTATTCCCATTTTTCTCTGTGGGCTTCCTCCACAATCGTTTAGATATTGGTGTTATCCCTGATGCTGTTTTTACTCTATAAAGTTCTTCTGAATGATTATTTCCAGTTAATTCTGATGACTTTAAGTCTATATCTCAGAACTCTTGTGTTCCAGACTTATGTTGCAACTTTCTGAAGGACTATTTCCACCTGAATGTCTCACATGCATATACTATTCAGCATGTAAAAAACCAAACACATTTTATTTCCCTGAAAGTTTCCTCCTTGTCTTATGTTGCTAACCTGTGTGTAGTTTCCTAAATCAGAAATATAAGTCAACCCACATCTCTCCCTTTTCCTTGCTGCTAACATTCATTCACTCATTCACAAAATCATGCTGTTTCTGTCTTGTTAATAACCTTAGCATCTGTTTCCTCCAACTTCATTTGGACTTTACCACATGAACTCAGGTATTCATCATTTCATGAGTAGTTAACAATAGTTTCCTAATTGATTTCTTTCCAAATCACATCAGTCCACTGAAATAATGCCATCCACAGTTTCCCACTATTTTCAGGGTGAAGTTTAAACTCGTTAACAAAATACACGAAGTTCTTTATGAATTCTTTCCACTCCACTAGCTTTATCACTTTTGTATGTGTGCACTCTCCTCTAACCATATCAAAATATGTTTAATTTCTCCAAATAGATCACATTTGTGCAATATGAATAACACTAGAGTAATCTGAATGCACTAGAGTAGGACTTACCAAACTTTTTCTGTAAAGGGCCAGATAGCAAATAATTCATATTTTGCTAGTCAGAGAGTTACTGTTGCAACAACTTTGCCAATGTACTGTATAAAAACAGCCATAAATAATCTCTAAACTTAATGAATGGGCATAACTGTGTGCTAATAAAAGTTTGTTTACAAAAATAAGGGTTTGTTAGATTTGGTTCTTCCTGGGTCATAGGTTGCTGACTCTTGAACTAGAGTGCCATGGTATATAAAGAAATCCTGTCTTCAGTCCTTTTATAGAGCCAAAACCTAATTTTGATTTTTGTGCCAATTGGGATTTTCAAATTTTGGGTTTACTTTAAACAAGGTACACCTGTACTTAAGACACCTTAACCTCAGAGAGATCTAGGACAAAAAACTAATTAATTTCTATCCACAAACTATATTTCTGGACATAAAACAAGCTTTCCTAAGTATTCCATAAGTCTATGCTTTCACTTGGAAAATAAACCATATTCTAAGAATTATTTGCTTCATTGGATTTGACATAGTAACTTATCCTTGTGGTTCATTTTACTTTCTCCTGATGTTAGAGTTTCTTGTAAATCACTTCTTGTTTCTAGATGTTTGTGTCTCCAGAGTGGCAGGAAATTCAGAATATGATAAATATTGGGCATGGTAGGGAAAGACTGATATCACCAAATGCTTCTATGATCAATTATGTCGTTGGGCAAGCAGACTAAGTGTCCTTACTCTGAAGGAAAAGGTGAACTTAGAAATACTTGTAATATCTTCATTTCCAGGTAAAGTTTTAAAAATTTAATTTTGAAGTTTATACTAGGGACTGATGATTAAGGAAGGCTATGGTAATTTTCGCCTTAGTAAAAGAGAGGAAATGAGGGGCAAAGCAAGGGTTTAACCCAATATGTAAGCAGAGCTGGTAGATATCTTCTGTGGTCTAGTGTTTGTGAGCCTCCCCACATATCCCTTATCACACTCTCAAGTTATAAAGCATTAGTAGACATGAATTATCATCTCCTTTTAAGTATTCTCCTTTCCAGAGAAATAGCTGTTAAGTTTTAGTATGGTAACATTCAATTTGAATTAAGACAATGCTCTTTAAAAGTAAATCAAGTAGGAATAAATTGCATCAAAAAGAGTAACACATCATGAAGCAAGTATTACCCACTATTATCATTGTCTAACTCACTGAGACTCAGCCATGCCATGTGGGGCCACCCAAGACAGTCAGGTCATGGTGGAGAGGTTGGACAGATTGTGGTCCACTGGAATAGGGAATGGCAAACCACTTCAGTATTCTTACCTTGAGAAACCCATGAACAGTATGAAAAGGCAAAAAGATAGATAGGACACTGAAAGATGAACTCCCCAGGTAGGTAGGTGCCCATTATGCTATTGGAGATCAGTGGAAAAATAACTCCATAAAAATATGAAGGGATGGAGCCAAACCAAAAACAATACCCAGTTGCGGATGTGACTGGTAATAGAAGCAAGACTCGATGCTGCAAAGAGCAATACTGCATAGGAACCTGGAATGTTAGGTCCATGAATCAAGGCAAATTAGAAGTGGTCAAACAGGAGATGGCAATAGTGAACATCTACATTTTAGGAATCAGCGAACTGTCATGGACTAGAATGGATGAATTTAACTCAGATGACCATTATACCTACTACTGTGGGCAGGAATCCCTTAGAAGAAATGGAGCAGCCATTATGGTCAACAAAAAGAGTCCTAAATGCAATACTTTGATGCAATCTCAAAAATGACAGAATGATCTCTGTTCATTTCCAAGGCAAACCATTCAATATCACGGTAATCCAAGCTTATACTCCAACCAGCAATGCTGAAGAAGCTGCAGTTGAACGGTTCTATGAAGACCTACAAGACCTTTTAGAACTAACACCCCCAAAAAGATGTCGTTTTCATTATAGGGGACTGGAATGTGAAACTAGAAAGTCAGGAAACACCTGGAGTAACAGGCAAATTTGGTCTTGGAGTACAAAATGAAGATGGGCAAAGGCTAATAGACTTTTGCCAAGAGAACACACTGGTCATAGCAAACACCATCTTTCAACAACACAAGAGAAGACTCTACACATGGACATCACCAGATGGTCAACACCGAAATCAGATTGATTATATTCTTTGCAGCCAAAGATGTAGAAGCTCTATACAGTCAGCAAAAATAAGACAAGGAGCTGACTGTGGCTCAGATCATGAACTCCTTATTGTCAAATTCAGACTTAAGTTGAAGAAAGTAGGGAAAACCATTAGACCACTCAGGCATGACCTAAATCAAATCCCTAATGATTATACAGTGGAAGTGAGAAATAGATTTAAGGAACCAGATCTGATAGAGTGCCTGATGAACTATGGACAGAGGTTCGTGACATTGTACAGGAGACGGGAATTAAGACCATCTCCAAGGGAAAGAAATGCAAAAAAGCAAAATGGCTGTCTGAGGAGGCCTTACAAATAGCTGTGAAAAGAAGAGAAACAAAAAGCAAAGGAGAAAAGGGAAGATATACCCCTTTGAATGCAGAGTTCCAAAGAATAGCAAGGAGAGATAAGAAAGCCTTCCTCAGCAATCAAGGCAAAGAAATAGAGGAAAACAACAGAATGGGAAAGTCTAGAGATCTCTTCAAGAAACTTAGAGATACCAAGGGAACATTTCATGCAAAGATGGGCTCGATAAAGGACAGAAATGGTATGGGCCTAACAGAAGCAGAAGATATTAAGAAGAGGTGGCAAGAATACACAGAAAAAATTGTACAAAAAAGATGTTCAAGACTCAGATAATCACGATGGCATGATCACTCACCTAAAGCCAGACACCCTGGAATGTGAAGTCAAGTGGGCCTTAGGAAGCATCACTACAAACAAAGCTAGTGGAAGTGATGGAATTCCACTTGAGCTATTTCAAATCCTGAAAGATGGTGCTGCGAACGTTCTGCACTCTGTATGCCAGTAAATTTGGAAAACTCAGCAATGGCCACAGGACTGGAAAAGGTCAGTTTTCATTCCAATCCCAAAGAAAGGCAAAGCCAAAGAATGCTCGAATTACTGCACAATTGCACTCATCTCACACACTAGTATAATAATGCTCAAAATTCTCCAGTCCAGGCTTCAGCAATATATGAACCATGAAATGCCAGATGTTCAAGCAGGTTTTACAAAAGGCAGAGGAACCAGAGATAAAATTGCCAGCATCCAATGAATCATTGAAAAAGCAAGAGAGTTCCAAAAAAAATCTATGTTTGCTTTATTGACTATGCCATAGCCTTTGACTGTGTGGATCACAATAAACTGTGGAAAATTCTGAAGGATATGAAAATATCAGATCATCTGAACTGTCTCTTAAGAAACCTGTATACAGGTCAGGAAGCAATAGTTAGAACTGGACATGGAACAACAGACTGGTTCCAAATAGGAAAAGGAGTACATTAAGGCTGTATATCGACACCCTGATTATTTAACTTATATGTACAGTACATCATGAGAAACGCTGGGCTGGATGAAGCACAAGCTGGAATCAAGATTGCCAGGAAAAATATCAATAACCTCAGATATGCAGATGACAGCACCCTTATGGCAGAAAGTGAAGAAGAACTAAAGGGCCTCTTGATGAAAGTGAAAGGGAAGAGTGAAAAAGTTGGCTTAAAACTCAACGTTCAGAAAACTAAGATCATGGCATCTGGTCCCATCACTTCATGGCAAATAGATGGGGAACAGTGGAAACAGTGTCAGACTTTTTTTTATGGGCTCCAAAATCACTGCAGATGGTGACTGCAGCCATGAAATTAAAAGACGCTTACTCCTTGGAAGGAAAGTTATGACCAACCTAGACAGCATATTAAAAAGCAGAGATGTTACTTTT
>ML662918.1:612416-633213 GCA_007570785.1 Antilocapra americana
CTAGTCAAGGCTATGATTTTTCCAGTAGTCATGTATGGATGTGAGAGTTGGACTGTGAAGAAAGCTGAGAGCTGAAGAATTGATGCTTTTGAACTGTGGTGTTGGAGAAGACTCTTGAGAGTCCCTTGGACTGCAAGGAGATCCAACCAGTCCATCCTGAAGTAGATCAGTCGTGGGTGTTCATTGGAAGGACTGATGTTGAATCTGAAACTCCAATACTTTGGCCACCTCATGCAAAGATTTGACTCATTGGAAAAGACCCTAATGCTGGGAAGGATTGGGGGCAGAAGGAGAAGGGGACGTCAGAGGATGAGATGGCTGGATAGCATCACCAACTCAATGGACATGGGTTTGGGTAGACCCCCAGAGTTGGCGATGGACAGGGAGGCCTGGTTTGCTGCAATTCATGGGATCGCAAAGAGTCAGACACGACTGAGCGACTGAACCAAACTGATGACCATAGTGTTGAGATTATCATCTTTGGCCCTGTGGATTAGGGCAAGAGAGGATAATGGAGTCACAATGGGAAGGAGTCTGGAGTCTTGACAACAAAGATCTACTACAGCAACCATGATTACTTACATGTAGATGAACATGTGAGGGGGAAAATAAACAATCCACTTCAATCTTTGTTAAGACGATGAGTATTCACTTGTTTTGTTGTCTGTGTTATAATAGCCCAATTTCCTATATCACAACTAATTTTAATTATTTATCATCATCATTACCACCATTAATATTGTCATTTACCAACACACAGATGATCGAGTTTATGTTTCAGTCTACCAAAATTACTTACAGAAAAGTTAGGAACTTGGTTGTTAGATACTTTTAAGATTTTATTAAATATATAAAAATCCTGGCAATCACATGTATATATCCAAGAAATATTGAGAGTTTCCTCATGTATAAGAGATAGAGTTGAAACACAATTTCTAAGGCTTCTTCCATTTATAAAGGTTATGATTCTAACAGTAATATAGAATGTACTTCATTTTTCTTTGTTAGTGATTTCGTAACTTCATTCAAGGAAACAAAGTGGGCTTTTGAACATGATGAGGGGAAAGCTGCATTTAAGCCTGAATTATGGCTTCAAGAAGTTGACTGTTAATTTTTTAATGCTGTGATAACAATATCTAACATGTGCACTGTCAGAAATGATCCATTATATTCAGAGAAATTTACTTCTATCTTAACATAACGGAGTATTGATTCAAAGTGGTGCTAAAGATGACTATCCTCTCTCTCCAATTCCTATACATTATTCTCCTTTTTCCTCTTTTATAGGTAATATCTGAAGTGCACTTAGGCTCAATAGTTTCCAATTCATGGTATTGTGATCA
Organism: Antilocapra americana; assembly: GCA_007570785.1. Taxonomy (NCBI): domain Eukaryota; kingdom Metazoa; phylum Chordata; class Mammalia; order Artiodactyla; family Antilocapridae; genus Antilocapra; species Antilocapra americana. The sequence goes on from ML662918.1 coordinate 613,760, forward strand.
CTGCCTTGTCTTCTTCTTCTTCTATACTATTCATAGTTTTCCCCTTTCATGTCAAATATCTTTCTTACCAATGCAAAGTATATACAATAGAAGAAGAGAAAATGCTCCCTGGCTTTTACACTGGGAGGTAGAATCGCTAGACTCATGATATTCCTTTAAGTTCTTAATCTATGATGAATCTATCATCACTACACTTAAAAAGAATAGAGCATTGACTCTCATTCTAGCATGTCTATCAAATCTAAAATTCTTTAAACTGAGAGTGGTTATATAATGTCGCTAATGTAGCTGTGCAAAAATATTGCTAGCCACAAAAGAGTAAGTTTCAACAGATATGAAGCCATTAGGAAGACATACTTAAATGAGAATACACTTGTGATTTCCATTGAAAGAATGCATTTGTAAGTCAGGATAAAATAGGTTATGTCTTGAAAGGAAACAATAATCCAAATATCATTTACTTAAAATAGTAAAACTTTATTTTTATTTAGGTTTCACATACAATATAGGTTGATGAGGTGGAGGCTCTGTCCAAGGTAATCTTTAAAAACCCAGGCTGAAGGAGGATCTATCTTTAGAAAGTGTTTCAACAATCACCAAAGAAAGATAATTGAGAGGCTGAAGCTAAGCACTGTCAATTAAATGCTTCTACCAAGAAATGACATGTGTCACTTCTGCTCACATTTCAACGACCAAAGTAAATCATGTTGGCCACACCTAATTTCAGCTGGGCAGGAAAGTGCATTCCTACCATATGGTTAGAAGGACTGAAATATTTCTGATATTCATACTGCCTGCCACAGAGTGTAAGACTGTATATCATGTGACCAAGATTTCAGATTTAGTTAACTGCTAGATATGTGAGCTTTTAACTCAATGGGCTTCATAATCTTCCACACTGGTTTGTTGTCAGGATCAAAGAAGTAATGGAAAATAAAAAGTATAAACCATTAATCAAGTGTCTTTTTTAAAATTAAGTCTTTGAAATAAATGCAGGAATACAAGGCTAATATTTGATCATTTTCATAAGTTCCATTCTAGGTGTTTAGCTTTTCTTCACTTTATTTCCTAAGCGTTTTCAGATTCTTAAAAGCCTGTTAGGCCAGAGGAATTCAGAATATAAACTTAGAAATAAGGGAACAAATGAGTCTCCTCACTTGCCCATAAGTTTGACTTCAGGAAAATGTTTTTTAGTTTAACCACTTGTTAAGTTGTAAGTTCAGGGTGACCTTCGTTTTTTCCAAAATTCTGTTTGGAGAAATACTGAAAACTGGAATAAAAGTTGCTAAGATTGATTTTTCAACTCTTAGGTCTTACCTTGGTTGGACTTCAGTTTGAAATATGAAGACAATATAGTTAAGACCTTGAAGGAGGTTTAGTTTAGTTCCAAAGTAAACAATGCATGGAGAGTTAATGATTTCTATCAAGACACTGTACCTTTTAAATATGCCTCATCTTGAGATGGATGAAGTGAGATCCAAGAAGCCTCTCTGGGCTTGATAGAAAGGGCACTGGTGGGAAAAGTCACAGGTTGTTCCCGGGTCCCTCTTTGTGCACACAGAATGGATCAGGGACATATTGGTCCTTGCTAGGATGGAGGCTAAACAACTCATCTCCCAGGGTATGTTTCTAATGACCCTCTTCTAGGACAAACGTGCCAGGATCATCTCTGTTTCAACCCCCTGAGATTGTTCTGGGAACTTCTGAAACTTCCTTGGGGGCCCTTTTGCTTGGGAGAAAACACAGGGAAAAGAGTTGAGTAAGCAAAATATGGACATGAACTTGAGCAAACTCTGGGAGATAGAGGAGGACAGGGAAGCCTGGCATACTGAAGTTCATGGGGTCACAAAGAGTTGGACATGACAGAGACTGAACAACAACAACAAAGCAAACTGTCACAAAAGTTTCAGCAAAGATAAGCCAAAGTATAAAGATGGTAATTTGCACATGAGAATCTGATTTCTGTATCAATGAATGGTTTTAATTCCAACAAAAATAGCATATATCTAGATTGTTGGGTGATAATGAAAGGAAGGGCTCAGATTAGGTGATGTGGCACATTCATCAGGAGGGAGGTCTCCACAGTCTCCTGGCCCTCCTGGTCTGGCCTTTCCTTGTAGTCTCCCACCTTTGGGAAGAACTAAGGAGACTACTTCCACTCAGGTCATCACTAGGTGACCAGGTAAGGGACAGAGGAGCATCAAGTGACCCCCAACTCTCTTCTTCCCTTCAACCTGTGAAAAAAGTGAAGATGACTGGGCATATACTCCAGTGTTGCCCAGTACAGCTCCATCTCACTCATCAGTCAGAAGCTTTGTGACAGAGGCCTGGCTAGAGACATGAACAGCTTTCTTTGTGTCCCCTGGTGTCAGTGATGCTGTCATTTGGGTCTGTGTCCTGGAAGGAGCTCTGTCCTACCCATATCAGTGGATATGGGTATCACCAGTTTCAGGTAAAACTTTCACCTAACAAATAGTGTGTTAGAACTGGAGCCTGGGTGATATCCTTGGGGACTGGAAACCATTAAATGAAATATTCTTCTTTCTCCCTGCCCTTGGCTGAGTCATTCTTATTCAGAACAACAGCACTGGGCTCACCATCTGCAGGTTCATAGGTGAAATAGCTGCCTTTGTTCTTGTACAGGTAAAAGAAGATCAAAATCATGAGTGAGAGCAGGGTGAGGAAGACCACGGTGATAACAACTGCAATTAGGCCTGTTCTGGCTTCAGCTTCTGGGGACAGGGCTTCAGTGACCTCTATAGTTGTGGTAGCCAACAGTTTTTGTGCTGCAGGAGGCATGGTTTGGAGGCTAGTCATCATGGCAGGTGGACGGGCACTGGTAGGCAGGTGCAAATCTTTATTTTGATTTTTATTGGAGGCTAATTACTTTACAATATTGTGGTGGGTTTTGCTATACATTCACATGAATCAGCCATGGGTGTACATGTGTTCCCCATCCTTAACCACGCTCCCACCTCCATCCCCATCCCATCCCTCAGGGTCATCCCAGTGCACCAGCCCTGAGCACCCTGTCTCATGCATCGAACCTAGACTGGAGTTCTATTTCACAAATGATAATTTACATGTTTCAATGGTATTCTCTCAAATCATCCCACCCTCACCTTCTCCCACAGAGTCCAAAAGTCTGTTTTTTATATTTGTGTCTCTTTTGCTGTCTTGCATATAGGGTCAGCATTGTGTTAATATACTGTATTGGTGTTTTTCTTTCTGACTTACTGCACTCTGTATAATAGGCTTCAGTTTCATCCACCTCATTAGAACGGATTCAAATGCATTCTCTTTAATAGCTGAGTAATATTCCATTGTGTATATGTACCACAGCTTTCTTATTCATTTGTCTGCCAATGGACATCTAGGTTGCTTCCATGTCCTGGCTATTGTAAACAATGCAGCGATGAACATTGGGGTACACATGCTCTTTCAATTCTAGTAACCTCGGTGTGTATGCCCAGCAGTGGGATTGCTGGGCCATATGGCAGTTCTATTTCCAGGTTTTAAGGAATCTCCACACCGTTCTCCATAGTGGCTGTACTAGTTTGCATTCCCACCAACAGTGTAAGATGGTTCCTTTTTCTCTGCACCCTCTCCAGCACTTACTGTTTCTAGACTTTTTGATAGCAGCCATCCTGACTGGCGTGAGATGGTATCTCTTTGTGGTCCTGATTTGCATTTCTGTGATAATGAGTGATGTTGAGCATCTTTTCATGTGTTGTATGTCATCTGTATGTCTTCTTTGGAGAAATGTCTGTTTAGTTCTTTGGCCCATTATTTGATTGGGTCGTTTATTTTTCTGGAATTGAGCTGCAGGAGCCACTTGTATATTTTAGAGATTAATTCTTTGTCAGTTGCTTTGTTTGCTATTATTTTCTCCCATTCTGAAGGCTGCCTTTTCATCTTGCTTATAATTTCCTTCGTTGTGCAAAAGCTTTTAAGTTTAATTAGGTCCCATTTGTTTATTTTTGCTTTTATTTCCATTACTCTGGGAGATGGGTCATAGGGAATCCTTCTGTGATTTATGTCAGGGAGTGTTTTGCCTGTGCTTTCCTCTAGGAGTTTTATAGTTTCTGGTCTTACATTTAGATCTTTAATACATTTAAGATGGATTTATTTTTGTGTATGCTGTTAGAAAGTGTTCTAGTTTCATTCTTTTACAAGTGGTTGACTAGTTTTCCCAGCACCACTTGTTAAAGAGATACTCTTTTCTCCATTGTATATTCTTGTCTCCTTTGTCGAAGATAAGGTGTCCTTACATATGTGGATTTATCTCTGGGCTTTCTATTTTGTTCCATTGATCTATATTTCTGTCTTTGTGCCAGTACCATACTGTTTGATGACTGTAGCTTTGCGGTATAATCTGAAGTTAGGCAGGTTGATTCCTCCAGTTTCATTCTTCTTTCTCAAGAGTGCTTTGTCTATTCAAGGTTTTTTGCATATCCATACAAATTGTGAAATTATTTGTTATAGTTCTCTGAAAAATACCGTTGGTAGCTTGATAGGGATAGCATTGAATCTATAGATTGCTTTCGGTAGTATACTCATTTTCACTATATTGATTCTTCTTTTTCTATTTTTTAATTTAATTCTTTTAATTTTCTTTACATTATCATGTTGGTTTTGCCTTCTGATCCATGACCATGGGATATTTCTCCATCTATTTGTGTCATCTTTGATTTCTTTCATCACTGTTTTATAGTTTTCTACATATAGGTCTTTTGTTTCTTTAGGTAACTTTATTCCTATGTATTTTATTCTTTTCATTGCAATGGTAAATGTTCCTTAATTTCTCTTTCTGTGTTCTCATTGTTAGTGTATAACAATGCAAGGGATTTCTCTGTGTTAATTTTATACCCTGCAACTTTACTCTATTCATTGATTAGCTCTAGTAATTTTCTGGTGGCGTCTTCAGGGTTTACTATGTAGAGGATGATGTCATCTGCAAGCAGTGGGAGTTTTACATCTTTTCCAATCTGAATTCCTTTTATTTCTTTTTTTTCTCTGATTTCTGTGGCTAAAATTTTCAAAACTATGTTGAATATTAGTGGTGAGAGTGGGCATCCTTGTCTTGTTCATGACTTTTGGGGAAATGGTTACACATTTTCACCACTGAGGATAATGTTTGCTGTGGGTTTGTTTGAATATGGCTTTTATTATGTTGAGTTATGTTCCTTCTATTTCTCCTTTCTGGAGAGTTTTTTTTATCATAAATGGATGTTGACCTCTGCCAGCATTCAGAAGTTGTTCTGTGGAATTTGTTCAGCATTCAAACGATCTTTCGATGAATTTGTGGGGGAGAAAGTGGTCTCCCCATCCTATTTCTTCACCATCTTAGGACTGCCCCTGGGAGGTGAGAATCTTATTAGCAGATGGGCAGCAGCAGCAGGGACAGGCTGGCGCTGTGGAATCCCCTCAAGTCTCTGGGGGTGGCACCACAGGCACTTCCGGGACCCACTGGGGAATCAGAGCTGAGAAAGCACCCAGAGACATGCAGAGTTAGCTGCCAAGGCCCCAAATGTAATTTTTAATTATCCATAATTTACTGATGAATTATTGTATCTAAAAATAAGGGCATGAATGCTCCTTCTGTAAACAGAGTGTAAAATCTCAATTTGTGGGAATTTGGAATGGCAATCAAATAACAACAACAATTCAGCAATAAATTATTATTTATAAAAAGTATATATACAATTACTTACTTTAAATGGTTTGGGATTTAACTCAAATGTTTTGACAAATACATATCAGTCACGTACTATGCCAGGATAGCTTCACCTGATACCCCTCCCTTTTTCTGTCACCTGAACCAGCAGTATTTTGAATTACCTAAAAATGTGTCATAAGATTCTAATAAAAATGCTCAAAGGGATTTTAAATATATTCAGACTTTCTGTTTTTAAAGCAATAGATTTAGTGAGATGTAACATATATGTGTTTCTCTTTTTAATAACTCTATGCTATATGGCCCATTGAGGAGAGAGAGAGAATGTCACAAAATCAAAATTAGAGGCATAGTGGATACTGCTTAAAAAAAGAAGGCAAAAACGATGTTGTGACTGCTTTGTTTACGGTCGTTATTTTAATTCTTGTCTTTTTCTCTTTCTCTGAGTCTCTAAGTCTCTGTCTCTCTTACACACACACACACACACACACACACACACACACACACACACACAGAGTTTTGACAGTTTTATTATCTTCTCTTATTTTCCTATTCAAATTATGTTGATATGCCCTGGATCCTGGTATCAAAGGGTACCCTTTGTAAAATCTAACAAATGAGAGAAAGTACTAAAGAGAAGTGACTCCGTGAGGGCGACATTCTGTTTGTTTTTTTTTTTTTTAGGTCTTTATCTTCCTTTTAAGAAAACTCCCTGCAAATCCCTGGATAAATGTCATAGGCTATAGATATTTAGCAAAAGTTCCCTGGGGAAAATGTATCAAATTTCTAATGCATCAATAATGTTACATGCAGCAAAGTCTGTAAAACTTCCCAGCTGAGAAAATCCAAGACAAATTGACAAATGAGATTTTATATATCGGTCTTCCAGATTCACCCACAAATAATGGTATGGTAGAAGATACCAAATAATTCATAATGACAGAATATTTGCAATCAAATTAATGATTCAAATGTAAATGAACTCTTACGAAGAAGGGGAAAAATATAACCCATTACTCAGAGATCTATACCTTTGCTAAGATTCTACTTTATTCAGCTGGAAGTCGTCTCGTCCTTTTGTATTCTTAGCACAATTCTCAATTGGGTGTCTGACACATCTCTAATCCTTAAAATAAATTATTCTGATTTTCAGCTACAATTGTGGTTTACATATGTGGACTGTTTGTGTATGAATGGTCCCTGTATGTGTGTCACAGTGGGGAGAATGCTAATGCCTATCATAGTCCATGGACTTCTGAACTAAGCTACTTTCCCCATAAATCTACAGCTTTAGCCTTAAGGGTGTGTTCTGCTCTGGTTTCATGCTTAGTGAAGTGTTTGATTCATCACTTTGCATCTCTATATCTGTACCACTCTCCTCCATTCCCTCCTTTGTCTTGAATAGCTAGTTTTGTTTTAAGTTTTGGGTCATGGATACATTTCCCCCCACCCTAACAGGAGCTGGCCTTAAAGATTCCATTTTAAAAATACTTTCAAAATTGAAGTACATATTTTTCTCCCTCACTCATGTCTATCTTCATTTCTAGAGTTATCAAATTAGACAATATCAAATATTTGCTGCACCCTTTCCCTCAATGCATATATACAGCCAGATCAGTGGGAAGATAGTTCCTCTGGAGATGCCTAGGGCAAAATAGAAGGGCATTTGCAGAAGAGAGGCTCAGAGAGGTCATTTAATCCAGGCCCCTGCCTTCAGGCTGCTGCCAAATTATTTAGGTCTGAGGATTGTTGCAGCTCCCCTTGAAGATCTACATAGTTTCCATCCAGGTGTTTCATTCTAGTCTGTTTCACTAGAATACCCCAAGACAATTTTCCTTACATCCCATTGAAACACTTTTAAAATTTTTATCCCACTTCCTTGTTTATTCTTCTATATAGGTAGAAATCAAAGGTTTAAAAATCCCCTCTAAAAATATTTCTTATACATACAGACACTATTTTGGTCACCCTTCAAGTCACAACTTCTTAGGCTATGTGGGTTTTCAGATGTCCTTAATGCGTTGTGTTCTAGGTTTCTCAAACCTCTTCGAAAACTTCTTATCAAGACATTCTCTGAGGTAAGAGGAAAAATGCAGTCAATACTGGTTGCTCAGAGGTTAAAGCTTCTGCCTGCAATGCGGGAGACCTGGGTTTGATCCCTGGGTGGGGAAGATCCCCTGGAGAAGGAAATGGCAACCCACTCCAGTATTCTTGCCTCAAGAATCCCATGGAGAGAGGAGCCTGGTAGGCTACAGTCCACGGGGTCGCAAAGAGTCGGACACGACTGAGTGACTTCACTTCACTTTCACTGAAAAAAGGAAAAGTTAATAAAGAAGGAGAGCAGACAGCTTAGGAAGGCATATACTTTCCAAGCACTACCATTCCACAGTTCATCAAAATTGAAAACCTAGAAATCAACCCCTTCTCCTTCTTCTCCTTCATGCCACATATACAGTTACCAAGTCTCACCATTTCTATGCCTATCTCCAAAACCAAGCCCTTGACCCCTCTTTCACCATCCCTTGATAACTCACCCCCACCCTACACACCCCAACACACAAACAAGCCCTGTGTACTATTCAAGGTCTACCCTTCAACAGTATGAATGAGCATCATCGCAACAGTTTTTAACCAGTCTCTTCAGTTTGCCACCCAATTCATCTTCCAGACAATACCACAAAATTATTTTTCTAAAATGTCAATTTGAACATTATTTCTTCTGCTCTAAATCATTGGATGGTCACTATTACCTACGAATGAAGTCTATTTTTAATCTAATCATAGGAGGCTCTATATGAATTTAGTCTAGCTTATCTGTTTGGCTTCAATAAACTAACATTTCTCCATTCATAACATATGCCCCTCCATTATACTGGGTAATTATTTTTCCTTAAATAGGCTACATATTTTTATGCCTTTGTGCCTTTTTACTTTTTGTTCTTCTCTATCTAGAATATTATTTTTGTCATGCCCCTGATTTAATCAGCTTAAACATTATCATCTCCGTGGAACAGTCTCCAGTCTCCCAGACATAGTTTTTCATATGTCTCTTTTTAACTCTTAACACAATTTTTCAACAATTTCTTTTTATCTATAACTCTGTTACTATATTGAGAGGGACTCTATCTTATTTACTTTGTATTTTCTTTTTTTCAATGCCTAGTACAGTGTCTATTGTAGATTTAGTTCTCTGAAGACTTTTTAGGATGGGTGAATGGATGAAAATATTTGAGAATGAAGAGAGGGAGCTGTGATGGTCAAACTGGAGGACATCCCATAGTGGTTATCTATACCTTTGTTTGGAAGGCTGGCTTATGTCAGTTTGATAAATAGGAAACTTGAGTTTTTGAAATTGGGTCCCCTGGATGAGTAGCTAGGTAGCCAAAGGCAGAAACTCAAAGGTATTTAAGAGCTGTGGCTAAGAATCACAATAAGAGAGATGCCTATATGTAGGCACCCTTTTCTGGAGCCCTTCCTCCTGTCCCACTACTTCCAAGTGACCTTCCCTCTGGAGTTTCATATTAGACTTAGATGCCAGGCTCTTCCTAGATTGCTGCCATTAAGAATATACATGTTCCAGTTGTGGACTTGGCAGTGGTTTTATTTCTCTGAGGAAACTTCTGTAAACAGAGTACTTTGTTTTGCTTTCCTCCCATCTGGCTTCCATACATACCAGATTCCCCCCACCCCCATCATTCCCACATGATGCACTATAAGCCAAGTTAGGATGGCAGCTCTTATTCTGAAGCTGGCATGACACTCTGAAGATCTTCACCAGCCAAATTACTCTCCATAGATTGCTTAATTTCTGGAACATATTCCATAATCACATTTTTCTCCTAACTACACTTCATTGTCTCCTTTTCCTTATCTCTTTGCTCCATTTCCTTTCTCTTCCTGACAGCAGGTGGTCAGTGGTGTCTTAGAAAGAGAACGTGGCAGCAATTCAACCCAAAGCAACAGAAACTGTGATTCAGTTAACTATTATTGCCAAGTATAGACTTTGAAAGGAGATTAGGAGTTTTCTTACTGACTGGCCATAGGTGGCCAGGACTGAGAGTAGAGATGTAATGTGGGAAAGTGGTACAGAGACAAGCAATATCCAGATTTGCAACCATTGTCAGTCCATCAAAAGCCAATTTGATTCTTCCATTCTGTTTATAAAATGAGATTAAAATTCCTGGAAAATATTGCCTCAGAATATTCATGGCTGAACTGGAACCACACCCATTTTACAGATGGTCACTGGTGAGAGGAGATGTCACCGAAGTCCCTCACAGTAAAATTGAAAAATACACACCAGAATAGAATTTCTTGGTGTCTTCACCCTCAGGTCCTATGTACTTGCTGAAATCTCCTTGAAATCAACTTCATTCAAAATTTATTTATATTAAATTTTCAATTCTAGTTCCATCTTCAACAAAAATTAGGTTATAAGCACATTGTCTGGCTCTGTAGAGCCAAAGGTGAATTTAAATGGATTCTCAGTTCCCTGGGTATATTCTCAAATGAACTACATTTTCATTTTAAAATACCAATTTTCCCAACACCTAATGAATTCATAAGCTCAACATTCAGAAAACTAAGATCATAGCATCTGGTCCCATCACTTCATGGCAAATAGATGGGGAAACAGTGGAAACACTGGCTAACTTCATTTTTCTGGGTTTCAAAATCACTGCAGTTGGTGACTGCAGCCATGAAGTTAAAAGACGCTTAATCCTTGGAAGGAACGTTATGACCAATCTAGACAGCATATTGAAAAGCAGAGACATTACTTTGTCAACAAAGGTCCATCTAGTCAAGGATATGGTTTTTCCAGTAGTCATGTATGGATGTGAGAGTTGCACTATAAAGAAAGCTGAGCGCAGAAGAACTGATGCTTTTGAGCTGTGATGTTGGAGAAGACTCTTGAGAGTCCCTTGGACTGCAAGGAGATACAACCAGTCCATCCTAAAGGTTCATTGGATGTTCACTGGTAGGACTGATGCTGAAGCTAAAACTCCAATCCTTTGGCCACCTGATGCGAAGAGCTGACTCATTTGAAAAGACCTTGATGCTGGGAAAGATTGAGGTCAGGAGGAGAAGGGGATGACAGAGGATGAGATGGTTGGATGGCATCACCGACTCAATGCACATGGGTTTGGGTGGACTCCGGGAGTTGGTGATGGACAGGGAGGCCTGGTGTGCTGCAGTTCATGGGTCACAAAGAGTCAGACATGACTGACTGAACTGAACTGAATGAATTCACAAACATCTTGTTCTCAAGGATGTGTAATGAATCCTAGAAAGTTTGAGGAAGCAGTAGCCACTTTCATAGTATTTTACAGCTGAAAAAAATAGAGGCTTAAAGGGGAACACATGTATACCCATGCCAGATTCATGTCAATGCATGGCAAAAGCAACAGAATATTATAAAATAAAAAAAAAATCTTTATTGAATTTGTTACAATAAAAAACAGAGTTACTTGAAAAATACAAATGATAGAACCTGGCCAGTGTGGCCAGTTTCCTACACTGGCCCTCCTTCAGCTTCCCTTTTTGGGGAGCCACCTAAGTCTCCATTAAAGATAGAAAAGGTAAGTTTCTTTGCTGTCTAATTTGCTTGTTTAATATTCAGCAAAAATCAAAGCTTTTGACTGTGTGTGGGCAAAGAAAGGGAGGGAAAAGAAAGGCAAGGTGAGGCAGAGCAGGCATGAGGTCAGAAGTAGTCTTGCTGCTTGTCTAGAATAATGAATGAATGGGTGAGTTGGCCCCATCCCACAAGTGATCTGACCACATCCCGGCTTCTCCATACCACACAAAGACTATGACACAAGACAGGCAGTGCTCCACTTGGCTTTCTTTGCTAACACTTCACATCAGCCTATTATTCTGACATTCCCACAGTGTTACTACTGTACTATTAGGGAAAATTGGCAGGCAATGCATATCTGAAGTTATTTCATTAAAGCTGACAGCTTTAAAATGTGCTTCTGAAGGGGAAAAGGATAGATTTCAAACAACCACATGCTAGTCCTCAAATAAGCAATGGCTCTTAGATTTTTCTTCATGGCTTTACCAAGTTTACACACCATGTTTTTCTGGAGCACCTGATTCAAAAACAGTAGTAGTTATAGAAAATGATGCACTGCCCAAAGGTTATTTGACATCTAAACATCAGGTCTAGGTGAGAAACTAGACATGTCAATTTTTTTAATCCCCAAACCATAGAAACTCTCAAGAATCCACCTAACTTGGTAAGAGAGAAGAAGTTGAAGATGAAGATGATGTCATTAAAAGTTCCTTAAGCCACTGTTAACTCTGGCCTTGTAAACCTATTAAGTCATTATTTTGCTGTCTCTTTCTCACTTTGTCATTCATTATGTATTTCACTCTATTTCTTTGACTTTATTTTCTCTCAGGAGACAGCATGGTATATTGGAAACAGCATGGACTTTGGTAACAGACTAACCCAAATTTATAATCTTATTCCTTTGTGGCTGTGAGACCTTGGGCAATTTGCTTACCCACTCTGTACTGCTATTTTGTAATCTGAAAAACAGGTATGCTTATAACTACCTCATGGGTTTGAGGGAATGATTAAATAACACTATGAGTGAAATAGAAAGCTCTTGAATATTAGTAATTTTATTTCCCCCTTGCTTTCCCAGCTTTCTCTGTCAGGTATCATGCTTACTATGCTTTTTTTTTGCATAGTCTTGTTACTACCTCACAGGATTAATGGGCCAGTGTGAACATTGCTCAGCCTTTACACTGAATCCAAAATGCCAAGTATGACAGTGATTCCAAGCATGGGATTTGGTGTCAGATTGCTTCAGTTCAAACCCTAGCTCTGTTACTAGCTCTATTTCCTTGGACAAATTGTTTAAATTCTCCCAGGCTCAATTTCTCAATTTGCAAAACAAGAATACTCCTACCCCATAGGATTTCAGTGAATATGTAATGGGTTAATTCATATATCAGGCCTTAATAGGTGTTCAATAAATGTTCATTGTTAAAAATCCACTATTAAGAAAAATGAAATGCTACCTTCTCAGAGAGGCTTTCCTTGACAATGTATTAAAATTTGTAGCCATTACTCTTATTCCCTTTTATTTCACCCTGTTTCATTTTTATTCTCAACAATTATAAACCTCTGACTATACATGTATTTATCTGTTTGTATATTTGATTCTGTTTATCTTGCTCCCTCTCTACCATTAGAACATTACGTCCATGAAAGCAAGCTCTTTCTTTTCTTTAATCCCCAATACGTAGAAGAGTACTTGGAACTTAGTTGGTGCTAAATAAACATCCACTCACTGGATGAACGTATTCTACTTAAGGCATTCAATTAAGAGGAGAATCTCAGCTCTTTCAGGTTAAGGAGGTCATAACCTGAGTGTGGGAGCCTTGCTATTCTCTATTGATCCTCCTCCTAGGAAGACCATCCTGAAAGCTGAGCTAAATCCTCTGGGTGTCTGGAATACTTGATTACTTAAGTGAAGGCATAAACTCCTGCTTACCTGGCAGCCTGGCTATAAGGCCTGTAATTAAGTTCACTAAGACATCTTGTACTTTATATAGCTTTTCAAAAAATATTTGGCTTTGGTTACATTTTCTTCCCAGGTCATAAAAGATTTGGGGGGGGGGGTTATTACCTTAATAGAGTAATCCTGGATCTCAAATCCTACCTTTTCATTTTTAGTAGTATAGTACCAAAGCATATATATGACAGGCCAGTGAGAGAGCAAGTCTCTACACAGTGGGAGTGAGTAGCAAGAGAGGTTAAGCCAAATGGTTCCAGCCAAATGCCTCCAGCCACCTGCATTGCCCGTGTCTACTTGTAAATCACAGGAACATTGAAATGCTAATCTTCACTGTCAGCTTGGTTTCTACTTTAACCCTGAGATCTTCTGTTGATGTTATACCTGGCTAGGTGTTGTCTCTTTGGTATTCATGACTCTTTTCCCTCTTCTGATGTGAATTTCTGCATTGTCCCCAAAGCTCGCCTTCTGCTTATTTCCACACAGCACTATTATTTTTAAGAAATAAATTGTAGCAAATGTCAGAAGAGAAAAGGGGATTAGGCATTAGCTCAGGGAGACGCCTAAGCCATTGTGAAGTGGCAAAGTGAAGCAGAGACACTCTACCAAATTGTGACAGGAAATAGCTTTGAGCCTTAGCATTACTCATATATGCTTTAGATGCATGACCTTCAAGTGGCAGTAATGAATATCACTTTTCCTGTTGATAAATATTGATTATTCTGTGCTAGTGGGAATCTGAAGTCCATTTGGATTTGACAACTACCAGCTGTGACTTATTAAGAGGCTACATGCCCCTCAGCATGTTTGGCTGCTTGGGTAACTCCTGTTGTTACCCACCTACAAACTTTAGATTAGGGCTTTCAAAGCAAATATAGATCAAAGAAGATTTCTGCCAGCACATCTTCACTTTAGACCTGACTCCAAAGGTAGAGATGAATTTTAATGGTTTGTGAAGGTGAGCTGTGTACACTGCTATTTACTTGGCCACATCTTGTCAGCAACTATATCTCAGGGAGCATATGCGATAAGGGTGTCCCATCTGAGTACTATAATACCCCGTTCTAAGGGTCCAGGCTGTGGTCATTTTAGAGGTAAAACATGCTTCTGCTGACATTCTTCTGGAGAATAATATCTCTCTGTAGGTTTAAGATACCTGGTTTTGGGTTGATGGCTTCTTGGGCTCAAGTGAATTATGATGAACTAAATTCCATGTCAGAGATCAGCTGTGAAAGTAAAAAGCACCCTACTTGGCACAAGCCTGAAAATAAATAAAACTTTGGGGCCCCAAGATGTGTACACTGATGAAAACTGGGCCGTTTGCCTCTAGACTCTATTTTTCATTTCTATTTCTGCTTCTTTTGTTTGATTCCATGGAGGATAAGGTTATGGTAGGGTCTTTGCTGTATTTTCTTTTGGTGGTGGTGGTTGTTTTATGATCACAACAGAATATGATAAGAGAAGGCAAAAGAAAGAATGGTAAAATGCCCATAAACAAGAGAGAGGGACAAAATAGCATCTTTTTTTTTAAACAGGGAATAAAAAAACATTTGGAAAAGTGAAGGTGTTTATAGAGTAGGATGGAGAATACGATGTCAGAGATTTGATTTTTCAGGCAATGTTTCTCATCAAATTTGTGATCCTTATAAAGTACTGTGAACCCAGGAAGGTTTATTTTCAAACTGACAGCGTGACTGTCTTTCACCTTTTTGCTGCCTTCTGGAATTCATAGTCTGGTGCCCCACTTGGTCTGAAGGATTGCTATCCGAGACCCATGGAGAACAAGAGTTAAGACTGAATCCAAATGAGTTATTTTTACACTAGTAATAGGGAAAGATAATGTAATAAGCAATATTGCTTCAGTGCCCAAGTGAAATTGTGGGCAAAGTAACACTTTTCCCCTCTTATCCAGAGTGGCATTAACACAGTGAGGTCTGAAAAGACCTTAAGTGTTATCTTGGCTCTTCACAAGGTTTGCTACTTTGAAGAACACAAGAGGAGATTATCCTAAGCAAGAAATCACGGCCCCACAAGATGGCACGGCAGCATTGACAGCAGTAAAGTGACATTTTCAGTGTCTTCTTGGGGAACAGATATTGACAAATGTCTGAAACGGATGAATATGAAAATATTGCTTGTCAGCACAGGTGAGACACTACATAACTGTATACATAGAATCTCCTGTATAACTTGGTGACGCTTTGGGGGAGATACTCGAGGGGTCCTGAAATACGCAAGTGGAAACAATAAGACAGTGATATTCTTACTGTCACTGCAGTTCACATGACCTCATTTGTAATCACTTGTTGGAAATGTCTGAGGTATTCACACTGTATAAACAAGGATGGCTCTACTAAATCAGAACTTGCCAGGTATGCATCTGAGGTTTCTTTCTTTTCTTTTAAGCAATTAATATGACTTTCTGCTTAAAAATATACAACCTCTAAACAAATCTCCTTTTTGGTTAAAAGCACACATCTATGTCAGAGCTATCTGGTGGAAAAGTGTAAAGCTAACTTGCCCTCAAAAGAATCAAATTCACAGCCTTGACCTCATTAGTATGTTCTAACCATCTGCGTTAACTGGTTGTGATCCTGGGAAACATTTTCCTTCTGAATTCTCAAAACTCAATAGTCTCAGTAACATGATAAATATAAGTTGAGTTATGAGTAAAAATTAGACGACTCTCTGAGTTGATGGCCTTAGGCTTAGAAGAGGCAATGTAAAATAAAGATAAACGTCTGCTCTAGGCAGGGTTTAAAAACTGCGCCAAGAGAGTGGAACCTACATCCAGGGAATGGAAAAAATGTAAAGAAACTTGAGGTAAACAGATTTAATTAAAGCAGAGACTTCCTAAATCCATTTTCTGTGATTATTTATTACTATTCTCAGGAGCTGATTAAACAGTAGCAGATGTCATGAATACACAAATCTTATTACACATGTAAAATGTGTCTAGTACATAGAAGACCATGATTAGACCATTTCTGCAAGATACTGCTAACTACTTCCTGTTTAATTTAAAAGGAAAATTTGACTTTAGATTTCTGAAAGTGTATAAAATTTGAGTCAAACCTCAAATCACTTTCTGGAAAATTATTAAACCAAATTGAAGTTATCCTTTTTATTCAGATATATAAATATTCATTGAATGTAAATATGTGCATAGCATTTAGGATAGGAAAACAATTATTTAACACAGCTGGCCTTTGCCTTAAAGAATAAAGAGGGCTAAAAAGTGAAAGTGGAGTAGAAGCTATTATTCTGTTCTCGCCAGTCCAGACATTGCTTTACTTAGACAACATTCTGAAATGAAGGTATTATGGAAAGAAAATTGTGAGATATATCTTTGCTATGAGGTACTTTTCATTTATGGCTAACATCTGAGTCCCTGGGTAGTGTTTACCATGGGCTGGGCATACTAACTACCTTGCATGTGCTTCAGTTGCTACCACAACTCTACAAGAGAGGTATTAGCATATTCCCATTTTATAGTAAAAGAAACTGAGATAAAAAAATGTGACAAAACTTGCCCAAGGTCATAGGACCATCAAGGTGCTGGAAGTATTTGGACAGTGAATCCTTAAATATTCAGAATTATTTTACCACCTTTAATAAGCATATACCTTTAATGGGCTTCCTAGGTGGCTCACTGCAATGCAGGAGCCACAAGAGATGTAGTTCAGTCCCTGGGTTGGGAAGATCCCCTGGAGTAGGAAATGGCAACCCACTCCACTATTCTTGCCTGGAAAATTCGATGGACAAAGGAGCCTGGTGGGCTATAGTCTACGGGGCTGCAAAGAATTGGACACGACTGAGTGACTGAGCACACATACTTTAAATAAAAAAACATACTAAAGCAAAAGAGAAAACATTCTAGAGTCATGCATGCTTCCTTAACTTCTGAAATAAGTAAATAAATATATATGGTGCAGATTACTAGCAAGACAACAGTTTCATAGAGTGCAGAGCAATTTCCTATGAAAGTATAACACATACTTTTTCAGGGTTGTGAACTGTTCAAAACTATGTTAATTTCCAACCAGAATTTTTGTTGTTGTTGCAGAGTTGGTGGGAGGGCTACTGTTCATTATACAGCTTTTAAATATGCCTTCTAAAAGCTTCAATGACAGGAAATGGGAAATTGTGTCAATGTTTGTACTTGTACTTGAGGATGGAATTAGGAAGGGAAAGAGGGTGGCCTGAAACTGAAAAACAACAGTATAATTTGTTGCCAAAATTAAATGGTATTCACAAGACACATTTTTTAATTAATGAAGACATAAGCATCAAGAGCTTGTCTCTGTTCCTTGTAAAGCTGCTAACATTTGTATTTACTCAAAAATATGTAGAATCCTGGTGTTTCTTTCAAGACCTGGCAGAATATAATATCTATGTCAGAAAATATTACTTCTTTTAGGATCTCTAAAAATAAAGGAAAGAGTTGCTGGCTAGGATTACATCGTATTATTCCACTGCCTCTCTTTATTTCATTTAATAGGCTTTGGGGCAATGGTCTCTCAGCTCTTTGGAAATACGGCAGCTCAACACTAACAGCAATGATAGGGAATAGGAGTTAGAACATCTGCAGGACTGCTTTCTAAATCTTCTCTAAGCCACAGCACCCAGTATGATATAATTCATTTTTCTAAACTGCTACAAAGAGGCTTTCAACTTCAAACAATCAGATAATAAACAAGCATGTCCCTATGTGAGAGATCAAAAGGAAATTTTATATAACCCTATGTTTTGTAGCAATTTGGCAGAAAGGCTGTATGAGGCAGACCACTATCTTATGTATATCCCTGATTCTCAATAGAGTGATTTAGAAGTAAAGAGATATTTTTGATGTCTCATATTTCCTAATTACCTAATTTATTTTCTGTATTCATTTCCATAGAATATTCTTAGCAAATTAATTATTTCAGATTTTATTTTGATGGTTAAAATGAACTGAGCAAATCTTCCATTAAACATTAATAACACGCGGTAAGCAAAGTAAAAACTAATGACTGAACCTTTTCTAGGAAATGCTAATTTCAAGGCCAACCACATATATGTCCTCAAATTTAAACATTAGAGATTATTAATGAAAAATTTTGCATGTATCATAGTTTTATCAGTAGAGATTACTATGCAAATAATGAAATGAGAGGCTAATGGGATGTAGTAATTCATATGAAGTTTGGATGGAATGATGATATTGGGGGTGGGATGATGGTGTTGGGGATGCTATGATGGAGCTGAAGGCAGGTTGCATTATTTTCATCAAAAATCTCAGGAGAAAAAAGCAGTTTGGTATAAGACTCATGAAGATGTGGAGCTTTGTATTCTAATTCCATTTCTTGTTTCCTGGATGATCTTGAATAAATGTCTCATCTCTTGGCTCTCAGTTTCCCTGCTCGGGGTGGGGGATCAATTGCTGGTACTATCCAGTAGTTGTGCTTAAGTCATTATTTAAAATATTAAAACAAAAATTTTACAAACATGCAACAAATTCTAACAAATAGTTTCAGGTAGCCCAAAGGAAAAGGTACATGTGCAAAGCTTCTAGCAATGTCTCCCTATGACGTGTCAAAATTTGACATCGTAACCACAACAGTCATTAATTTCATTTGCTTTTTCCTGTAAAGCACAATACTATATCGTAGTGGGGTGAATGGTGGATAATGCCTCTGGTTTAAAGAAGAACGAATAAAATACTTAGGAGTATTTCTACCTAAAGAAACAAAAGACTTGTATATAGAAAAGTATAAAACACTGATGAAAGAAATCAAAGAGGACACAAACAGATGGAGAAATGTGCCGTGTTCGTGGATTGGAAGAATCAATATAGTGAAAATGAGTATACTACCCAAAGCAATCTATAGATTCAATGCAGTTCCTATCAAGCTACCAGAGGTCTTTTTCAGAGAATTAGAACAAATGATTCCACAATTTGTATGGAAATACAAAAAACCTCGTATAGCCAAAGCAATCTTGAGAAAGAAGAATGGAACTGGAGGAATCAACCTACCTGACTTTAGGCTATACTACAAATCCACAGTCATTAAGACAGTATGGTACTGGCACAAAGACAGAAATATAGATCAATGGAACAAAATAGAAAGCCCAGAGATAAATCCACGCATCTATGGACACCTTATCTTTGACAAAGGAGGCAAGAATATACAATGGAGAAAAGACAACCTCTTTAACAAGTGGTGCTGGGAAAACTGGACAGCCACTTGTAAAAGAATGAAACTAGA
>ML662918.1:633613-656809 GCA_007570785.1 Antilocapra americana
GCATGCAGGGTTCTTGCTGCCATCTTTCTAAATTCCATATATATGCGTTAGTATACTGTATTGTTGTTTTTCCTTCTGGCTTACTTCACTCTGGATAATAGGCTCCAGTTCCGTCCACCTGAGTAGAAGTGATTCAAATGAATTTTTTTAATGCTGAGTAATATTCCATTGTGTATATGTACCACAGCTTTCTTATCCATTCGTCAGTTGATGGGCATCTAGGTTGCTTCCATGTCCTGGCTATTGGAAAAAATGCAGCGATGAACATTGGGGTACACGTGGCTCTTTCAATTCTGGTTTCCTCGGTGTATATGCCCAGCAGTGGGATTGCTTTTTAAAATAGGATTAAAGGTTTTTTCCTCCATCTGTAACTCTCAACTATCTTTCAGACAAAAGAACAACTCTCAAACGTTTAGGTACTGAAGGAGGACAACTGACTATATCTCTAATTTGAAAAAGCTTCTCTCCAAAGCCAAAGCTTCAATATAGCCTCATAATATGGTGTGGGTATGGTTGGACAGGGGAAGAAGTATGTAAAAACAAGATACTATGAGACACTAAAAGCTCATCAATACTTCAGCTAATAAGAAACTATTACTGTCTGAAATGGGCTTCCTTGGTAGCTCAAGTCATAAAGAATCTGCCTGCAATGCGAGAGACTTGATTTTGATCTCTGGGTCAGCAAGGAAGATCCCCTAGAGAATGGCATGGCAACCCACTCCAGTATTCTTTCCTGGAGAATCCCATGGACAGAGGAGCCTGGCAGGCTAAAGTCCATGGGGTCACAAAGAGTCACACAACTGAGTGATTAACAATTTCAGTTCACTTCATTGTCTGAAATAACCTTCAATCAAACTGTGGCCATCAAGATACCAGATATTATGCTAAACCTGGAGGGAAGGCATCTCTGAAGTCTGACTGAGAATCTTTAAAAGGACTCTTTGGGATTTATGATTTTGGCCCTGAAGGAATAACTGATACTAGACTTACTCTCTCACCATACAAAACTAGGGACATGCACAAAAGATATACAATAACTGTTTTCAAATACTGGATGATGGGAAACACCGGTCTCTGATACCCTGCTTTCTGCCTAGGGGAATATTTTGAACAGCAGATTAGGGCAAGTTCACTCAAGTAGAAGATGGTAGTCTTACTAAGCTGAGGAAATAGAAATTGAAGTTTGGGGAGACTGAAGTGACTAGAATTTGCAAGGTAGAGTGCTGAAGAGGATGGGGTTACTCAGAAAAAAAGCTCCACCAATCTGCATGTGGTCCTTTTTCATCTTTGTCATAATATTAAGCTATACATGCATAGGGTACAATTCTGTAAGACTAGTCAAAGAACAAATACCAGAGAGCTATAAGTTGAACAATTCCCAAAACTCACACAGGACTATGAAATATTTGTGTCCTCATCTTATAGAATAGAGAAATCTCACTGAAAGCCTAGGCTAATCAGTAGAGAATGTAAAAAGGGCTGGACTTAGTAAAATTTGTATTTAACTAGGAAATATCCGTCAATAGAAACAGACTCCAAAATGATACAGTGATGGAATTATTATATAAGGATTTTCAAACTTAAAACAAATATGATTAAGACTTTAAAGGAAAATATAAACATAATGAAAACAGAAATAAAAATATTTCACAAAGAAATAAATACAAATAGCTGTCCAAAGATTGAAAATTTAATAGAATTAACTTTTAAATTTTAAATAGAATTTATATAAATTTTTAAATAGAAAATGTAATAGGTGGGCTTAATAGAAAAGTAAACACTACAGAAGCAAAGAGAAATGAACTTTCAGATTAAGTAATATAAACTATTGTAACTAAAGGATATTGAAGGAAAAAAAATGAAAAAAAATTAAACAGATCATCAGTGACCTGTGAAACACTATCACAATCTAAAATGTATGTGGAAATGTCTAGAAAGGGGATGGGCAGAAAAAATATGTGGAGTAAATTGCCTGAAAGTTCTCAAAATTAGATTAAAAATAGCAACCATGAATTTGATGTCAGTGAACTGTATGTAGAATAAACACAAGACATATTATCAAATTACTAAAAAGCAGCATCAATAAGAAAAAAATTAAGCAGCCAAAGGGATAAAAATGTTCCTTAACTTCAAAAGGTACCATCTTTCTAGAACCTTTGGTTAAAATGTAAATACTTTTTTTCCTCAGCTTTACTTGAGATACAGCTGACATATAAAATTGTGTAAGTTTAAGCAAGAAGATCCAACCAGTCCATCCTAGAGGAAATCAGTCCTGGGTGTTAATTGGAAGGACTGATGCTGAAGCTGGAAATCCAATACTTTGACCACCTGATGGGAACAGCTGACTCACTGGAAAGACTCTGATGCTGGGAAGTACTGGGAGCATGAAGAGAAGGGGACGACAGAGGATGAGATGGCTGGATGGCATCACCGACTCGATGGACATGGGTTTGGGTAGACTCTGGGAGATGGTGATGGACAGGGAAGCCTGGCGTGCTGCAGTCCATGGGGTCATAAAGAGTCGGACATTACTGAGCGACTGAAATGACTGAAGATATACAACATATTGATTGAATACACATATAGTCAAAGCATAAGCTAACACCTCAGTCAGATCACATAACTATCATTTCTTTCTTTTTTTGGTGAGAACATTTAATATCTACTCTCTAAACAACTTTCAAGTATGTAATACAGTATTATTAAATATAAATTCCCTTTAGGAGAGAACATATTATACAATTCAAACTACCCTCTGGAGTAGTTTCAGGATTATTTTGGAATAGGGCATCTCTTGAAGGTTGGGGCCTTTAGGCAATGGGGAATAGGTGAGATAAATGCGAATAAGCCCTGATGTGTGGAGCCACCCCAGATAATATGTTACTTAAAGCAGAAGTGAAAAGATACAGCAAATTTTATCAACTTTGAAATTTGAACTCAGGATGATTGTGGCCTCAGACTAAGGATCCAGACTGAGGAACTCAGTGTTAAAGATGCAAGTTTTTCAAAATTATGAAAAGACTTGTAGCCACATGGAGTTAGATTTCTACAATCAGTCCCGATTGAGTTAGCCTATTTTTTCTAGGTGATAAGCCTGAGATTTCTAAGTCTTGCCTCTTAGTGATCAGTGGCATCTTGGGTTGTTGTTCTTTGCTAAGCCATGTTGGACTCTCTTGAGACCCCATGGACTACAGCCCACCAGGCTCCTCTGTCCATGGGATTTTCCAGGCAAGAATAATGGAGTAGGTTACTATTTCCTTCTCCAGGAACCATGGGTAATGAAATATAAAACATGTATTTGGAGTTGTTGCAATAGTGGAATATTGAGAGAACAATTAAGTGTATATCTTTTTATACTTGACATGTTTTGTTTTAAAAACAAATTATTTCACTCTGGATAATAGGCTCTAGTTCCGTCCACCTGAGTAGAACTGCTTCAAATGAATTTTTTTTAATGCTGAGTAATATTCCATTGTGTATATGTACCACAGCTTTCTTATCCATTCGTCAGTTGATGGGCATTTAGGTTGCTTCCATGTCCTGGCTATTGTAAACAATGCTGCGATGAACATTGGGGTACACGTGTCTCTTTCAATTCTGGTTTCCTTGGTGTGTATGCCCAGCAGTGGGATTGCTGGGTCATATGGCAGGAGGAAAAACAAAAAATACAGTATACTAATGCATATATATGGAATTTAGAAAGATGGTAACGAGAACCCTGCATGTGAGACAGAAAAAGAAATGCAGATGTATAGAACAGTCTCGTGGCCTCTGTGGAAGAGGGCAAGGGTGGGATGATATGGGAGAATGGCATTGAAACATGTTATCATATGTGAAATCAATCGCCAGCCCAGGTTTGATGCTTGGGGCTGGTGCACCGGGATGACCCAGGGGGAGGGAATTGGGAGGGAGGAGGGAGGGGGGTTCTGGAGGGGGAGCATGTGTATACCCATGGCGGATTCATGTCAATGTATGGCAAAACCAACACAATAAAGTAAAGAAAATAAAAAAAAATAATAAATTTGACTGCAGAAGACACACGTCAGTCTGCGATGATGTAAGACCACAGGAGATTAGAACTTTGTGCCACATAGTTAAAACAAATAATAAAGTGAGTGTGATGGCAAAAAAAAAATAAAAACAAATTATTAAAATAAAAGCACATCTGTTGGTTAATTAAACTCCTCATTTAAGTTATTATACAGAATACGTTCAAAAACTTAAGAGATATATGTTACTAGGTTTACTATTTAAACACACAGTGATTATTAATTACCTTGACTGAATTGGGCCTTTCTTATATACGCTATTAGGAAAATATGTAAGTTTTAAAAATCCCTAGGCATTGGCTCAATGCGCTAAGTCATCTGTAGTTGTAGAGTTAAAATTCCTTTTAGCAACGTCTGTTTTCCTTTTGCTAGTTTTAGATGTCCTAGTGAGAGTTTCCTCTTGGTTTGCTTGCTGCACATTTCAATGTGCCCCCCTTAAGGTAGTCCATGTAGCCTGATACAGATGGTTCTCTGCTTCAAGGTCCCTGCCAACTGATAAGAAACACTACTTAAACACAAGTCACTAATAATTTTCAAGGCCATGTTGTCCTATGATTATCTCTTTTCCCCTCAACCATCCCACTATGATTTATTTCTTCTCTAGGGAAGCTCAGATTGACATATCTTTTCCATACAACAGCTAAAGGTCACCTATACACTAAGCTCTGTCATAGACATCTAGGAATATCTTCTAGGAAATTCTGATTAAAACTTCTTCATAAAGAGTGAAGGCTATTTTTATTCCTATGAATTTTTCAGAAAACAATATGCCAGATATCAAAGCACTGTGATTCATATTTGCATCTGATGCATATGAAAGTAAAACCAATTTGAATACAAAGAATCCTTCATCTAATTTAAACTTAACAGAAAAAAGCCTAAATTCAATAGTATTTCAAAAAATGATATGAATCCTAATTGAAAATTTCACACTGAACAATTACAATAACATACTGAAATTAAATAGTATACACATGTATTAATTAAAGTAACATTAGTTGCAACAGCTGTTAAACCAAGAAATTGCAATTGCTCAGCATGATAAAAATTTCTCACTTATTCAGAGACCCAGTCTCTGCCACCTTCAACACATGGGTTCCAAAGTTACTTTGGGATCCAACATCTAGCCAGCAGATGGGGGAATTGAGGGAGAAGACAGAATTGTCTGGGAAGCAACGTGCTAGGCCTGGATGTAACTTGCATCATTCCTGTTCACATGCCACTGGGCAGAAATCCAGTCCAATGGCTACATATAAGTTAAGTAAACTGTGAGTATATTCTAACTCTGCTCCAAGGAAGAAAGAGAAACAAATCCAATGAGTAATTATACTATACTGCCACAAAGTACAATCTTTGGGGAAAAATGGAAGTGGTGTTAGTAACCAAGAAATCCTTGTCACAGGTTTAAGAATAGCACTTAATAAAATTTGATGAGTACTTATTATGAGCTAGGTAGGCACTATGTTAAGCATCGGATTTAAACAAAAACTAGAATTTATCTATTATCCTTCATTTATTCATGGTACAGTGAGAGAAAATACATGTAAACTGATTTTTCATCATTCAGAATGATAAATGTTAGGGGAGAGGTAAATATAGGGAATCAAAAATCTTGTCTCTAAAGTGAATTATCATTTACCATTTACCCACCCTTTAGCTCAGAGAAATGACATTTTCACTGCATATTAAGGGAGCATGAGCTGGGTAATTAGGAAGAAGAGAAGTCATAACTTTTATCACTTCCTTGCTGCATTGTGGACATTTTTATTTGCAGTCTAGAAGGTTACATACACTTTATGGAGCTAAATTCTTGCTTATTTAACATTCACTAAACATTCTGCCTTATATGCCTTAGCAACAGTTTTTAAGTGAATAGAAGGATAATTTTTTAAAGCTGTTGAGGCCTGCTTTTCTGCAGATCTGCTGTTTTGAGGGACAAGAAGGCAGTTGGAGGTAGGGAGGTGTTTCACAGAAATGTCCAGAGATGAAAGAAAAAGAACTTCATGAATATAATAAAATTACTCTTATCAAGAATGGGATGTATGAGGTTCTTAAGTCAAAGGCCTCTTATTTTCATCGTAAAGTAAAAAGGCATCTGTGAAGACTGGGTACCAATGTTTTTTTCTTTGGAAAATGCCTTGGTTCTGAGTGGTTTTTTTGTGAGGTGGGGGCAAGTGCCTTGATTCTCTTTCATTCTATTTGCATAAGTGATGCTGTTAGAATACTGCTAGTGATAAGTATGTTCAGAGACATAATGGGATTCTGAGATTTTGAGAAAAATGCTCTTTAAGGTAATTTCTCCACTTCTCTTTAAAACTAGAGTGGGTCTGTGGAAAGAAAATTAGGTTAGGTGTCAGAAGAAAAATTGTAGTCCCATTATACCACTACTCACTACGAGAACTTGGATAAGCCTGCCACTTTATTTCACCTTGCTTCACTTCACATTCTGTAAGTATAAAGGATGATGAATAATGGTAGTTGTATGTATGTGTGTGTGTGTGTGTGTATAATAAGACTTGATAATACCAGTTATATATATGTGTGTGTGTGTATATGAAGGTATAGCATGAGAGTTTTCTAAAATGTAAAAGCTACTGTGTTCTTCTGCATAAAATTCATTACAAAAGTGATATAATTCTAATATATAGAATACAGCTAAGCCAAATAAAAATGATCTGTAATCCCACTATGCAGAGATAATCATTGTTTATGGAATAAAGTCGCAAACTTTTTGTCCTTTGGTAAACAATTTCTCAGAATCTTTGACACTCTTAGTATGTCCTGAGACCACACCCTGCATTAAAAAATTCTTTTCATTGTATATATGAAGCACATCTCATTTTCAGAAACAGTGTACAAGCATCCAGGGGAACATTTTTTCCATTATCAGTGTAAGAGGCATCATTATCATCATTATTTTCTGTTTGAAAGACTCTGTGAGCTTGCAACAAAAAGAAAGGGAACACGCTGATGACTTCATGGTAAGGAACAGGGATTTTATAGATAAGTCTGTAAATAATACTAAAGCTAGTGAAATGACCTGGATGGGGCAGAAAGATTTATCTCATAGTTTATCTGAACGCTCTTGGGAGACAGATAATGGAATATAGCCTTTGTGTTCAATTCCATCCCTTTTTATTGAGTCAGGAGATGTTTAAAGAAATTTATAGAGCTCTTCGAAAGTCAGCATTTTTAATAAGTAGCACTGAGAAAAGATTATACTGAGGGAGATCCAAGTGACAATACAGAACATGAGACATGAGGGAATTTATAATGGCTGAGCTAACTGAGGTGGAGGACATGCTGGGAGGTGGCCCCCACTGAATAATCTGCTCATCTTTCTGACTATTGCCTTTTCCCCTGCCTCTCTCTCTTTATCAATAACAATTTCAAACATCTCAGATCCTATCTTCTGGAACTGAGCTGCTATGTAAGAGCTGTTGGTCTGTACATCAGTGCCATTCTGAGATCCAGAAATCATTACTGATACAGTATCTATCAGGATAAATCCAATCAAATCTCATAGGCTTTGGAACGTAGGAGCAGACTACATTTTTTCTGAGCATACAGAAAAGCAACCAAAAAACCAAAGAAATACAAAATGGAGACTATGAAGAAAGATTTTATAAAGAAGGTGGTCAGAATACCTAGACAATTACCTGGATTTAAGAGACTGGATTCTAAGT
Organism: Antilocapra americana; assembly: GCA_007570785.1. Classification (NCBI taxonomy): domain Eukaryota; kingdom Metazoa; phylum Chordata; class Mammalia; order Artiodactyla; family Antilocapridae; genus Antilocapra; species Antilocapra americana. The sequence goes on from ML662918.1 coordinate 641,349, forward strand.
CCAAATTCACAAGTAGATATGAGCTACAGGAATTAAAAGATGTTACAAGTTGGGTTCTCTGGAAAGTGATCCTGAGATGGAATTTACTAGGGCATGCTAGGTATTTATTAGGGATCAACACCTAATGAAGAGACAGGATAGGGAGCAGGATCATACAGATCAAGAAAAACTGCCATGCTGACCAACCCCAGGGAACTCTGGAGGATGTGGCTCCCTAGATGTCTCACATTGGTCTTGGAGGCTAGGCCTCTCCATTCCCACTGTAATGTACCATTGGCTAAAAAAAGTATGCCTATAGGAAAATCTGCTCTTTGTTGCAGAGACAAACACTAAAGCAAGTGGCAGGATGAGACTGTTCATTCACAGGTCTCCCATAGATGGACCAACAAGTCCCTCCTTTAAGGGCAGTCTGGGAAGCATGCATCTGTCTCTACCACAAAAAGGGAGTGAGGTGAAGAAGAGTGAGATGAGATGAAGCTTAAGGTTTCTTGTAGCCCTTACGATCAATTATTTTAAGAATAATAACATATAATAATAGACTTGGATCATTTAAACATTAATTCCTGCTGTCAAGAGAAAAGTATAACCACTATATTACAGAGAAAGAGTTTTCAATCATTGCTATTAACTTGATGACTATGACTAATTAGACACACATGCGCACACACACACATATAAACACACATCTATACATGTCAGGAAATAAATAAGAAGATAATTTTTACTAAGGCTTGTAAGATAGTGTACCCTCAGCATGTGTTTCATACCCAGAAAGAACTAAATCCAAGGCACTGAGTTTATTTAATATCATAAATGAACAACTCAGATTAGATTTTTGGATGATCTTCCTATCCAAAACTCCTCATGGATAGTTAAAATAGGAAGCCCAGTTAAAACTCACATGCTAAGAATATACTTGGAAGATCGTAGTCCAGTATGGTGAAGGGACCAAAGAAGGAGTAATACTAATGACTATCGTCTGGGCTTCCCAGGTGGCACAGAGGTAAAGACTCTGCCTGCTAATTCAGAAGACACAGGAGGCGTGGGTTTAGTCCCTGGGTTGGGAAGATCCCCTGGAGAAGGAAATTACAGCCCACTCCAGCATTTTTGTATGCAGTACTTGTATTCCAGTATTTTGTGTCATTTATTTACCATATACTTTGTGTTAAGGATTGTGTCAAGCACGTGTAAAAAGTTATTCTTAATTCACATAACAACTCATGAGGTAGCTATTGTAATCTCCGTTTTATCAGGTCACACATTAAATAACAAAGTGTGGGTTCTTATCTATAAAATCTGATTCCAGAGCCTATACTCTTAACTAGTGTCCTAAACTGCTATCATATAAAAGAGAGATTTAATTGCTCTCTATAACTCCAAGAAATAAAATGACAAAACTTCTCAAGTCTCTACACAACCTGTCTGATGTCTGCTTCTCCAAGAGTGCCTTCCATTTTCAGTGCACTTTCCATTTTGCTCCAACTATACAGGCTTGGAAAAAGAAAGTTCTTTCTGCCTCACAACCTTTGTATTTGCATATATACTGCCTGAAACATTCTTTCCCTTGCTCTTCACCTGCCTAATCTTTGTCACTACTTCAAGTAAACTGTTCCTGACCCCTTCACCTCAAACTAGTTTAGATACTGCTGTTACATGTTTTTATGGTTCTCTTGACTACTTCAAGGCATATGTACTTTTTTTCAGAATACTACTGTCTGTTTACCTGTGTATTGTTTCTCTTCTCACATTAAATTTAACTTTCATGACAGAAAGGATCACATCTGATCTATTCACTATATTTTCATACACTATTTATTGCTTAGCATATTAGATGCTTGCTTGCTGAGTGGCTGGATAGTTGTATGCCTGGATAAAAACTCAATGAATGGAAGCTACAGGGAGTCAGAACTGAACTATAATCAAAGAAGCTATTTTGGAAGGTACTAACTTCTTTCCTTTGAAGATGATCAAGCAAAAGATGTGTGCATGTGTACTCAGCCATGTCCAACTCTTTGTGACTGTAGCCCACCAGGCTCTTGTGTCCATGGGATTTTCCAGGCAGGAATACTGGAGTGCCTTGCCATTTCCTTCTCCAGGGGATCTTTCTGACGCAGGGATCGAACCCATATCTCCTGCATTACAAGTGGATTCTTTACCACTGAGCCACTGGGGAAGCCCCTATCAAAAGATATATAGCCAGAATAACAGAATTCATAGACTACTTAACAGCTACAAATTTGTCACATCTTGATTGTGAGCACAATGCTTTTCCTCCTCCTTGTAAGAAGGATAGTCTATTTCTCCACACATTGAAGCTAGGCTCAGTCATGTGATTTGCTTTTGCAATGGGACATTAACAAAAGTGACAAAAGTAGAGCTTGGAAACTGTGTGCACACTGAAACATGTCCTCTCTGGAAACATGGTTCCTACCATTTGAGTTTGAACTAACCTTGAGAATGAGAGAACAATTGGAGAGCGATGCAGTTAACAGCCAGTAGTAACCACTGGACATATGAGCGAGGCCATAGTAGACCACTGCTAGATGATAAAGTCACCATATGACTATAGTCATATAAATGAACCCAGATAAAATGGAAAAGAATTCTATAGCTAAGCTTGGCCCAGACTGGTGACCTACAGAATGATGAGCAAAACAAACAACAGAAAAGAAAACGCTGGCCACTAGATTTTGGAAAGGTTGATTGGACAGTAATAGGTAACTTTATCAGAGTATGCTGTAGAAGAGTTTCCAGGATCAGGTAGAGGTGTTTACTAGATGACCTTAAATGGTCCTTTCCATATTAAGAATTTATAACTGTACTGAATGCTTTTTTAAAACACTTGAATGTCATTCAAAACAACAAAAAGTCACTTTGTGATAAAAATACACCATAGCAGCTATTCATCCATTTGTTTGGATTTACTGTACATGCCATAATTAAAGAAGCATTTCAGCATTTGATTTGTATTTAAAGCTCACATAATTTTAAATACATTCTCTAAATCCTTCCTAGCAAGCAAAATAACATTTATGCTGTAATCTGTCTCATGGCCTGTTCTATATCTCCATGTACAGACTGCAGGAGGTATAATTCATCCATATAAGACAGCTGAAATACGCACTGCTCTGAATTGTTTTAATATTGTGCACAAGAGACTGGAGGAGAAAATTAACTGCCATATGCTGCCTCATTTGAAGTATCAGATGGATAATAATAAAACAGAAAAAAATATAAAATCATTTAGAGCCATTTTAGGACCATATGCTCAACTTCACTGACAATAATCAACTATAATATAGTTCAAAAAATAGAAGTGGAGAGAATATAATTCTACTCATTATATTGGGTGTTAGACTCCAAATCATTTGAAAATACCATGGATCTATAGAAATGTAATTTTTATCCAGAGATAACTAGACCTCTGATAAAGATGAATTCAATTACTCATGGGGAGTATTTTTCTTCTGTTTTGCTATAACTCAAGTTTCTCTTCCTTCAAAGGTCAGGACCCACGCTCACAATTTTCAGGACATTGTCCTACATGCGACACAATTCATGCTGATTCCTCCTTCCCATTGCACCCTCCCAGTTCTGCGCTTGTCTGTACATATATTAGTACACAGTGAATACTATTAGCCTTACAAAAACTCACCATAGGGTTCCTTTAAGCAGCAGGAACTCCTACTGCTACTTTCTTATTTTCCCTTGTCCCTTTGTCAATTTATCTTACTGTATGTTTTTTCTTTATTTGCAAGTCTGTTTTCCTAACTAAATATTAAGTTACCAACATATGTGTGAATCATGTGACTTGAGATACTGTATTAAAATATGTCACATATTAGTTTCTCAAGAAATTGATTATTAAAGGAACAATTAAGTAAATTTAAAACACTATACTAATTAGAACAAATTACAGTAAACAAATATTCTGTGTAAAGCAAGGTACTGTACATCTATTTATTCACTGGAGTTCATGGGATGCTTTGTTTCTTTAGTTCATTCCTTGTTTACATTACCCAATGTTCCATGTAATAATTTAGTCACCTAAAAAATAAAGAGACCTTGCTGGAGATGCCAGTTTTGGCTGCTTCTGAGTAAAGTGACAGTTAAGTGCTCTACCCTAAAAGCAACAATATTGATGGGCAAATTGACAAAAATAACTTTTCAAGCAATCTGGCAATTGACTAAAGGTATGCAGCATTTATTAATGAAAAAATGATGAACTTTGGCTTTAAAAAATGGGGATCTAAAATATTATGTGGCAACCCACATGGGAGAGGAGTTTGGGAAAGGAGAGATACATGCATATGTATGGCTGAGTCCCTTCACTGTTGACCTGAAACTATCACAACATCGTTGTTAATTGGCTATACCCCAATACAAAATTAAAAAAAAAGAAAACAACAAAAAGTGGGGATCTTTGGTGAGGCTTCTCTCATCCTCACCACACCTTCTCACTTTTACCCTGCATAGCAAAGCAGAGATTCTGTCATGTGGAGTGGTGGACCATGAGAATTGGTAATTTCCCTGCCACTATCAATGGTGGCTCATTTGATCTGGAAAAGTGAGCTCTGGCATAATTCATATAGAACAGTGTTGCCAGTGGAAGTGATAATCTTGGAGGCAGGTGAGTAAGAAGGAGCAACAGCTCTATTAAAACAAGGCTGAAGTCCTGGCTGGGACAAATCTATCCCTGAATGGGGGCCCAGGCTAGTTAAACACTTCTGGCCAACCCTGAAGCTGCACACGTTATACTTATCAGAAGTAGATTCTACAGAGAAAGACAAATATCATATGGTATTGCATATATGTGGAGTCTAAAAACAAATGGTATAAATGAACCTACATACAATACAGAAATTGAGTCACATATGTAGAAAAGAAACATATAGTTACCAAGGAGGAAGTGGAGGGATAAACTGGGGGATTAGGATTGACATATACACACTACTATATATAAAATAGATAAGTAATAAGGACCTACTGTACAGCACAGGAACTCTATTCTATTCTATGTAATGACCAGTATGGGAATGGAGTCTGGAATAGAGTGGAAATATATATATATATATATATATATATATATATATATATATATATATACATACACACATATGTATAACTACTTCACATTGCTACACAGCAGAAACCAACACAACATTGTAAATCAACTAAACTCTAATAAAAAATAATTTGAAAAGCAAAAAAAGAAAAAGATGTAAAAGGGACCAGAAGAAAGTAAAATCTACAAAGCCTAAACATTGAATGTGCTTCACTACACAAACATAGATACATCAGCAAAGGCTTAAGGGTTTGAGGTACTAAGTAAAACCTATGATAAATCACTGGCTAACACCTAAGTTTTCTGTGTATTGTTGCCAGAATACACAGAAGAACTATACAAAAAAGATCATAATGACTTGGATAACCATGATGGTCTGGTCACTCACCTAGAGCCAGACATACTGGAGTTAGAAGTCAACAGGGCCTTAGGAAGCATTACTAGAAACAAAGCTAGTGGAGGTGATGGTATTCCAGCTGAGCTATTTAAAATCCTAAAAGATGGTGCTATTAAAGTGCTGCACTCAATAGGCCAGCAAATTTGGAAAACTCAGCAGTGGCCATATGACTGGAAAAAGTCAGTTGTCATTAAATTGCAAAGAAAGGGAATGCCAAAAAATGTTCAAATTACCAACCAAAAAATTGCACTCATTTCACATGCTAGCAAGATTATGCTAAAAACCCTTCAAGCTAGGCTTCAGCAGTATGTGAACAAAGAACTCCTAGATGTACAAGCTGGATTTACAAAAGGCAGAGGAATCAGAAATGAAATTGCAAACATTTATTGGATCATAGAAAAAGCAAGGAAATTTAAAAAAAAATCTACTTCTCCTTTATTGACTATACTAAAGCTTTTGACTGTGTAGATCGCAACAAATTGTGGAAAATTCTAACAGACCAGCTTACCTGTCTACTGAGAAACCTGTATGCAGGATAAGAAGCAACAGTTAGAACTGGACATTGAAAAATGGACTGGTTAAAAATAGGAGTACATCAATGTTGTATATTGTTACCTTGCTTATTTAAATTATATGCAAAGTATATCATGTGAAATACCAGGCTGAATGAGGCACAAGCTGGAATCAAGATTGCCAGAAGAAATATCCACAACCTCAGATATACAGATGATACCACTTTAATGGCAGAAAGTGAAGAGGAACTAAAGGGCCTCTTCATGAAGGTGAAAGACGAGAGTGAAAAAGCTGGCTTAAAACTCATTCAGAAAGCTAAGATCATGGTACCCAGTCCCATCATTGCATGGCAAATAGATGGGGAAACAATGGAAACAGTGAGAGATTTTATTTTTCTTGGGCTCCTGTGGGCATCACTGTGGACCATGACTGCAGCCATGAAATTAAAAGATGCTTGCTCCTTGGAAGAAAAGCTATGACAAACCTAGACAGCGTATTAAAAAGCAGAGACATCACTTTGCCAACTAAGGTCCATGTTATCAAAGCTATGGTTTTTCCAGTAGTCATGTACAGATATGAGAGTTGTCCCATAAATAATGCTGAGTGCCAAAGAATTGACGCTTTTGAACTGTGGTGCTGGGGAAGACTCTTGAGAGTCTCTTGGATAGGAAGGAGATCAAACAAGTTTCAATCCTAAAGGAAATCAACCCTGAATATTCATTGGAAGAAGTGATGCTAAAGCTAAAACTCTAACTTTGGCTACCTAATGTGAAGAGCTGACTCATTGGAAAAGACTCCAATGCTGGGAAAGATTGAGAAGGGCATTGAAGCATGTTAATTGTCATGTGTCTAATCAATCGCCAGCCCAGGATTGATGCTCGGGGCTGGTACAGTGAGATTTCCCGGGGGGGAGGGAGGAGGGAGGGGGGTTCCGGAGGGGAAGCATATGTAAACCCATGGTGATATCATGACAATGTATGGCAAAAACAATTAAAAAAATAAAAAATAAAAAAAAAAATAAAATGTCAATGTCAAATATAAAAAAAAAAGATTGAGGGCAAGAGGAGGAGGGGACAACAGAGGATGAGATGGTTCGATGGCATCATTGGCTCAATGGACATGAGTTTGAGCAAGCTTCAGAGGATAGTGAAAGACAGGGAAGCCTTGGATGTTGCAGTTCATGGGGTTGCAAAGAATCAGACATGATTTAGTGAATGAACAATAGCAACAAGCTATTCTGACCCAAGAGCAACCTCTATGAGACAGGCTTAAAAATATGAACAAGAATTAAAATCTTAGCAGTGATTTCATAGACAACAAAGTGTGACAAAACAGACTTCATGGACTTAGATAGGTCAAGTTACTAAACTAAGAAAAAGAAATAAGCACAAAACAGCAACTACAACAAGTCATGGGATGGAGGAGAGATCAAAACCTAGAGTTGCTACAATATATTATCTAGAATGCTCAGTTTTCAGCAACAGCAAAAATAAAACATGCAAAGGAAAATGGAAATATGGCCTAAACACAGGATTAAAATCATTCCAAAAAACTGATAAAACCACCCCCTATAGGAAAAGTTGTTCAATATTACTAATCATCAGAGAAATGTCAATCAAAACCTCAGGGAGACATTACCTCACACCAATTAGAATGACTATCATCAAAATGATAAGAAATGACAAGCATCAGCAAGGATGTGGAGATAAGAGAACCCTTGTGCACAGTTGGTGGGAATGTAAGTTGGTGTAGCCTATATAGGAAATAGGGACTTCCCTGGTGACTCAGACTGTAAAGCTTCTGCCTACAGTGTGGGAAGCTGCGATTTGATCCCTGGATCAGGAAGACCCCCTGGAGAAGGAAATGGCACCCCTCTCCAGTACTCTTACCTGGAAAATCCCATGGATGGAGGATCGTGGTAGGCTACAGTTCATGGGGTTGCAAAGAGTAGGACATGACTGAGAGACTTCACTTCACTACAGAAAATAGCATGAGGCTCTTCAAATAATTAAAAATAGAAACTCCAACTAAAAATCTTAATTTATCCACTTAAACAATTGTAATATATAGTAGAAATATATGTAAATTTGTTCTGTATTTTCCAAGTCTCCTGCAAATATGTTATCATATTTTCATAATTTAAATATAAAAAAGGAAGATAAAAAGCAAAAATAAAAAATAAAAACAGAACTATCATATGTTCCAACATTTCATTTTCATGTATTTATCTAAAGGAAACTAAAATACTATAGCAAAAAGCAAAAATATATCTATAAACCCATGTTCACTGGAACATAATTTACAATAGCTAAGACATGGAAACAACCTATGTTTGCACTAAATGGATAAATGGTATAAAATATACAATGAAATATTAATCAGTCATAAAAAAGAAAGAAACCTTGTCATTTTTAACAATAAGAATAGACCTTAAGGCTATTAAGTGAAAAGTGATATAAGTCAGACAGGATAAAGACAAAAACTATATTATCTCACTTAGATGTGGGATCTAAAAAGCAAAATAAAAAATATGAACTCATAGATAAAGAGGGAAGATTGGTGGTTGTAAACTGTGGGTGGTGGGTGGGCAAATGGATGAAGGTGATTGAAAGGTATAACTTTCAGTTATAAAATAAGTCCTGGATACTGTCATACTAAGTAAATCAGAGAAAGACAATTATCATATGATACCACTTATTTGTGGAATCTAAAAAAAATGATGATATGAATGAACATATTTACAAAACAGAAACAGACTCACAGACTTAAAGAATGAATTTATGATTACCAGGAAGGAAAGTTGAGGGGGAGTTATAGATTGGAAATTTGGTATGGACATATATACACTGCTACATTTAAAATAAAATGCCTTTCCATGAAAAAAAAAATTAGTCCTGGAGGTGCAATGTGCAGCGCAGTGACTATAGTTAATATATATAATCTATATATCTGATATGTTTCACAAGCACTACTTAGGAAAAACACAAAGCAATCTATATCCAGGTAAGTTATAAGCAAACTATTAAAAATCAATAAGAAAGACAAAATCTTGAGAGCATTAAGGAAAAATAACTCACTCGTTACATAGAGGAAAGCATTAATATGATAAATATTGACCTCAAAAGAATGAAGACTAGAAGAAGGATGTCATTCTTCCAAGACGTGAAGAATGAAGTCATATAAAAAGTGCTAGAATTAGATATATGTCTGTATCTATGCCTATATACCAATAGATAATTCTATATCCAGTGAAACAATCCTTTAAAAATGAAAATTAAATAAGGATGTTCCTCTCTGATCAACATTAGGTGCCTGTCTGGATGAGAGGGGGTATTTGGGGAGAATGGAGACATATATATGTATGGCTGAGTCCCTTTGCTGTCCACTTAAAACTATCACAACATTGTTAATTAGCTATGCTCTAATATGAAATAAAAGGTTTAAAAATAAAGGATGTCCCTAAGTTAACAAAGACTGAGAGAACAAGTTGCTAGCCAGCCTATCATATAAGAAATAATAAAGGAAGACCTTCAAAGCTTACAAGAAATGACACTAGATCCAGGACAAGAAGAGGCAATGTAGAATACCAGTAAAAGTCTTTGGTAGGGTAATATAAAACACTCTATAATTCTTTAAAAGAAAAAATTACATGAAGCAATAATCATAATAGTATTATTATTTTGATCATAAACACATATAATACATATGAAAGTAATGGTACAAGGAAGGAAATGGAACTTTATTGTTAATAAGTTTCTATATTTTTCTAGAATCATACTAGTATTAACCTAAAAAGATTTTTTAAGTTAAGATACATATTGTAACCCCTACATGACCCTCTGAGAAAATAATATTTAAGATTAGATGAAAATATACAGAGAAATCAAGAAGTAATAATATGAAAATTATTTAATCCCCCCCAAAAATAGTCAAGGGAAACTAAAGAACAAAAAAGGATAGGACCTATAGAAAATAAAGAGATGAATTATACTTAAGGCTATACTACAAATCCACAGTCATTAAGACAGTATGGTACTGGCACAAAGACAGAAATATAGATCAATGGAACAGTTTTTTTTTTTTTTTTTTTTTGACAAAGGAGGCAAGAATATACAATGGAGAAAAGACAACCTCTTTAACAAGTGGTGCTGGGAAAACTGGACAGCCACTTGTAAAAGAATGAAACTAGAACACTTTCTAACACCATACACAAAAATAAACTCAAAATGGATCAAAGATCTTATCATAAGACCAGAAACTATAAAACTCCTAGAGGATAACATAGGCAAAACACTCTCCGACATAAACCAAAGCAGGATCCTCTATGACCCACCTCCCAGAATATCAGAAATAAAAGCATGAATAAACAAATGGGACCTAATTAAAATTAAAAGCTTCTGCACAACAAAGGAAACTATAAGCAAGGTGAAAAGACAGCCTTCAGAATGGGAGAAAATAATAGCCAATGAAGCAACGGACAAACAATTAATCTCAAAAATATACAAGCAACTCCTGTAGCTCCACTCTAGAAAAATAAATGACCCAATCAAAAAGTGGGCCAAAGAAATAAACAGACATTTCTCCAAAGAAGACATAAAAATGGCTAACAAACACATGAAAAGATGCTCAACATCACTCATTATCAGAGAAATGCAAATCAAAACCACAATGAGGTACCACTTTATACCAGTCAGAATGGCTGCCATCCAAAAGTCTACAAGCAATACATGCTGGAGAGGACATGGAGAAAAGGGAGCGCTCTTACACTGTTGGTGGGAATGCAAACTAGTACAACCACTATGGAAAACAGTGTGGAGATTCCTTAGAAAACTGCAAATAGACCTGCCATATGACCCAGCAATCCCACTGCTGGGCATATACACCGAGGAAACCAGAATTGAAAGAGACACGTGTACCCCAATGTTCATCACTGCATTGTTTCCAATAGCCAGGACATGGAAGCAACCTAGATGCCCATCAACTGATGAATGGATAAGAAAGCTGTGGTACATATACACAATGGAATATTACTCAACATTAAAAAAATTGATTTGAATCAGTTCTACTCAGGTGGACGGAACTGGAGCCTATTATCCAGAGTGAAGTAAGCCAGAAAGAAAAACAACAATACAGTATACTAATGCATATATATGGAATTTAAAAAGATGGTAACAATAACCCTGCATGCGAGACAGCAAAAGAAATGCAGATGTATAGAACAGACTTGTGGACTCTGTGGAAGAGGGCAAGGGTGGGATGATATGGGAGAATGGCATTGAAACATGTTAATTATCATATGTGAAATCAATCGCCAGCCCAGGTTTGATGCTCGGGGCTGGTGCACCGAGATGACCCAGGGGGAGGGAATCGGGTGGGAGGAGGGAGGGGTGTTCTGGAGGGGGAGCATATGTAAACCCATGGCAGTTTCATGTCAATGTATGGCAAAACCAACACAATAAAATAAAGAAAATTTATAACAAAACAAAACAAAACAAAAACAAAAAAAGAGATGAATTATAAATGTTAATGCAACCAAATGGATAATTATCTTACTAAATATCCAAAATGAAAGCAGAGATTTTCAGACTAGATTAAAAACTGAGATAGAATTATCTGCTCTTTACAAGGGATATAGCTAAGTAAATTGAATGTAGAATGATGTGAAAACATATATCACTAAAATACAGTAGCCATAAAAGAGTTGCAGAGGTTACATTAATACCACAAAAAGGGAGAAGGAGAGAGACAAATATGAACATTTTATGATAAAATAGATCAGGGAATTAAAACAACAACAAGCTTATATGCACTTAATAGAGCCTCAAACACTTAAAACAACACCAGAAATACTGAAAACAGAAATCACAATTCAATAACACTTGAAGAGTTTTCAGTATCTTGCTCTCAATAATATATAAAAACAACTAGATGGAACATCAGAAGAAAACAGAAGATGTAAATAACAATATTTAATTACAGTGCTGTACACTCAATGACTATTAAATACATAATCTTTTTAAGCATACATGACATATTCTCCAGGCTAAATTATATGTGAGGTCATAAAACAAATCAATAAGCTTAAAAAGATAAAAATCATAAAATATATATTCCTGAGTCTAACTGAATTAAAGAAAAGCAGAGACTCAGGTGGCTTCCTTGGTGAATTCTATTAAATATTTAAGGAATTGCTATCAACCCTTTAAAAAAATAGAAGAGAAGGAAAATTCCAAGCTCATCTCTGAAGCCCATACTAGCCTGATACCAAAAGCAAAGACATCATAAGAAAACTAAATATTTTATATATAGTAATGTGTCTGATCCCACCCTCACTATCCACTATCACTTTACATAAGCATAAATTTATTTTCTATGTGTATGAGTCTATTTCTGTTTTGTAAATAAGTTAACTTGCATCACTTTTTACATATTTTATATAAGTGATCTCATATGACATCTGTCTTTCTCTGTCTGATTTACTTCACCTAATATAATAATGTTTAGATCAAGTGATAACTCTGTTTTTAGTCTTTTAATGAACCCCCCTACTGTTCTCCACAATGGGTTCACCAATTTACATTCCCATCAACAGTGTAAGAGGGTTCTTTTTTCTCCACACCCACTATAGCATTTGTTATCTGTAGACCTTTAAATGATGGTCAGTGTGACTGGTGTGAGCTGATGGGATCAGATGCCATGATCTTGGTTTTTGAAATGCTGAGTTTTAACCCAACTTTTTCTTGTTTGTTTTTTAAAAATTAATTAATTAATTAATTAATTTTATTTACATTATCGTCTTGGTTTTGCCATACATTTTTTCACTTCTCCTCTTTCTTCTTCATAAAGAGGTGCTTTAGTTCCTCTTCACTTTCTGCCATGAGGGTGGTGTCATCTGCATATCTGAGGTTACTGATATTTCTCCTGGCAATCTTGAGTCCAGCTTGTGCTTCATCCTGCCTGGCATTTTTCTGCATAGAAGTTAAATCAGCAGGGTGACAATATACAGCCTTATTGTTCTCCTTTCCCAATTTTGAACCAGTCCATTGTTTCATATCCAGTTCTAACTATTGGTTCTTGACCTGCATATAGGTTTCTCAGGAGGCAGGTAAGGTGGTCTGGTATTCCCATCTCTTGCCCATCTCTTTAAGAATTTTCCACTGCTTGTTGTGATCCACACATTCAAAGGCTTTAGCACAGTCAGTGAAGCAGAAGTAGATTTGATTTCTGGAATTCTCTATTGTACTAATCCAAAGAAAAAATGTTAGTGACTTGATCTAAGGAAATTAAAATGTATGTGAAGATAAGAAGGCAGATTAAGTATATATTTTGGAGATAAAATTGTTAAGAGGTAATCAAAAATGTGTGGGAGAAAATAATCAAATGTGATAAGTTTCTGATATGAGTAACTAAGTTTCTGATATTAAGTAACTAAGATCTGGGGAGGTAGGTTTGGAGAGGACAGATGAAGATTTTAAAATGGGACATTTTTATTTTGAGACACCATTAGAGAACAAATGAAAATACTAGCTGGGTAATTGGATATCAGGCAGGAACTCACTAGAGCAGAATAAACTAGAGAAAATTATTTCAGAATTGAAAGAGTATATTTAGAGAGATGCAGAGAGAAGAAGTCCAAACACTCAGTCTTGAGTTATTCTACCACTTAGAAAGTAGAGAAAGAGTAGCCTACACATAAGCTTTATTTAAAACAGTTATTAAGGTAGGCAAAAAACATGACAGCATGATGCTGATGAAAGAAAATAATATTTCAAGACAAATAGTGTGGTAAATTGTGCTACTCAAGCCAGGTAAGATGATGACAGAGAAAGGTCCATTGAATTTTGCATCATGGAAATTGTTGGTGACTCCTTCAAGGGTATTTTCGTTTGAACTATAGAGAAAGAATCAAGAATGGAGTGGGTTGAAGGGTAAATGGAAGCTCATAAATTAAAGAAAGTAAATGTGGATAAATCTTTCAATGAGTTTGACTAGGATGAATAGCAGTGAAATAGAGATAGTTGGAGTAGAGGTGAGGTCAAGAAAGGTTGTTTATTTTTGTAAAATGAGAGACTGGGAAGGAGGAAGGCATGTTAATGTTGTTGGGACTGATCCAGTAAAGAAGGGAAAATTAATGATGTAGAAAAGGGAGAAGATAGCTGAAGTAGCAAAAATTTTGAAGAGGAGAAAAAGGACGGGTACCAAAGAGCAGAATTTGTGACAGAAGGAAGGATATATCCTCATTTGGAAACTGTGGGGAAAGGGAGGAATATGAATGCACACAAAAGAAGCATTGTAGATTTGGGCATGTAAAGATGAGGATGTTTCTAGGAAATGATGATGATAATGATGATAGTAGCAGATACTTACATCCACCTATTATTTTCTAAGCATTATAAATGCACATCCACACCCATCTACAGGCACTTAATCAAAACTTTTAGGCAAGTACTATTATTATCCTCATTTTATAGATAAAGAAACTGAAACACAGAAAGGTTAATAAACCTGCTCAGTGTTATGCAGCTGGTATTCACATACAGCAGCAATTCATATCTAGTCAGTATAGATTTGAAGCTTATACTTTTAACCATATGTCACTTTTTCAGTGAGGTAAGATATAAAGCAATCAGATATAAGCAAAGGTTGAAAAGCATGGATGAATGAGGAAAATATATGAAACAGTCATTTTGCCAAGTGGGAAGGTGAGCAGAAAGAGGAATATAGTAGAATTACTGTATAGTATTACATGTCTATGTTAGGTTTGAGATTTAATTTAAACAGAATTTAGTCAGCTACAACTAACAGCAGGTTCAGGAAAGTGATGTATATATCTATATTTCCCAAGAAATTATGGATTCCTTGAAATAAAGAATTTGCTTTTTTCTCTTCACCACAGCATCATGAAAATAATAGGTACCTAGTGTCTATTTACTTAGAGGTTGATCTGTTGCTCCCAATTAAATATTATGAGAGGATTGTTAAATAATCACTCCATGATTTAAAGTCCAGATGCAATAAAATATTGAAAAAATTGTTTACATAAATTTTTTGGCAGGGCAAAAATAATGATAAGCAATCAAAAATTCAAATTGCAAACTAATTCCAAATGTTACTTGTGATATTTATCACAAAAGGGCTAGTATCCCTAATACAGAGATACATATATTTCAAAACCAAGATTGCCCAGAGAAATATCAATTACCTCAGATATGCAGATGACACTACCCTTATGGCAGAAAGTGAAGACGAACTAAAAAGCCTCTTGATGAAAGTGAAAGAGGAGAGTGAAAAAGTTGGCTTAAAACTCAACGTTCAGAAAACTAAAATCATGGCATCTGGTCCCATCACTTCATGGGAAATAGATGGGGAAACAATGGAAAC
Source organism: Antilocapra americana (assembly GCA_007570785.1). Lineage (NCBI taxonomy): Eukaryota > Metazoa > Chordata > Mammalia > Artiodactyla > Antilocapridae > Antilocapra > Antilocapra americana. The sequence goes on from ML662918.1 coordinate 656,705, forward strand.
AGTGATAGACTTTATTTTCCTGGGCTCCAAAATCACTGTAGATGGTGACTGCAGCCATGAAATTAAAAGATACTTGCTCCTTGGAAGAAAAGCTATGACCAACCT
>ML662918.1:656909-674427 GCA_007570785.1 Antilocapra americana
TTAAAGAAAGCTGAGTGCTAAAGAATTGATGCTTTTGAACTGTGGTGTTGCAGAAGACTTTTCAGAGTTCCTTGGACTGCAAGGAGATCCAACCAGTCCATCCCAAAGGAGATCAGTCCTGGGTGTTCATTGGAAGGACTGATGTTGAAGCTGAAACTCCAATAATTTGGCCACCTGATGCGAAGAACCAACCCACTGAAAAAGACCCTGATCCTGGGAAAGATTGCAGGCAGGAGAGAGGAGGATTACAGTGGATGAGATGGTTGGATGGTATCACCAACTTGAAGGACGTGAGTTTGAGTAAGCTCTGGCAGTTGATGATGGACAGGGAAGCTTGGTGTGCTGCAGTCCATGGTATTGGAGAGTCGAACATGATTGAGCGACTGAACTGACTGGTTCTTCAAAATAGTTGAAAACAAAAGATCAAATTAAGTGAGAAATATGGGCAAAACCATGGACAAACAGCTCAAGAAAAAATATATACACTGTTATCCTTAAATATATTAAAAAACAAAGCTCAAATTTACTTGTAAAAAGAGAAATGCAATTTCAAAATTATAATGAGAAAAATTTCTAGTCTATCAGTTTGAAAACCTTTAAAGTTCAACAATACACTGTTTGTTGGTGAGGCTATGGGGAAAACAAGAACTCTCATATGGATGCTTCACCAGGTGTAGAAATTCCAAAACTGCTTTGATTGTACAATGTGTGCATGCTGAGTTGTGTACAACTCTTTATGATCCCATGGACTGTAGCTCGCAGGCTCCTCTGTCCATGGAATTTCCCAGGCAAGAATACTGGAGTGGGTTGTCATTTTCTACTGCATAATTGTACTGTAGGATTGAACAAATATATATATATATATATAGGGTTAGCCAAAAAGTTTTTTTGGATTTGTCCCTTTTGTCTTATGAAAAACCCAACTGAAATAATGAAATTTCAGCAAATCCAATAAAAATGCCTTAGGGAATCAGGGCTCACACTTTGGATGGTGGGTAGAAACGTGAAATGAAGGAAAGAATGAAGCTTGTGGTTTTGAACGGAATTAGAGGTCAACTCATGTACCCACTGAAAATGTCTCAAATCATTGACACCCCAATAGCAATGGGCATACCTTATGCCTAGATATTTTGGTTTCAAAACACCATCCATCACTAAACTGATCCAATGCTCCTTCCAGGGCTGGTAAAGGGAAAGTACACAGCGAGCCTGGGACACTGTGTGCCAGATCATAAGGAAATATTTAAAAACTGATGAATACATTTCAGAAGAACACAGAAGCCAGCTTGAAGAGGTTCCCAATGACCTAATTTAGGGGAAAGGTGACTATTGGAAAAGAATAAAACAGACTTTATCAAATTTCAAAACTTCTATTCATCAAAAAAACATAAGGATGTGAAAAGGTGAAAATATCCAATGTCAGTTACTCTCTATATTTTCTCTCTCTCATTCAGAAAATATAAAGAACTCCTAAAACTCAATGAAGAAAAAAAGTAATGTAGAAAAACTGATCAGAAGTCCTGAAAAAGCAGACTCCATGGAAGATATCTGAATGGCCAATAAACATACGAAAAACTGCTCAATATAATTTACAATCAAGGAAATGCAAATTAAAATCACCAAGAGATACCTCCACACACACCAGAAAGGACAAAATGACAAAAGAATTATAATACCAAAATATTACCCTTGTGGCTCAGCTGGTAAAGAATCCACCTGTAATGTGGAAGACCTGGGTTCAATCCCTGGGTTGGAAAGATGCCCTGGAGAAGGGAAAAGCTACCCACTCCAGTATTCTGGCCTGGAGAATTCCATAGACTGTATAGTCTATGGGGTCGCAAAGAGTCGGACATGACTGAGCAATTTTCACTTTCAATTTTACAGCTACCTTGAAAAACGATTTGGCAATTCCTTTTAAAGTTGAACACGTACAATCTAGTTACTTCACACCTACTTATTTATACAAGAAAAATGATTCCATATGTTTACCAAAGACCTTAACAAGAATGATGATATTAGCTTTATCTACATAACCCAAATGCCTATTAACAAGAGAATGGATAACTAAAATTTGGCAAATTCGTGCAACAGATTCTCTTTAGCAATAAAATAATGAATTGCTGACTCACAGATAATATTAATACATCTCAAAACGTATTGAGTACAACATTCTCCTGCCTGTATCTCTGGACTGAAAGACATCCAGCTACACTCTAGTAAAATTAACACCCTACAGTTCTCCAGACAAGCCCAGTATATATATGTGCTTGCACACTTTCTTCCCTTTACCTGACGAGTCCTCCCATCCTTCTTATTTCACCTCTTGAAGGAAACTTTCCAGGACTACAAGAACCATAGGATTGATCCAAGAGTATCTAGCTCAGTTTGCATCTGCCCTATACCACCACTTCAAGTAAGGGTAAGTTCTTTCTCTTATTAAACCTTAAGTTCTTTGAGGGTGGAAACTCCGTGTTATATTTTGGTGTATTCTTGGCATGTTGGCTTAACAATATATAGGCACCAAGTAAACTTCTGTTCATAAAAAATGAACAATAGGTTGTACACTGGCTGTATCTATTATACAAAGTACAAAAACTTGCCAATTAAATGTGTGGTAACAGATACCAAAATAGTACTTAGGGAGTTTTAACTAGAAAGAGGCATGAAAGAATTTTCTGGAATAAGCAAAAAGTTCTAATCTTGATATCTATGAGTTCATTGTAATATTAATAAAAGAGGAAAGAACACTTTATGTAAGAATACCAACTAATACATGCAGAAGGACTCAGTCTCTAGTCAGCCACCATCACTGTAATAGCTGGTTCAGGAAAGAATCATGCATGAAAGGTTTTGTAGAACACGGTATTTAAATTATTTCAAGTTACCACCCAACAGATTATTAATTAATTATAAAGGATAAAAGTGGCATTTGTCATCCTCTTCTCCAGTGAATCATGTTTTATCAGAACTTTCCACGATGACCCATCCATCTTAGGTAGCCCTAAACAACATGGCTCATAGTTTCATTGAGTTACACAAAGGTGTGATCCATGTGATCATTTTGGTTAGTTTTCTGTGACTGTTCTTTTCATTCTATCTGCCCTCTGATGGAATTGGATAAGAGGGTTGTGCAAACTTCCCTATAGGAGGGATTGGCTGTGGGGAAACCTGGGTCTTGCTCTGGCAGAAGGGCCATGTTCAGTAAATCTTTAACCCAGTTTTCTACTGATGGCTGGGGGCTGTGCTCCCTCCCTATAGTTTGACCTGAGACCAAACTATGGTGCCAGCACACTGCATCTCACAGGACTGCTGCTGCCAGAGTCCCTGACTCTGCAGAAGGCCATTGTCAACCCACTCCTCCACTGGAGACTCTCAAACACACACAGGCAAATCTGCCTCAATCTTTTGTGGGGTCACTAAAAAAGGTCAGTTTTCATCCAATCCCAAAGAAGGGCAATGATGCCAAAGAATATTCAAACTACTGTATCACTGCACTCATTTTACATGCTAGCAGGGCTTCCCAGGTGGTGCTACTGGTAAAGAATACACCTGCCAATTAATGAAACTCAAGAGATGGGAATACCAGACCAACTTACCTGCCTCCTGAGAAACCTGTATGCAGGTCAAGAAGCAGCAGGTAGAACTGGACATGGAACAACAGATTGGTTCAAAGTTGGGAAAGGAGTACATCAAGGTCATATGTTGTCACCCTGCTTATTTAACTTACATGGAGAGTACATCATGCAAAATGCTGGGCTAGATGAAGCTCAAGCTGGAATCTAGATTGCCAGGAGAAATATCAATAAACTCAGATATGCAGATGACACGACTGTAATGGCAGAAAGCAAAGAGGAACTAAAGAGCCTCTTGATGAAGGTGAAAAAGGAGAGTGAAAAGGCTTACTTAAATCTTAACATTCAAAAAACTAAGATAATGGCATTGGGGCCCAACACTCCATGGCAAATAGAAGGGAAAAGTTGGAAGCAGTGACAGATTTCCTCTTCTTGGGCTTCAAAATCAATGCAGAAGGTGACTGAAGCCATGAAATTAGAAGAAAATTGTTCCTTGGCAGGAAAGCTACAACAAAACTAGACACTGTCTAAAACAGCAAATACATCACTTTGCCAAGAAAGATCTGTCTAGTCAAAGCTATGGTCTTTCCAGTAGTCATGTATGGATATGAGACCTGGACAATAAACAGGCAGAATGCCAAAGAACTGATACTTCTGAACTGTGGTGTTGGAAAAGACTCTTGAGAGTGCCTTGGACAGCAAAGATATCAAACCAGTCCATCCTAAAGGAAATAAACCCTGAATATTCATTGGAAGAACTGATGCTGAAGCTGAATCTCCAGTACTTTGGCCACCTGATGTGAAGAGCTGACTCACTAGAAAAGACCGTGATGCTAGGAAAGACTGAAGGCAGAAGGAGAAAATGGCTGCAGAGGATGAAATGGCTGGATGGCATCACCAACTCAATGGATATGAACTTGGGCAAACTCTGGGAAATGGTGAGGGACAGGAAAGCCTGGCGAGCTGCAGTCCATGGGGATGGAAAGAGCTGGCTATGATTTGGTGACTGAACAACAACAATTCATTAGATAGTTCCTCAAACAAATGATCAAACTCAGAATGATAAATGATGAGACAAAATTAAATCATATACCTAACTCTTGAATTTAGACACAGAAGGACACAAAAATCATGCAAGTCATAATTTAGTCAAAAAATATATAAATTCAATCTAATAATGAGGAAATAAACAAATGAATTCAAATTGAAGATAATTCCACAAACAATTGGCCTAATTGCTTCAAGGATGGCAGTGTCATGAAATCAATTTTAAATAAATTTAAATTTAAAAAGCTAGGGACTAGAATGCAAAATAGGAAGTCAAGACATATCTGGATTAACAGGCAAGTTTGGCCTTGGAGTACAAAATGAAGCAGGGCAGAGACTAACAGAGTTTTCCCAAGAGAATGCTCTGGTCAGAGCAAACACTTTCTCACAACAACACAAGAGACAACTCTATACTTGGACATCACGAGATGATTAATACCAAAATCAGATTGATTATATGCTTTGCAGCCAAAGATGAAGAAGCTCTACACGGTCAGCAAAACTAAGACCAGGACCTGACTGTGGCTCACATCATGAATTCCTTACTGTCAAATTCAGACTTAAATTGAAAAAAGTAGGGAAAACCACTAGGCCATTCAGTTATGCCTCTAATAGACAGAGTGCCTGAAGAACTATGGACAGAGGTTCCTAACACTGTACAGGATGTGGTGATCAAACCATCCCCAAGAAAAACAAATGCAAAAGGGCAAAATGGTTGTCTAGGGTGTTCTTACAAATAATTGAGAAAAGAGAAGTGAAAGGCAAAGGGGAAAAGGAAAGATGTACCCATCTGAATGAAGAGTTCCAAAGAACACAAGGAGAGATGAGAAAGCCTTCCTAAGTGAACAATGTAAAGAAATAGAGGAAAACAAATGAATGGGAAAGACTAGAGATCTATTCAAGAAAATTAGAGATATCAAAGGAACATTTCATGCAAAGAGGGGGTACAATAAAGAACAGAAATGGTCTGAACCTAACAGAAGCAGAAGATCTTAAGAAAGGGTGGCAAGAGTACACAGAAGAACTATGCAAAAAAAAATTAATGACCCATATAACCATGATGGTGTAATCACTCACCTAGAGCCAGACATCTTGGAGTGCAAAGTTAAGTAGGCCTTAGGAAGCATCATTACCAACAAAGCTAGTGGAGATGATGGAATTTCAGCTGAGGTATTTCAAATCCTAAAAGATGATGCTATGAAAGTGCTGCACTCAATATGCCAGCAAATTTGGAAAACTCAGCAGTGGCCACAGAAGTGGAAAAGCTCAGTTATCATTGCAATCCCAAACAAAGGCAGTGCCAAATAATGTCCAAACTACCGCACAATTACTTTCATTTCACATGCTAGCGAGGTAATGCTAATAATTCTCCAGGCTAGGCTTCAACAGTATGTGAATCAAGAAATTTCAGAAGTTCAAGCTGGATTTAGAAAAGGCAGAGGAACCAGAGATCAAATTGCCAACATCTGTTGGATCATCAAGAAAACAAGAGAGTTCCAGAAAAACATCTACTTCTGCTTCACTGACTATGCTAAAGCCTTTTACTGTGTGGATCAAAACTAACTGTGGAAAATTCTGAAAGAGATGGGAAGACCAGACCACCTTACCTGCCTCCGAGAAACCTGTATGCAGGTCAAGAAGCAACAGTTAGAACTGAATGTGGAGGAATGGACTGATTATAAATTGGGAAAGGAGTAAAATAAGCTGATATTGTTACCCTGCTTATTTAACTTCTGTGTGGAAGACATCATGTGAAATGCCAGGGTGGAGGAAGCACAAGCTGGAACCAAGATTGCCAGGAGAAACACCAATAGTCTCAGAAATGCAGATGACACCACCCTAATGGCAAAAAGAGAAGAGGAACTAAAGGGCCTTCTGATGAAGGTTAAAAGAGAGAGTGAAAAAAGCTGGCTTAAAATTCAGCATTCAAAAACTTGCATCTGGTCCCATCACTTCATGGCAAATAGATGAAGATACTTTATTTTCTTGGGCTCCAAAATGACTGCAGATGGTGACTGCAGCCATGAAATTAAAAGACTCTCGCTCCTTGGAAGAAAACCTATGACCAACCTAGACAGCATAATAAAAAGCAGATACATTATTTTGTCAACAAAGGTCCATCTAGTCAAAGCTATGGTTTTTCCATTGGTCAAGTATGGATGTGAGAGTTGGACTGTAAAGAATGCTTAGCACTGAAGAATTGATGCTTTTGATCTGTGGTGTTGGAGAAGACTCTTGAGAGTCCCTTGGACTGCAAGGAGATCCAAAGAGTCAATCATAAAGGAAGTCAACCCTGAATATTCATTGGAAGAACTGACTCTGAAGCTAAAGCTCCAATCCTTTGGCCACCTGATGCAAAGTACTGACTCCTTAGTGAAAACACTGATGCTGGGAAAGATTGAAGGCAGGAGGAGAAGGGAACTACAGAGGATGAGATGGTTGGATAGTATCACTGACTCAATGGACATGAGCTTGAGCAAACTCCAAGAGACGGTAAAGGACAGGGAAGCCTGGCACACTGCAATTCATGGGGCCACAAAGTGTTGGACATGACTTAGCAATTGAACAACAGGGAACTGTTCTAGATAAAAGGAGAAAGACATTATAAAAAATGTAATGCATAGTCTTCTATTGGATTCTGAATCAGAAAAATACCCTCAAGGATATTATTGGACAAATGGGGAAATTTGAAGGTAGAATATATAGTAGATATAGTATTACATCAAAGTTAATTTTAATGAATATAATAGTTATATTGCACCTATGTAGGAGAAGGTTCTTATTCTTATGAGGGACACACTAAATTATTTAGGGGTAAAGTGTCATATTTGCAGTGAACTCTCAAATGTAAAAAACATACTTAGGCACACACATATATATATATATACACAGAAATAATATGATTATGGCACAATGTTAACAACTGGTAAATCTAGATAAAAGGTAAATTGATATTCACTGTAATTTTTTCACAATTTCCCCATGGGTCTGAAATATTTCCAAGTGAATAAAGCTATAAAAAATAATAATCTTTTAAAAATATATTCACTCTCTCTTTTTGAAGGCATCTAATATGCTAAGGTTGAAGCTCCTATGTTTGAAGGAAGAAAGGAATGGCTGGATGGCTGGATAACTAGAGTCAGATGCCCTAAATTCTAGTACAGGTACTGTCATTAACTCATCATTTTACTTGAGTTTTCTCATGGGTCAAATAGGGGGTGATAATACCTCCTTGCCATGCCTACTTTATAAGACTATTGTGAGGATTAAATGAGATTACAGATGGGAAAGTACACTGACAAGGGGAAAAAGTACTATTCAAACTCAGAATACTCACTGTTAATGTCATCTTAGACAGAATATTTTTACATTATCTACTACCAAATTCATTTGTGGAAACTAACAACTACTCATTTGCACTTTTTCAATGTTATGTAGTTACCCCTTTGCTTTTGGAATTCCTGTGTCTTATGGCATGGGTATTCCCTAAAATGATTGATGGTCCTTGTGGGCTATCATTAGCACTGAGTGACACCACTGCCGTCCAAGAGGATTCTGCCACATGCTTGCTTTCTGGGCAGCAGTTCTGCATATTTTCCATTTGAGTCAGTGGTAGTATCTCTGGTTAAATCAAGTGTAACCAGAGAAGATGGTGAACAGAAGAGAGATTGGAGGAAGGAAAGAGGAAGGAAAGGTGGCAGTGTCATGCACAGACTCCTAAGTACATTTTAAGGGGAGGACCAGAAAGCCTTGACACTATTATATGTAGGTATCTGGGATGTTCTTACTTCTCACTAGAACAATCACTTACCACTTGTCACAAATGTGCCTATGGTTAGTGGCAGGAAAAATGTCCAAAAGTCAATGTCCCATTTACACTATCTGGAAATACCAAAGTGAATTCTTTTCACTAATCATTACATGAGGCAGGACTCATTTTGCACTGAATTAATGATTCAATATTCTTGGTAAACAAAATGTGCCATAGAAGTTGATTCATGTTGATGTTTGGCAGAAACCAACACAATTCTGTAAAACAACTATCCTTCAGTTAAAAAATAAATTTAAAATTAAAAAAAATGTGCCATAGATAATCTAATGGTAACTTTTCATAAAAAATATTAAGATCCTCAAACTATCTCAAAAAGGAAAACCAGAAATATGCATGCACTCACGTTCACTGAATGTCTCCTTTCTCTTGTAGGCTTTGGGAAGATAGCCACATTTATGATTTATGACCCATAATTATCCATTATTTGCTTTGTAGAAATCTTGATCAACATGGAAACCTAAACAATATAGACCTAGAAATATAGGATCAATTGTACCATCTTAGGAATAAAGAAAACTGGTCAATCTTCTCTAAATTATATCTGTTGTCATTTATTCATTCAGTTCTTACAACTGACTAGAATCTAGTTCATAGTTAGGTGCCTTTTGTCAAATTCTCAATAATAGGATAAACAAGTTAGATTATGAGGCAGCATACTATACTTGGCCACAGTTCAAGAGAACTGAGCTCTTTTCTTGGCCTTTGTGATTTCAGGAAATTAAAATTAAAAAGTATTCTTACAGGCTCCCCTGTAAAATGGACCTGTTAATTCTTGCTCAACCTTAGAGTTATGATGATAGTCAAATTCAAAAATGCATTTAAGGTGATTCATACAAGCAAGTGTGAATTACTTTGCATCGAATTTTGACTTACGTAAAATACATATCTCCTGCCCAGAATGCACTAAACCAGAAACAAAGAACCAGATAACACAAAGACAAGTTAGTGTATTTTTCAGTTATGACTAATTCAACAGTCAAGATGTCAAACAGTGCTCCTAAAATCTCTGTGTAGCCAGCTGGTAAGCTTAGAAGAAAGTTTTGAGCCTGGCAAAGAACAACTGCCAAAATGCCAGAGTCCCTTTTTCCTGGCAGCCTTAATGGAGCCCATAATAGCAAAAAGTGACAGCGGTCCTGTCAAATAACCACCAGCATGGGAATAAGAGCTGCACATGCTTGTCTCGGCATGATGGAACCCATGCTGTTTCTAAATGTGATGTTTTGTCCAAAATTAAATATTTGACTCAATATTTAATCTCTAATACATGGGAGAACACAATCAAGGAAGAATGAATTGAGGAAAACATTGATAAAAGATGTTACTAAATAATCTGGTAAATTTTCCAAGCAGTGAAGCATTTTGAAGGGTCTGAACTTTCCAAAAGCGTTATTTTGGCCTGAGTTCCCTCAGAGGAGAATGATGTGATTAAGCCACGTATTTCCTAAAAAAAAAGAAATAAAGAAAAAAAGCCTCAAATGGACAATACACTGATCACATCTTATAAAATCCAAGTTTTCATATTACTAGTTTGCAGATAATTATTCAATGTTGTCCAAAATGATGAAAGAATTTTACAAAGCTAGAAAGGAAGGAGATAAAGATATTCTCTGGGAGAGGTGGGGAGAGACTGGGGCTAGTGGCTAACAAGGAATGTCTTAGTGCTCCTAGAGTTGATACAGTAACTATTTTAACTGTTACTAACACAATTCATTTCAACTGTGTGATTAAGATAGTTTGGGGTATATACTGCAACTTCCATTGATGAATTGCAAAGTATCTAACAAACATTAACTAACATAATTTGTGAGAAGACAGTGATTTTTGCTAGTGGGGAAAGAGAGTTGTTAACTTGCCTACGATGCAGGATGCCAATGGGGAGGGGCAACCTGTTTGCACTTACAGAGGGAGATGAATTAAATTTCCCTTCATTCTTTTTTCATTTGATGTTCTGGAAAGGGACAAGAATGACGGAACAAGAGCTGTCCATAGTCTTTTAAAATATATTAATTCATAATGCTAATTTTGTCAGTTTTAGTATGATAGAGTTACAAATGAAAATGTCCTTATTTTTAGATATGCATGCTGAAGCAATTAGGGGTGAGGTATCATGTATTTTTAATGAACATAAATATGGAAAAATAAACAAGTAACTGTGACAAAATATAAATAATTGTAAAATCTAGGTACTTGATATATGGGTGTTCGTTATTTTCTTTGCTTTTCTACATGTAATCAAACTTTTATAGTAAGAGGTTAATTTTTTACCAGATTAATGGGGAAAAGCCAATTTAAAACATAAGTGTCTGAATGACAACTTTTCAAAGAGATTTTTAAATTTGATTCTTATAGTAGCTGAAGTTAAGGTAGTTTAGCTGATTTATACATGTCTTGTTTAAAAAGGAATTACAGAGGTACAAGCAATTTAACAAAGTCAAGTAAATTTAAAATAATAGTAAAAAAAGTAAGCAGGAACTTCAAAGTGCAAATTTTTATATTTGTGTGAGGTGGGTCACAAAGTGAACCTTAAGCTGTCTGGCAGCAACATGAAGAGGAAAATATCCAATATGTTCATTAAAAAAAGCTGGCTACTAAGAAAACATTATGATGCTCTCAGAGCTAACATTTACTGACCATTTACCATGTATATCAGGTATAGTTCTAAGCAGTGTTTATGTACAAATTCATTGAATTCTCCCTGTAGGGGCTACTTTTTTTCCCATTTTACAGGTGAGGAAATGGAGGCTCATAGAGGTTAAGTAGGTTTCCAAAGTTCACACAGCCAGGAAGTGACAGAGTTAGGATTAATGACAGCTAATCTTGACTAGAACGCTCACATTTTAATCTCTAATTAATACTATCTTTTTTTCCTGGTAAATATAACTTTTCCTAACAATAAAACCAGAGAGAAATATGTATTCCGTGAGTTTTTTTTAGAGCAAATAATGAATAACATCCTCAAAAAACATCTCTACTATAAGCATAGTGACAAGTTTCTTCAAGCTTGTCATGATGATTTATAATTATCCTATCTAAAATTTGTAGCAAATTACTTCTTAGGTACTTCATTTTAAGTAGCTTAAATACACCACCCTCCATCTGCTAACACTGTTAATCTGCCAAGAATAATTGCACCCCTTTATTCAGAGAAGTCTGTTCATCACAAGTTCTAAATCACTAGAGCCTGAACCTTTGAAATGTTAAAAATGGCAAGCCTCATTTAGGTGTAATTTATACTTATTCTAGATAGGATCATGTATGGCAGTCTTTGACTGATGTGATAGATTAAATAATGAAGTCAAATGGTGGTAAATGATTGTTGAGCAGCCTGACTGAATGTTAACTTCAGTTATGCCAGCATGCTGTGAATGTGGTCTTGAACAAATCAACCAGGTATCCAACCACCTAACTACGTTAATATCCTTTCATCTATTTATTTCTTACTCACCCTCAAAGTGGAGCCTTTAAACCCAGAACTTCTATCTAAAGAATATCTCAATGAGGAGTGTGCAATAAAGTGATGAGGAGGACATGGATTTTCCTTAAAATCTAGAAAGAATCAGATTTATGTAAAATGCAAAATTGAGATGAGCTGTCATTGAATTGAAAAGGCAAAAAGATATGACACTTAAATAGGAACTCCCCAGGTTGGTAAGTGTCCAATATGCTACTGGACATCAGTGGAGAAAAAACTCCAGAAAGAATGAAGAGACCGAGCCAAAGCAAAAACAGCACAAAGTTGTGGATGTGTTGGAAGTAAAGTCTGATGCTGTAAAGAGCAATATTGCATAGGAAAGTTAGGTCCATGAATCAAGGCAAATTGGAAGTGGTCAAAAAGGAGATGGCAAGAGTGAACATCGACAATTTAGGAATCAGTGAACTCAAATGGATTGGAATGGGTGAATTTAATTCAGATGACCATTATATCTACTACTGTGGGCAAGAATACCTTAGAAGAAATGGATTAGCCATCATAGTCAACAAAAGAGTCTGAAATGCAGTACTTGGATGCAATTTCAAAAATGACAGAATGATCTCTGTTCATTTCCAAGGGAAACCATTCAATATCACAGTAATCCAAGTCTATGCCCTGAGGAAGCTGAAGTTGAATGGTTCTATGAAGACCTGAAAGACATTCTACAACTAACACCCCTCCAAAAATATTGTTTTCATTATAGTGGACTGGAATGCAAAAGTAGGAAGTCAAGCAACACCTGGAGTAGCAGGCAAATTTGGCCTTGGAGTACAGAATGAAGCAGGGTGAAGGCTACTAGAGTTTTGCAAAGAGAATGCAGTTATCATAGCAAACATCCTCTTCCAACAATACAAGAGAAGACTCTACACATGACCATCACCAGATGGTCAACACCGAAATCAGATGATTATATTTTTTGCAGCCAAAGATGGAGAAGCTCTATGTGGGCAGCAAAAACAAGACCAGGAGCTGACTGTGGCTCTGATCATGAACTCCTTATTGCCAGATTCAGAAATAAACTGAAGAAAGTAGACCATTAGACCATTCAGATATGACTTAAATCAAATTCCTTACTATTATAAAGTGGAAGTGACAAATAGAGTCAAGGGATTAGATCTGATAGGCAGAGTGCCCAAAGAACTATGGACAGAGGTTTGAGACACTGTACAGGAGGCAGGGATCAAGACCATCCCCATGAAAAAAAATGCAAAAAGAAAAATGTTTGTCTGAGGAGACCTTATGAATAGCTGTGAAAAGAAGAGAAGTGAAAGGCGAAGGAAAAAAGGAAAGATATACCCATTTGAATGCAGAGTTTCAAAAAAATAGCAAGGAGACATAAGAAAGCCTTCCTCATTGATCAATGCAAAGAAATAGAGGAAAAAAAATAGAATGGGAAAGACTAGAGATATCTTCAAGAAAATTAAAGATACCAAGGGAATATTTCATGCAAAGATGGGCAAAATAAAGGACAGAAATAGTATGGACCTAACAGAAGGAGAAGATATTAAGAAGAGATGGCAAGAATACACAGAAGATCTTTACAAAAAAGATCTTCACAAACTAAATAATCACAATAGTGTGATCACCAACCTAGAGTCAGATATTCTGAAATGTGAAGTTAAGTGGGCCTTAGGAAGCATCACTATGAACAAAGCTAGTTGAGGTGATGGAATTCCAGTTCAGCTATTTCAAATCCTAAAAGACGATGCTGTCAAAGTGCTGCACTCTGTATGCCAGGAAATTTGGAAAACTCAGCAGTGGCCACAGGGCTGGAAAATGTCAGGTTTCATTCTAGCTGCAAAGAAAGGCAATGCCAAAGATTGCTCCAACTACTGCACAACTGCACTCATCTTACATGCTAGTAAAACAATGCTCAAAATTCTCCAAGCCAGGCTTCAACAATACATGAACCATGAACTTGAGATGTTCAAGCTGGATTTCAAAAAGGCAGAGGAACCAGACATCAAATTGCCAACATCCTCTGGATCATTGAAAAAGCAACAGAGTTCCAGAAAAGCATCTACTTCTGCTTTATTGACTATGAAAAAGCCTTTGACTGTGTGCACCACAACAAACGGTGGAAAATTCTTAACGTGATGGGAATACCAGACCACCTGACCTCCTCTTGAGAAATCTGTATGCAGGTCAAGAAGCAACAGTTAGAAGTGGATGTGGAACAACAGACTGGTTCCAAATAGGGAAAGGAGTATGTCAAAGCTGCATATTGTCACCCTGCTTATTTAACTTATATGCATAGTATATCATGAGAAACACTAGCCTGGAGGAAGCACAAGCTGGAATCAAGATTTCAGGGAGAAATATAAATAACCTCAGATACACAGATGACACCCCCCTTATAGCAGAAAGTGAAGAAGAACTAAAGAGCCTTTTGATGAAAGTGAAAGAGGAGAGTAAAAATGTTGACATATGTATACCCATGGCAGATTCATGTCAATGTATGGCAAAACCAACACGATAATGTAAAAAACAAATAAAACTCAACATTCAGAAAACTAAGATCATGGCATCTGGTCCCATCACTTCATGGCAAATAGATGGGGGAATAATGGAAACAGTGACAGACTTTATTTTGAGGGGCTCCAAAATCACTGCAGATGGTGATAGCAGCCATGAAATTAAAAGACTCTTGCTCCCTGGAAGAAAAGTATTACCAATCTAGACAGCATACTAAAAAGCAGAGACATTACTTTGTCAACAAAGTTCCATCTTGTCAAGGCTATGATTTTTCCAGTAGTCATGCATGGATGTGAGAGTTGGACTATAAAGAAAGCTGAGCACTGAAGAATTGATGCTTTTGAACTGTGGTGTTGGAGTATACTCTTGAGAGTCCCTTGGACTGCAAGGAGATCCAACCAGTCCATCCTAAAGGATGTCAGTCCTGGGTGTTCATTGGAAGGACTGATGCTGGAGCTTAAACTCTAATACTTTGGCCACCTGATGCAAAGAACTGACTCCTTGGAAAAGACCCTGATGCTAGGAAAGATTGAAGGCTGGAGCAGAAGGGGACGACAGAGGATGAGATGGTTGGATGTCATCACAGACTCAATGGACATTAGTTTGAGTAAACTCTGGGAGTTGCCTATGGACAGGGAGGCCTGGCCTGCTGCAGTCCGTGGGGTCTCAGAGAGTCGGACATAACTGAGTGACTGAACTTAAATGAACTGTCATTTAACTACAACATTATAGCACTCAAAGTCTGGATTTGTTCACTTCATGAACACTAGTTATTCTTATACTGAACTGGGAAGGAGGCAGTGGAAACAGGTGGCCTATTACTAGATCCATTAAACAAGAGATTTATGCATCACATATCCATCTTTAGGCAATTAGGCTGATCATTTTTTTTCTTTTATGGCTTCATTGAAAACTCCCAGCAATAAAGCAATTATCATGTCATATCCTAGCATTTATCTATGATATCAAAGGCAATGGACTTTCCATGCATTAGAATTAATGTGGGACTCTATTCACTTTTCCACTAAGTAATTCAGTACTGTAAAGACAAAGCCACTCTCTTGGAAGATGTGTATATATGAGTGGTCTAGTGTATGAATGGCAAATAAGATTGATAAGATAATTTGTTTAAACAGTGAAATTACTATTCACTAATTATAAACAAACTCTAATTATTATCTGCCTAATTTTATCATTTAAAAACAGAGTTGCTAACATGGATTTGAACACTAAATATGTACTAGGCTCTGTGTAAAATATGCTATGGGTATTATTTCACTTAATGATCTCAACCCTAATAACTATGACCATTATCTATACCGTGAAAGTGAAAGTGTTAGTCACTCAGTCACTTCCAACTCTGTGCAAACCTATGGACTGTAGCTTGCCAGACTCCACTGTCCATGGAATTCTCCAAGCAAGATACTGGAGTAGGTAGCCATTCCCTTCTCCAGGTGATCTTCCCAACCCAGGGATTGAATCCGGGTCTCCTGCACTTCAGGCAAATTCTTTATAATCTGAGCCATCAGGGAAAGTGATCCAAAGTCATTTACTTAGAAAATGTTGGGGCCAGCATTTAATTTCAGATGGCCTAAATGCAAATTCACTACCATGCTATACCATTTTTGATGGCCCAGATGGTGGTAAAGAACCTCCCTGCCAATTCAGGAGACGTAATGGACTCAAGAGATGGGGATACCTGACCATACTACCTGCCTCCTGAGAAACCAGTATGCAGACCAAGAAGCAACAGTTACAACTGTACATGGAGCAAAGGACTGGTTCAAAATTGGAAAAGGAGTATGTCAAGGCTGTATTTTGTCACCTTGCTTATTTAACTTATATGCAGAGTACATCAAGCGAAATGTCGGGCTGGATGAAGCACAAGCTGGAATCAAGATTTCAGGGAGAAATATCAATAACCACAGATATGCAGATGACACCACCCTAATGGCAGAAAGTGAATAGGAACTAAAGAGCCTCTTGATGAAAGTGAAAGAGGAGAGTGAAAAAGTTAGCTTAAAACTCAACATTCAGAAAATGAAGATAATGGCATTTGGTCCCATTACTTCAATGCAAATAGATGGGGAAACAATGAAAACAGTGACAGACTTTATTTTCTTTGGCTCCAAAATTACTGCAAATGGTGAACGCAACCATGAAATTAAAAGATGCTTGCTCCTTAGAAGAAAAGCTTTGAGGAATCTAGACAACAGATTAAAAATCAGAGACATCATTTTGCCGACAAAGGTGCATATAGTTGAAGCTATGGCTTTTCCAATAGTCATGTATGGATGTTAGATCTAGACCATAAAAAAGGCTGAATGCTGAAGAATTAGTGCTTTTGAACTGTGGTGCTGGAGAAGATTCCTGAGAGTCCCTTGAACTGCAAGGAGATCAAACCAGTCAATCCTAAAGGAAATAAACCCTGAATATTAGAAGGACTGATGCTGAAGCTGAAGTTCCAATATTTTGGCTACCTGATGCAAAGAGGCAACTCATTGGAAAATTCCCTGATGCTGTGAATGACTGAGGGGAGGAGAGAAGGGTATGACAGAGGATGAGGTGGTTGGATGACATCACCAACTCATTGGATATGAGTTTGAGCAAACTCTGAGAGTGAAGGACAGGGAAACAGGCATGCTGCAGTCCATGGGGTTGCCAAGAGTTGGACACAACTGAGCGACTGAACTGAACTGATTGAAATACCAAGGGCAGCGTAGAACCAGTAAGTGAATGAATTAGATGAGTGGTTCTTAACTTTACCTCTACAGTAGAACTGTCTAGCAAACTTCTAAACAAATCTTGATACCCAGGCTATACTCCAGGCCAACTAAAAATCAGAATCTCTGGGAGAGCTGCCAGAGGTATGATTTTGAACCACTAAACTAGGTACCTAGTCACAGAGTAACTAGAACTCTTTATTTTCCCCTGTGGGGACACATAATGTAGTCCAGAAATTTGGGTTGGATTGAATTTACAGTTATGTAATTACCGGTCTCAATGCTTAAAGTCAGAGAAAAGTACATGTCATGTTATTTCTTTCTAAATAATGCCAAAGGTCCAGATGGTTCTAAATTTGATTAATGTATGATTCTTAATACCCAGATGCTTGATATC
>ML662918.1:675024-815232 GCA_007570785.1 Antilocapra americana
AATACTTGATATATATACTATACACACTTGATTTTATATATATATATTTATCTGATCTGTGTGATGACACTTGGTGGTAGGGAAGACACATACAACTTCATGACAAGCATCTAAACATCAGATGACTAATTTCTCTCTTTAATCATTGTGGTGTCTTATAACTGCAATTAAGTTAAAGAGTAAGCCACAGTCTATTTGCTCTTCCCAGGTCCCAGGTTGCTGTCATTATGTTACCCTCCAAATCACCATGTGCATTCCTGGCTCATTTAAAGCAGCTAGCAAAATCCAGATTCTCCAAATTTGAATCCCCTTGCTCTGTTAGCAATAGGACTAATAGAGGAACTACCTGGTTAAACATCACGAGATCAGCTAAATGTAATCTAATGGAGGAGTCTAAGTGGTTACAGTTTTAGGAAGCACAGTAGTATAGCCACGTTCCTGATTTGTCAGTTTCCCTTCAATTCCTTTGGCTTTGCAAAATTCCCTTAGGACTCACTGAGCCTTTTCACACTTGAAAAAAAGTTCTACATGACTTTGTAACTAAATATTTGTATGTGTTGGATTAATTTAGAGAGATAGGTTGGTCATAAACTGTTGCTTCAAAAAAAATACAGTAGAGTTTTAAGTTAAAAAGAGGCAAAATACACAGTCTTGACAGTGTAGTGGCTTAAAGTTGAATAAAGAAGAATTTAAGGCTTTGGGGATAGTTTCTTATGCAGTTGACAGAGCACAAAATTTTATCATTTTAATCATTTGACAGGTGATTAATCTCTAATAAGTACTAATTAAAGTGGCTTGGAAAACAATTTGTAAAACTATATAAAAACACAGCCAAAAAGCAATATCTGAAAATCACCTGAGTGTGATAATCTATCTCAAAATGCAAATAATGACACCAACTCATTGACAAATGAGGTGTAAGCTATATGGGTATAAAGAAAGATTATTCTGGTCAATGTAATGAAACAGTAAATGGAATGATCCGTTCCAGATACTTAATTCTTGCAGCACTAATGAGTCCTCAATTAAATGCTTTACAACTGAAGGAGTTCTTATCAGGGAGAGTACTCATTACGTTGCATATAATAGAAGGAAACTAGTCGACTAGATCAGCTTTCAAAACCGCTGCTAATAACTGAATAAAGATGCATGGTACCGTCCATTTATTATTTTTAGACAATTCATAACTGATCAACTTCTGAATATGTTCCAAAAGTATGCATTTTAGGAGAACAAAATAGAATTCAGTTTTCTTTATTGTTGTTCAGTTGCTAAGTCGTATATGACTCTTTGCAACCCCACAGACTATAGCACACTAGGCTCCTCTGTCCTCCAGTATTTCTCAGAGTTGGCTCAAATTCACGTCCATTGAGTCTGTGATGCTATCTAACCATCTAATCCTCCTCTGCTGCCACCTTCTCCTTTTGCCTTCCATCTTTCTCAGTATCAGTCTTTTCCAGTGAGTCAGCTTATTCACATCAGGTGGCCAATTGGAACTTAAGTTTCAGCATCAGTCCTTCCATTGAATATTCAGGGCTGATTTCCTTTAGGATTGACTGCTTTTATCTCCCTGCTGTCCAAGGGACTCTCAAGAGTCTTCATCAGTACCACAATTCAAAAGCATCAATTCTTTGGCACTCAGCATTCTTTATGGTACTGTGCCGTACATTAATACTGGAAAAACTATACCTTTGACTATATAGACCTTTGTCAGAAAAGTGATGTCTCTGCTTTTTAACCTGCTGTCTAATTTTGTCATAGCTTTCCTTCCAAGGAGGAAACTTTTTTAAAAAAATTTCATGGCTGCAATCACTGTCTGCAGTAATTTTGGAGCCCAAGAAAAGAAAATCTGTCACTGTTTCTACTTTTCCCCCATCTATTTGCTAAATGATGGGACTAGATGCTATGATTTTAATTTTTTAATGCTGTTTCAAGCCAGTGTTTTTAACTCTTGTCTTTCACCCTCATCAAGAGGCTCTTTAGGTCCTCTTTCTGCCGTTAGAGTGGCATCTGCATATATGAGTTTTTTGATATTTCTCCCATCAATCTTGATTCCAGCTTGTGATTCATCTAACCTATAATGTGCTAAAATGAAAACCAGGATTCTATAGCTAGATAGATGGTCAAAAATTCTGAGTTAAACAAAGTAAAACAGTTTTAATTAATGCAGGACTTCTCTGGGGCTTTAATATACATTGCAAATTGAAAACCAAGCTGTCTACTTTCACACTGGACACTGAGAATCAAAATCAAACCTTACTGGCTATATTAGCTTGACTTTGCTATTTCATTGTCTTTATTATTTCTTCACTCTTTCGGGACTAGCCTGTCCATGTGGTTTATTTATTACAGGCAATTCCTGAAAGACTCACTAACTCTTTCATTGGAAAGCATCCAACAGACATTTTGATCCCTAAAATTCTTTGAATCCTACCTTCAAAACCCTTACTGCTTTCACCAGTCCTGGACTGTTGGATCATGCTTCATAAGTCAATCCTATTCAATCTCCCACATTTAAATACCTACCATAGACCAATTTTCCAGTTCTTAATAAACTATGTCCTTACCTTCCCCACTCTGAAACAAAGCCTAAGTTCTGTGAAGGTATTTAAGAAATAAACACAATTTTGTCTTATCCACAAGTGTGTTAGTAATATTTTGGGAGACTTCATGACAGAATATTCAAGAGGATAGTATAGTACAGACTACTTTTAAATTTTAATCTCCCCAACATATGCATGCATATACATGCATATGAACATGTGTGCATGCACACATGTATCTGTGTAGGTATGTGACACTTTGCACATTCATACACTTGAGAAAGGCTGAAAAAGTTGGCTTACAGCTCAACATTCAGAAAACTAAGATTGTGGCATCTGGTCCCATCACTTCATGGCAGATAGATGGGGAAACAGTGGAAACAGTGTCAAACTTTATTTTTTGGGGTTCCAAAATCACTACAAATGGTGATTGCAGCCATGAAATTAAAAGGCACTTACTCCTTGGAAGGAAAGTTATAACCAACCTAGACAGCATATTAAAAAGCAGAGACATTCCTTTGCCAACAAAGGTTTGTCTAGTCAAGGCTATGGTTTTTCCAGTAGTCATGTATGGATGTGAGAGTTGGACTGTGAAGCTGAGCACCAAAGAATTGATGCTTTTGAACTGTGGTATTGGAGAAGACTCTTGAGAGTCCCTTGGACTGCATGGAGATCCAACTAGTCCATCCTAAAGGAGATCAGCCATGGGCATTCATTGGAAGGACTGATGTTGAAACTGAGCTCCAATACTTTCGCCACCTCATGCGAAGAGTTGACTCATTGGAAAAGAACCTAATACTAGGAAGGATTGGAGGCAGGAGGAGAAGGGGACAACAGAGGATGAGATGGCTGGATGGCATCACCGACTCGATGGACATGGGTTTGGGTGGACTCCGGAAGTTGGTGATGGACAGGGAGGCCTGGTGTGCTGCGATTCATGGGGTCACAAAGAGTCGAAAACGATTGAGAGACTGAACTGAACTGATACAGTGAAAAGAATCTTGGATTAACATCAGGAAATCTGTGTTCCTACTTCTAACTATTTGTGCCTTGGGAGTAAATACCCTCCCTTATCTGGGCCTTAACTGTCCTCAGTTGTAAATGACATGATAGGGATAAATTATCTCTCAAGATGTGGTGGATTATTAATCTTTTTGTTCTACCAGGGCACTCATGGTGAAAAGAGATGCAGATGTCTGAGTTGTGGCATAAGGTAGGTTGTGGATTATAAACAATTCCTGTGATAGTAGCCTTTCTTTCTCATTCAATAATTAATATAAGTTTAATATCACTTATATGTGGAATCTAGGGAAAAGATACAGATGAAGCTATTTGCAAAGCAGAAATAGAGACACAGATGGAAAGAACAAACACATGAACATCAATGTGGGAAGGAGGTGGGGTGATTTGCGAGATTGGGATTGACATATATACACTGTTATATAAAAAACAGATAACTAATGAGAATCTACTGTATAGCACAGGAAACTCTACCAGTGTTCTATGGTGACGTAAATGGGAAGGAAATCAATCCTTCCTATTTAGGTGAGTGTGTGTGTGTGTGTGTGTGTGTGTGTGTGTGTATCCCTTCTTTCATATATGTATATGTATAGCTGATCCACTTTGCTGTATAGCAGAAACTAACACAACATTGTAAAGCAACTATGCTCTACTAAAAATTAATTTTAAAAAAGAATGTATGTAAAGAGTCAAGTACAATAATATTCAATTTATGTTTTGATTAATGTTTCTTTTGTGTATTAAAAAAGAATCAAGACAGAAAGGTAAACCAGTGAGTGATATTATTAAAGGGATATACTTAGATCTGTTCACAAGTTTTACTACTTAGCTCTTGAAATATGTCACTAGTAAATCGTAACCTGGAGGCTAAAAATAAAATCAAATTCATACAATACCTGGTGAAAGTGAAAGTGTTACTTACTCTGTCATGTTCAACTCTTTGTGACCTCATGGACTATAGCCTCTGTCCATGGAATTCTCCAGGCAAGAATACTGGAGTGGGTAGCCATTCCCTTCTCCAGGTGATCTTCGTGATCCAGGGATGGAGCCCAGATTTCCTGCACTGCAAGTAGATTCTATCCCATCTGAACCACCAGGGAAACCCACCATACCTGGTACTGGGCAGATTTCCCAGCAGATGCAAAGCAAGTCGTGACAACTCTCAACTTGAGGTCTGCAAATGCATTGCCCCTAATATTTTTCTGGACTGGTGATGGAAAGCCTCCTCATTTGTAGTGTACTTTAAAATTATGCTAATTATATCACTTTAAATTTGTATAGGTATAAATAAAAAGTGATACTACATCACATTATATCTGTACATATCAGGGCTTCCTTGATAGCTCAGTTGGTAAAGAACCAGCCTGAAATGGAGGAGACTACAGTTTGAGTCCTGGGTCAGGAAGATCCATTGGAGACGGAATAGGCTACCCACTCCAGTATTCTTGGGCTTCCCTGGTGGCTCAGATGGTAAAGAATCCACCTGCAATGCAGGAAACCTGGGTTTGATCCCTGTTTGGGAAGATCCCCTGGATAAGGAAAGGCTACCCACTCCAGTATTCTGGCCTGGATTGCAAAGAGTCAGATACAACTGAGCAAATTTCACTTTCACATTTGTATAGAACTTTACATTTTGCTGGTCTCTTTTGCTTACATCCTTACTGAACCCATATAATAAAGCTGAGATGTAGACGAAGGAAGTGGTTATTTCTTTCATTTTGGAGATGGGGAAGGAATTTCACAGAAGTTAACTTGCTTAAGGATACACAGTAGAAGATTCAGTAGTCCAGTACAAATTTGCAGATTCCATTTCTTTCTTTTTTATCAAAATAATTTTTCCTTTTTGTTACTCTTATTCATATCAGAACCTGGTATATGGGAGGCATACATAAATTTTATCATTCCTTTTTTTCATTTAGTAAATTTGACATGTTATGTTTTATAGATTTAAGGTTCACAACATAATTGGTGGTGGATTAGTGGATTAGTTGCTAAGTCATGTCCAACTCTTGCAACCCCATGGACTGTAGCCTGCCAGGACATGGGATTCTCTAGGCAAGAATACTGGAGTGAGTTGCCATTTCCTTCTCCAAGAGAACTTCCTGACCCAGGAATCGAACCCAGGTCTCTTGCATTGCAGGCAGATTCTTTACCAACTGAGCTACAAGGGAAACCTCATTACTTTGATACATTTACATATTATAATATAAATGTCACTGAAGCAATATTTATCACATTGCATCATCTGCAACAATATGGATGGGCCTTGAGCACATTATGCTAAGCAAAATCAGACAAATTCTAATTCTTTATCTTTCCTCCTCCCCTTAAAATTTCTCCATATTATCACCCTTTACCCACCCAAATCCTATTAAATTCAATGGGCTATTCATTTGTTCTTTCATCATCCTTCCATTCATCCAATAGATGCTCCTTGTTCATTCCTTTCTTGATTTGTATACCTTATTCAATGCTGTTAAGCATCTCTTTCACCTTTTCTCTCTCACTTCTTTAGTATTTATCTGTCCCCTTCTCTTTTCCCCTCAGGTCCCCTAAAATGTATTTACCTAAATTCTGACCTTGACATTTTTCTATTATCTCTTTGTACTTTGCCCCTTGGCAATTTCATTTTACTTTAAGACATCAATTATTTTATCTGTATGGATGACACACAAATTTCTCTTTCTAGTATGAGAGAAGTATGGATAAAATGCTATAAAAACCTGAATAATGTGGAAGTCACTTCCAGATTTTAGTTTGTTTTTTAAGAGATGACAAAGTGGGAATCAGAAATTTCCTGATGTGTAGGTAGGTTTTTCAGTGTGGCCTTAAAGTCTGTAGTAATGTGAGAATGGGCTTCCCTGGTGGCTCAGATGGTAAAGAATCTGCATGCAATGTGGGAGACCTGGGCTCAATCCCTGGCTCAGGAAGATCCCCTAGAGAAGGGAATGGCTACTGTATCCCCTAGAGAAGGGAACTGTTAACTTCTGGATGTTCAAGCTGGTTTTAGAAAAGGCAGAGGAACCACAGATCAAATTGGCAACATCCAATGGATCATCAGAAAAGCAAGAGAGTTCCAGAAAAACATCTATTTATGCCTTATTGACTATGCCAAAGCCTTTGTCTGTGTGGATCACGAAAAACTGTGGAAAATTCTGAAAGAGATGGGAATACCAGACCACCTGACCTGTCTCTTGAGAAACCTGTATGCCGGTCATGAAGCAACAGTTAGAACTGAACATGGAACAACAGACTGTTTCCAAATAGGAAAATGAGTACATCAAGGCTGTATATTGTCACTCTGCTCATTTAACTTATACACAGAGTACATCAAGAGAAACATTGGGCTGGAAGAAGCACAAGCTGGATTCAAGATTGCCAGGAGAAATATCAATAACTTCAGATATGCAGATGACACCACCCTTATGTCAGGAAGTGAAGAAGAACTAAAGAGCCTCTTGATGCTAGTGAAAGAGGAGAGTGAAAAAGTTGGCTTAAAACTCAACATTCATAAAACTAAGATCATGGCGTCTGGTCCCATCACTTCATGGCAAATAGGGAAACAGGGGAAACAGTGACAGACCTTATTTTGGGGGGCT
Source organism: Antilocapra americana (assembly GCA_007570785.1). NCBI lineage: Eukaryota > Metazoa > Chordata > Mammalia > Artiodactyla > Antilocapridae > Antilocapra > Antilocapra americana. Next base: position 682,187 of record ML662918.1, read on the forward strand.
CCAAAATCACTGCAGATGGTGACAGCAGCCATGGAATTAAAAGACACTTACTCCTTGGAAGGAAAGTTATGACCAACCTAGACAGCATATTAAAAAGCAGAGACATTACTTTGCCAACAAAGGTCCATCTAGTCAAGGCTATAGTTTTTCCTGTAGTCATGTATTGATGTCAGAGTTGGACTATAAAGAAAGCTGAGCACCCAAGAATTGATGCTCTTGAAATGTGATGTTGGAGAAGACTCTTGAGAGTCCCTTGGACTGTAAGGAGATTCAACTCTTCCATCCTACAGGAGATAAGTCTGAGTGTTCATTGGAAGGACTGATGTTGAAGCTGAAACTCAAATACTTTGGCCACCTGATGAGAAGACCTGACTCATCTGAAAAGACCCTGATGGTGCGAAAGATTGAAGGTGGGAGGAGAAGGGGACAACAGAGGATGAAATTGTTGGATGGCATCACCATCTCAATGGACGTGAGTTTGGGTAAACTCCAGGAGTTGGTGATGGACAGGGAGGCCTGGCGTGCTGCAGTCCATGGGGTCTCAAAGAGTTGGACACGACTGCATGACTGAACTGAACCGAACCCACTCTAATATTCTTGCCTAAAGAATCCCATGGAAAGAGGAGCCTGGCAGGCTACAGTCCATGAGGTTGTAAGGAGTTGGACACAATTGAGTGACTAACACACACACAGCGTGTGAATAAGCAGACATGGTAGGAAAAGCTTTTCAATAGGGAAAATAGGGAAAGCAAGGTGGACAGAAACAAAACACTGGTGGAAAATGATTGAGCATGTGTGAGGAACAGCAAGCATTTCAGGTTGCATTATAAAATGACTGAATGCAGTAGTGAGAATTAATGTTTGCTGAGTTATGTGGTGGGGCAGGAGAATTGATAGCTGTGGATTTTGACTATATTTTAACTTTCATTAGTAGTAGAATCACCAGGTTGAAACATCCAGTAGAGAGCTGCATAAGTGAAACTGGAATTAGGAAGAAAATTCACTATTATGTTTATAGTATTATACCTGGTTGATTCTTATAGTTTCCAGAGAGAATGATCTGTAGACATTTCATATTGATCACTACTCCATTATCAGCATTTAGTGTTGGTATCTTAGAGTTAACAAGTAAATGATGCCTACTTAATTGCTGGCAATAATGCATTTAAAAATACTACTGATCTTTGATTTTATGACCATACACAATGTATTTCTTGTGTGTAGTGGAAAGGACTCTAGTCTGAAAATCTGGAACCCAATTTCAACTGATCTACTAATACCATCCTAATTAGTATCACTGTACCTCCTTTGGAGTTCTATTCATCTCTACAGTTGGTTCAGCTGCCCCTCTTCTTAAATATTTTAGGAGTGTGTGCACATCTCTATCACACCATTACTCACTGTGCACTTGGGCTGCGGGATCCTTCTAGAAAAGGACTATATATTCTTCTTCAGTATCACCAAGCTTGTGCCTAGGATACAGTAGACACTAAAAATAGCATCCAGTGAATGCAAGACAGATTATTGTTCCAAAGTCATTTTTAAATATCACTACTCATTCTTGCATTTATTGTTTCCTAAGTGCATGATCCTCTAATTAGTATAATGTGGTATCAAATGGACTCTGTCCTGAAATAGTTTTTCATCTACTAGGGGAGATGTGACCTGTGTGTGTGTGTGTGTGTGTGTGTGTGTGTGTGTGTGTACACACTAAAAAGGTCAACTAAACAATTTCTAAACAAGTGTTCTTACTCTCCCATAAAAGTCTTTCATTGTAGCCAGGTGTTTGAGACCCTGGATATGTATCCAACACCTGGATGATTCCTGATCTCCTTCAGATGTCATGCCGTCTTGTAATTATAGGCTAAGTGTCCCCTGTGTTCTGGGCTTCTCTGGTGGCTCAGATGGTAAACCATCTGTCCGCAATGTGGGAGATCTGGGTTCAATTCCTGGGTTAGGAAGATCCCCTGGAGAAGGAAATGGCAGCCTACTCCAGTACTCTTGCCTGGAAAATCCCATGGATGGAGGAGCCTGGTAGGCTACAGTCCACGGGGTTGCAAAAAGTCAGACACGACTGAATGACTTCACTTTCACTTTCCCCTGTGTTCTAGGGCTGCTGTCAAACTCAACTCTGAGTATCCTGCTGTGACTTTTGAAAACTGTGCAGTAAGCTCAGATTGATGGATTAAATGAAAAATCTCTGCCCAGTGCAAGAGGAATAAAGTTCTGCCCTGCCAAATCACTGCTCTAAGAGTTATTTGCTATCTAAATAAATAATATGCACTTGATGAGAACATGGTCTAGCTACTAGCTATCCACAGGCCCTGAATTGCATATTCAAAAGAAAATGTTTGAATGTGATAATATTTATTCATATATATTCCTGACTCCTTTCTCTGACTTGTGGGCTTTAAACTCCTCTCAGAAACACATTCTATACACCTTAAAAATTTCTAAATCCTACTGCCAACCCAGAAAATTCTCTAGGAATAGATTCTCTGTGAATCCAAGATCAGCTCAGAAACTTCTCTTGTCGTATATATTAAAACAAGTCACACAGATAAGGGTTCTTATAGGTTTTCCCATTTACTTTTATCAGGTAAGCTAGATCCATTTCCCTGATGCCAAGTCTCAAAGCAGATGTCAATTCAGATCCTAGCTGTTCTACCTTATACTCCTCCTGCTCACAAGTTTCTGGTTTTCTCTTCTACCACACCCGTAACAGTAATCTCTGCCCAGTCAACACAGTTTTATGTAGTAACTTGAGCAAGTCCTTTCTTCTATCTCCTGTTTTAAATCCAAGGACAGCTCAGATCCTTGGGACTCATTGAAGTTTCCCTTGATCTCTCAAGCCCGCAATGAATGCCCCAAATATTTATCAGCTATTGCATTCCAGTCATGCTCCATCCTGCTAATCCCTGACCTGTCAGTTAATTAAAACTTTAAGACCTAAATGTCCAAGTCAGAAAATATTTTAATATCCTCTCTGATCTTCCTTCTCAGTGGTAGAGCAGTCAAATGAGCATACAAGATGATGCTAGAGTAGTCAAATGATAAACAGAGCTCTCTAACCTGGGTGTCAAAACACTATGAACTTCCTGATATTACATGCACAATTTTCAGTTTATGGATTACTTTCTACAAAGTTTGTCCAGTTGCTATTAGCTTCTCAAAAAGATCTGTGACTGACAAATAGTTAAGAATTATAGAGAGTTTTATCTTGTGGCCTTATCAGAAAAGTCTTGGTCTGTGTTTCTGTCTTCAGCTGAAAGGATGCTGTGATCAGTAAACATACTTTCTCTCTGATTTCTCAGGGACTGTAAAGGAGGAAACAGCTATAAGTCTATCGATGATACTATAGAAAAGAACTCTGTACTCAGAGCCTAGAAGTAGTATTATTATCATTAGTATTTACTTTTTCCTGGGGTGTGCATAACGCTGGACAATTTACAAAGTTATTCTTGTGTACTACCTCCATTCCTTTCTGAAGTCTGTCATTTCTACCACCTCCCCTTCTCCTCAATCTTGATTTGACTGATCTGCTCTAGCAGTATCTGCCCTGGAGGCTGACAAAGTTAATGTTTTAAACAAATTAAAGAAAGCAGAACGTTTGTTTACAGTGACTTACTGCTGCTTACTGCTTACTTACTTACTGCAGCTGGTCTTTAAGGAACTTGGTTAGTTAGAATAGTATAGCAAAACTTCTTTCCATTAACTCTTTCTTCCCTTTTGTGGCTACCACCATCCCACTGCACAACAGTAGTGTCTCCTTGAAACAGGTCTTTTCTTGCCCACCATTGATTCCTGGTATACATTTTATATACATCCGGGGAATTTCTGCCCATATTTCTTAGTGTTTTGGGTTACAACACAATGTCGTTTTCTAACAACATTCTTTATTTCTGGACTTTTGCAGTATCTATTTCAAAGTCTTACTATGTTTTTAGGGTTTTTTTCCCTTTATTGTGCTCTGGCAGGTATCTTTCTTTTCACTGGCAAATGAATAAACCAACACAGAGAAGGTTCTGAGAAGTTGCTTAAGCAGAGTTGGAAACTATCTCTAGTTGTCCCACCTGCCTCCAGATTACACTGGATCATACTGCTTCCCTTGAATAGGAAATATTAAGCACAGGGGTTCCAATGGTTATTCCTTATAAGTGACAGACTGGGATAGGCAACTTTTTAAGGTGTTGTCTGCTGAGGGAATCTTTGCTTATTTGGTCAAAGCCTGAAAGTTGAAAATTCACCAGACATCAAATTCTTCTTAGGAAATACCCACTGAGTGTAGATTGATATTTGTTAAAAATCAATTGTTTTTGACTCATTACTTTTCTGACAACCCACAGACTTGCAGTGAGTGAACACTAGCCACCCCTATTCTATTGTCATTTTATTTGATATGATTTGGTAGAGAATCTAAACCAGATTTGATGGACTCAGTTTAAACTTTTAAACATTTCCAGGTTCAATCTAGGGTACAGCTAGATTTTAAAAGTTTACACACATGCCTGCAAGCTGTTCTGTTGGCCCCATCCACTTAATTTCATAAGTATCTGTTACTGTCAACAGGAAAGTCCCATATCTTTGCTTCCTTTCTTCTTACATTTTCATGAACTTTTGAAAGAATACCAGACACACACCATAAACATAAGCAATGACAGAATTGTTATGAAGCCTAATGCTTCAATAAAATTTTGAGGGAAAAATATTAGAAAAGGTGCTTCTGCAAGAAATAGACTTACAGGTAATAATCTCACCTTACATGTCAACTGACCCAAACCCTAAAGGTAAATCATATCATCTGGTCCTGAACAAATTAGTGGAAGTTTACGAACTATTCATAGAACAATCTAGGAAAAAAGAGATGCTAGATTCAGAGGGGAACAATTCCCAGTCAGGAATAATATTCAGTTTTGTGTAGGCCTTCCTCTAAGGGCAATTATCCAGGAAAATCCACTTTTCACAATTGATAGAATTTAGTAGATTTTATAAGAAGTTAGAAGATTTATTAATAGCACTCTTGTTTATTTTTGTTTTGTGCCCACATGTTTTCAGAAAAGCTCTATAAACCAAATAGGGTTGGCAAAAAAGACTTTTTAAAATTCAGTGATTTGTTTTTTCTGAAAATGTTAGTATAAAGAGAAAAATCTCTGTAACTGCTGAATTTTTAAAAAATATGATTTATTAGTGGATACTATCTGACTCTAGTTTGAAAAAAAAAGACTATTACTTGAATTTTTTGAAACTTGTAATCTCATGAATTTATTTTTTTTCAGTAAACTTGGTGTGGTTATATATATATACATGCAATTTTATTTTTACACCTTTTAAGACTTTCTACATATTTATAAGTCAGAAAAATAAAAATGTTGTTAGAAAATGCATTCTATTTTTTTGGTTCAGAAAACATAATTATGAACACTTCTTTGGGCTTGATGAGAGGAAGAAAAACCATAGATGAAGTACAACTTTGCCCTTCATGTTGCCAAAGCATACAGATAAAGGCATCTTATCTGTAAGAAAACACCAGAAAAGTATTATCTTGTGGACTCAGAGAGACAGCTCTGATGTAGTGGAAGCTACCACAAAAGTCTAGAGCTACTTCTTACCACTGAAATAAGTCAATAAGAAACCATGACGAGAGTCAACCAAGAGGGCAAAGAAAAGTCCAGGACTGGTGAAGTCTACAAAGCATTTAAAGAAAATTTAATGTCAATTCTTCTCAAATTCTTCCAGAAAACAGAAAAGGAGGGAACACTTTAAAACTCATTTTATGAAGCCAGCATTGCCCTAATAGCAAAGCCAGAAGAGGACATTACAAGAGAATAAAATATACAGGTCAATATCCCTGATGAATATAAATGCAAACTGAACTCAACAATACATTAAAAGGATCATATATCACAATTAAGTAGGATTTATTTCAGGGGTGCAAGAGTGGCTCAACAGCCACAAATCAATAAATGTGATATATTACATTAATAAAATAAAGAGTAAAAAATCATATGATTATATCAATAGATACAGAAAAAGCATTTGACAAAATTCAAGATCCATTTATGATTAAAAAACTCTCTAAAAAGTGGGCATAGAGGTAACAGCTCAACATAATTAAAGCCATATATGACAAACCCACAGCTAACATCATACTCAATGGTGACAAATTAAAGCTTTTTATCTAAGGTCAAGAATAAGACAAGGATGCCCAATCTTACCACTTTTATTCAACATACAATTAGAAGTCCTGACCAGGGAAATTAGGCAAATAATAACAAAAATATTGATAAACAAATGGCACTCAAATCAGGAAGGAGGAATCAAAATTGTTGCTATCTGCAAACATGTTATTACACATAGAAGAACCTAAAGATTCCACCAAAATAAAACCTAATAAACAAATTTAGTAAAGTTGCAGGGTTCAAAATCAACATACAAAAATTAGCTGCCCTTCTATATACTAGCAATGAATGATCAGAAAAAAAATCCATTTACAATAGTATAAAAAAAGAAAAAGACTACTTAGAAGTAATATAAACCAAGGAAGTGGAGGATCTGTACACTGGAAACTTTGATGAAAAAAATTAAACAAGACACAAATAAGTGAAAAGTCATCTTCTGTTTGTGGACTGGAAGAATTAATATTATTAAAATGCCTGTATCACCCAAAATGATATATAGATTCAATGCAATCCCTATCAAATTTCCTATGGTATTTTAAAAATAGAAATAGGATAAATAATCCTAAAATTTGTATGGAACTAGAAATAGTCAAAACAATTTTGAGAAAGAAGAACAAAGCTAGAGGCATCACAATTTTTTGTTTTGCACTACATTACAAAGCTATAATAATCAAAACAGTATGGTATTACCATAAAATAGGCACATAGATCAATGCAACAATATAGAGAAACCCAGAAATAAATCTATGCTTCAGTTCAGTTCAGTTCAGTTCAGTCGCTCAGTCATGTCTGACTCTTTGCGACCTCATGAACTGCAGCACACCAGGCCTCCCTGTCCATCACCAACTTCCAAAGTTCACCCAAACTCATATCCATTGAGTCGGTGATACTACCCAGCCATCTCATCCTCTGCTGTCCCCTTCTCCTCCTGCCATCAATCTTTCCCAGCAGCAGGGTCTTTTGCAATGAGTCAGCTCTTCGCATCAGGTGGCCAAAGCATTGGAGTCTCAGCTTCAACATCAGATCTTTCAATAAACACCCAGGACTGATCTTCTTTAGGATGGACTGGTTGGCTCTCCTTGCAGTCTAAGGGACTCTCAAGAGTCTTCTCCAACACCACAGTTCAAAAGCATCAGTTCTTTGGCGCTCAGCCTTTTTCACTGTCCAACTGGAAAAACTATAGCCTTGACTAGATGGACCTTTGTTGGCAAAATAATGTCTCTGCTTTTTAATATGCTGTCTAGGTTGGTCAGAACTATCCTTCCAAGGAGTAAGTGTCTTTTAATTCCATGGCTTCTGTCACCATCTGCAGTGATTTTGGAACCCCAAAAGATAAAGTCAGCCACTGTTTCCACTGTTTGCCCATTGATTTGCCATGAATTAATGGGGCCAGATGCCATGATCTTAGTTTTCTGAATGTTGAGCTTTAAGCCAACTTTTTCACTCTCCTCTTTCACTTTCATCAAGAGGCTTTTTAGTTCTTCTTCACTTTCTGCCATAAGGGTGGTGTCATCTGCATATCTGAGGTTATTGATATTTCTCCCAGCAATCTTGATTCCAGCTTGTGCTTCTTCCACCCCAGTGTTTCTCATGATGTACTCTGCATATAAGTTAAATAAGCAGGGTTACAATATACAGCCTTGATGTACTCCTTTTCCTATTTGGAACTAGTCTGTTGTTCCATGTTCAGTTCGAACTGTTGCTTCCTGACCTGCATACAGGTTTCTCAAGAGATGGGTCAGGTGGTCTGGTATTCCAATCTCTTTCAGAATTTTCCACAGTTTATTGTAATCCACCCAGTCAAAGGCTTTGGCATAGTCAATAAAGCATAAATAGATGTTTTTCTGGAACTGTCTTGCTTTTTCGTCCATGGAATTTTCCAGGCAGGAGTACTGGAGTGGGTTGCCATTTCCTTCTCCAGGGGATCTTTCCAACCCAAGGATCAAACCAGGGTCTCCTGCATTGCTGGCAGATGCTTTACCATCTCGGCCACCAATGATTAGCAAATATATGCCTATATATTCAATTAATTATCAACAAAGGATCCAAGAATATCCAGTGAGGAAAGAATAGTCTCTTTGATAAATGGTGCTGGATAATCTGTAGAGCTCTATGCAAAATAATGAAACTGGATCCTTATATTATACCATATACAAAAGTCAACTCAAAATTGATTAAGGACTTGAATGTTAGACCTGAAGTCATAAAATTAGAAGAAATCATAAGTGCTAAGCTCCTTAACTCTGGTCTTCTCAAAAGGAAGAGCAACAAAAGCAAAGATAATCATGTGGGATTGCATCAAAATAAAAGGCTTCTGTACAGCAAAGAAAACTATCAACAAAATGAAAAGGCAACTTATGAAATGGTAGAAAATAGTTGCAAATAATACATCTGATGAGAGGTTAATACCAAAAATATTCATGAAATAATTCATATAATTCACTACCAGAAATAGCAAATAACCCAATTAAAAATGGGCAAAGGATCAGAATATGCAGTTTTCTAAAGAAAATATACAAATGGCCATCAGGTACATGAAAAAGCGCTCAACAAATGTCAAATCACAAAGAAATACCTCCTCACATCTGTTAGGATTTATATTATCAAAAAAACAAAGGATAATAAATGGTGTCAAGAATATGCAGAAAAGCAAACGTTTGTGCACTATTGCCGGAATGTAAACTGGTACAGCCACTATTAAAAACAGTATGGATGCTCTTTAAGAAATTAAATATAGAACTACTATAGGATCCAACAGTTCTAATTCTGGGTATATATCCAAAGGAAATGAAATCATTGTCTTAGAGAGACATACTTCTATGTTCATAGCAGCAGTACTCACATTAGCAAAGGTATAGAAAAAACCTGTTTGTGGACAGATGAATGGATAAAGAAAATACAATCCATAAAATGTGTATACACACATATGAATATTATTCAGCTTTTAAAAATAAGAGCATTCTGTCATTTGTGATTATGTAGTTGAATCTGGAATACATTATGGTAAAGTGAAACAAGCCAAACAGAGAAAGACAAATCCTACTTATATGTGGAACCTAAAAAGAGTTGAAATCACAGAAACAGAGAGGAAAAATATGGTGGCTTGGGTAGGAGAAATAAGGAGAGTTTGGTGAAAGAGTAAAAACTTTCAGATGTAAAATGTAATATAAAGACTGAGGGTATAATGTATAATTAAAATATGCTAAGAGAGTAGAACTTAAATGTTTTAACAAAAAAAGTTAACTATGTGAGGTGACAGGTATATTAATTAACTGATGAGGAGAATTCTCTTACAATGTATATGCATATCAAATTATCACGCTGTATACTTTAAATATCTTATGATTGCATCTATCAATTTTACCTCAATAATTTTGTTTAATATCAAATGCAAGAAAAACAGGAAAGAAAATAAACCACAGAGAAGAGGTGAAAGTCCCTTGAACAACTGCAATATCTACCTAGAGAGCTGTTTGATTGGAGCAAATTTAATTATCCGTGAAAACAAAAGCTGCTTGTGACAATTTTCCCCTAAGAAATGCTATATGGTTGCACTGAAATTAGGAAGCAAATCTTTTAAAGTTTAGAATTAAAATCTTCAAGTTTTTGCATTACATATACTATTTTAAACTTGGTTTCAATCAAATTTCCTGTTCCTCTGTTAGCTGTTACTGAAGGAGCCAATCACCTGAAAAAGGGACTTGTATACATGTGGTATACAGTGTATTATTGTATATGAATATACAAGAATTTAATTTAAGAAACAAAATATAATCTTTGTAAAGCATTCAGTATTAACAATCTCACCCATTTGGTTGTTTATTTCAAGATGGTTCATATAAAGAAGAGATATTTTTCTGAATACTGTGCTAAGCAGAAGATGCTAAGATAATTCTCAAAGGTAAAGTTGAAACATTTTTTTTCTTCTTAGTTCACCTGGCTACTAATGAGGCAAGTTCATATATCCAGTTGTTACAAAGGCCAATTAACTTCTCTCTAGTTCATCTCCACAATCATTGTCTCAGTTTGTAATTCTGATTTTGACCAATGAAATATTGGCTATTTATTTTAGAAGGAACATTTGTGGTTAAGTGGGTAGACGGTTCAGGAAAAATTCTTCCTTGTGGCTAGAAAAACAACTCAAAACATGCACCCTAGTGAGGTTAGGTGCATAGAGCTTGTTTTGTGCAAACAAGAGAGCACAAAATAGGCTATTGAGAAGAATTTTTCTAGAAAATTTCTTTTACCTTTCAAGAAGCAGTGCTGAAAAATACTTGCTACAGAAATGAAATGAGTAAAAAGAGACATCATTCATACTCATGATATGATGTCTTTGTCGACCTGGAGCTACAAAACTAGTGCACTGGAAAATAGTTATCTCAAAATGCCCAATGATATTTTCTAAAATCCTTAAGAGCTAGTTAAATAGAACCAGTGAAAAATATGAAAATGCTTATAAGGAAATGATCTCTATGATTGGCATGCCTTATAAAGCTCAGTCAGATCTTGATTTGCATCTACTCTCTATATACATATGAGTGGTCAACTTCAGTACTGTATCTTGCCCATGTGGTTGAGGGAACAGCATTATATATTTATTGAAGTATAGTTGATTTACAATATTGTGTTAGCTTCAGGTAGACTGCAAAGTGATTCAGAAACTTCATTCTTTATGTCCTATCAAAGGTAGTCTAAAAAGTGTCCACTCTATATGGTGTTAGTGCCTTCTATTTTGTATTGGTAACACAGTGCAGTCTAAGGCAAGATGTATTTGTTATCTACTGTTGCAGTAACAAGTTATCATAAACTTGATGGCATTAAATCACAAAAAAATTATCTTTTTAGCTTCATTGAAGTATGATATACAAAAATTGCTCAGATTTAATGTATACATCCTGTTGAGTTTGGACATATGCACACACCCTTGGTACTATCACCATAAAAGATATTAAACATATGTATCACCTCCCAAAATTTCCTATGCTCTTTTGTGTTTTGTTTGTTGTAAATCTCTCCTCTTAACGTATTTTAAAATTAATAATACTGTGTTGTTAACTACAGGCACTTTGTTATATAGTGAGCTAATCTCTAGAATTTATTCATGTCGCATAAAAGAAATTTCATACGCATTGAGCAATTCCCTAATTTCTCCTTTCCTCATCCCCTGGCAAGCAACCACTATTTCATTCTCTGCTTCTACGAGTTTGATTGGTTTAGATATCAAACATAAGTAAATCTGTGTACAGTATTTTTCATTATATGATTGGCTTACTTTACTTAGCATAAAGTCTTCTAAGTTTATCCATGTTGTTTCAAATGGCAGGGTTTTCTTCTTTTTTAATAATGAATAATATTCTATTGTATGTATTACCACATTTTAAAATCTATTCATCTGTCAGTGGACATTTGAGTTGTTTAGATATCTTGGGTATCATGCATTGAGTATATAGGTGTAGCTACCTGAGATCATGATTATAACTATTTTGAATATACACTCAGAAGTAGGATTACTGGATCATGTGGTAGTTCTATTATTTACTTTCTGAGGAACATCCATATTGTTTACCATTGTGGTCATACCAGTCTATATTCCCACAGACAGTGTACAAGAGTCTAAAATTTCCACAGCCTTACCAATACTTGCTGTTATCTTTTGAGTTTTTAAAAATACAATAGCCATTCCAACATGTGTGATATGATACATCTTTGCAGTTTTGATCTGCATTTCCCTAATAAATAGTGAAGTTGAACATGTTTTCATATACTGGTGGCCATTTGTATGTCTTGCCTAGAGAAATGTCTGTTCAAGTCCTTGGCTGAATTTTAAAATCAGGAGTATTTTTGTGGCTTGTTTTCTTCTTGCTGTTTCAGTTAAGTTCAGTCACTCAGTCATGTCCAACTCTTTGCAACTCCATGGACTGCCGCATGCCAGGTCTCCCTGTCCATCATCAACTCCAGGAGTTTACTCCAACTCATATCCACTGAGTAGGTGATGCCACCCAACCATCTCATCCTCTGTTGTCCCCTTCTCCTCTTGAATTCCATCTTTCCCAGCATCAGGGTCTTTTCCAATGAGTCAGTTCTTTGCATCAGGTGGCCAAAGTATTGGAGTTTCAGCTTCAGCACCAGTCCTCCAATGAATATTCAGGACTAATTTCCTTTAGGATGAACTGGTTTGATCTCCTTGCTGTCCAAGGGACTCTCAAGAGTCTTCTCCAACACCATAGTTCAAAATCATCAATTCTTCAGCACTCAGCTTGCTTCACTGTCTAATTCTCATATCCATACATGACTACTGGAAAAACTATAATCTTGACTACATGGACCTTTGTTGGCAAAGTAATGTCTCTGCTTTTTAATATGCTGTCTAGCTTTGTCATAACTTTTCTTCCAAGAGCAAGAATTTTTTAATCTCACTGCTGCAGTCACCATCTGCAGTGATTTTGGAGCCCAAGAAAAAAAAAAGTCTGCCACTGTTTCCACTGTTTCCCCATCTATTTGCCTTGAAGTGATGGGACCAGATTCCATAATCTCAGTTTTCTGAATGTTGAGTTTTAAGCCAATTTTTTCACACTCCTCTTTCACTTTCATCAAGAGGCTCTCTAGTTACTCTTCACTTTCTCCCATAAGGGTGGTGTCATCTGCATATCTGAGTTTAGTTGTAGGCAGTTCTTAAATATTTTAGATATTAACTTATTATTTTTAGATACATGGTTTGAAAAGTCTGACATGGGTCTCATTTGGGCTAAAATCAACATGTTGGCAGGGCTGCATTCTTTTCCTGATACTATGGGAGACAATCTGTTTCCTTGCCTTTTCTAGCTTCTAGAACCTATCACGTTCCTTGGCTAGTGGCCTCTTTTCTCCATTTTCAAACCCAACAATAGTGAGTTGAGCCCATCTCACATTACATCACATCAATCTGACCTATTCTGCCTCCTTCCACTTGTTAGAACTGTTATAATTATATTAAGCCCACCCAGTTAATATGGGATAATTCTAGCTGCATTATTAATTTTCCTTTGTCATGTAAAATAACAAGCTCAAATGTTTAAGGGATTAGGATTGGATATCTTTTAGAGGAGCATTTTTATTCTATCTACCATATAGAGTAAAGTTCAGCACTATTGAACAGATTCCATTGGGTTTTCATACAAAACACTTATCTATTAATAGATTTTGCTAAGGTATATTTATCGGGATGTTTGGGGGTGCAATGTGCACACATACACCAATGCATGCACCACAGTCATACATATATACACAAAATATACATAAATCATGTATGTCTTGTATGTATGATTTTAATTTGTATGGAATACAAATTATTCCTTTATGAAATAGGTTGATGAAATGGTGTGTATATGCTAAGTCACTTCAGTTGTGTCTGAATCTTTGTGACCCCAAAGGGTAGATTAATCGAAATTCAATATTTATTACATGATACTGCAAAGATTTTGATGGGCTAATTAATATTGACTATATAATTCCAATTCCACGATGAGGAGGGGATATAAGACCTTTTTCAAAATTAAGTGATTATAAAACTCTTGTTTGTGAGTATATTATGCTGACACCACTCCCCAATGGTTTTTGTCACCTGGTTCCAGTTGCTTATAGAGACTAGAACTAAGATCCCCTGGATAACAGTACAATTGGTCTATTCTGCGGCTATAAACTACACTTACTAATTAATCTACCCTTTGAAACTTTTATTCTTTGGTATTCATTGCTTACTGGCTCATTGGTCACTGTCAGTAGAACTTGGAGGTATTAACAAACAAATATACATATGCTTATATCTCTTTATGAAATCAAGAATGATCTGTGTATTATTAAACATGATAGTTCTTGACAAAATTCTGTTATTTTTGTCAGCCAGAGGCTACAAAATAGGCCCATATTTTATAAAGGCCAATCATCTTCTCTCTCAGTTTAGTACAGTTCAGTCGCTCAGTCGTGTCTGACTCTTTGCAACCCCATGAATCACAGCATGCCAGGCCTCCCTGTCTATCACCAACTCCCGGAGTCCACCCAAACCAATGTCCATCGAGTCGGTGATGCCATCCAGCCATCTCATCCTCTGTCGTCCCCTTCTCTTCCCACCCTCAATCTTTCCCAGCATCAGGGTCTTTTCGAATGAGTCAGCTCTTTGCATCAGTTGGCCAAAGTACTGGAGTTTCAGCTTTAACATCAGGCCTTCATATGAACACCCAGGACTGATCTCCTTTAGGATGGACTGGTTGGATCTCCTTGCAGTTCAGGGGACTCTCAAGAGTCTTCTCCAACACCACAGTTCAAAAGCATCAATTCTTCGGTGCTCAGCTTTCTTCACAGTCCAACTCTCACATCCATACATGACTACTGGAAAAACCATAGCCTTGACTAGATGGACCTTTGTTGGCTAAGGGATGTCTCTGCTTTTTAATATGCTCTCTAGGTTGGTCATAACTTTCCTTTCAAGGAGTAAGCGTCTTTTAATTTCATGGCTGCAATCACCATCTGCAGTGATTTTGGAGCCCAGAAAAATAAAGTCAGTCACTGTTTCCACTGTTTCCCCATCTATTTGCCATGAAGTGATGGGACTAGATGCCATATTAGTTTTCTAAAAGTTGAGCTTTAAGTCAACTTTTTCAGTCTCCTCTTTCACTTTCATCAAGAGGCTCTTTAGTTCTTTTTCACTTTCTGCTATAAGGGTGGTGTCATCTGCATATCTGAAGTTATTGATATTTCTCCTGGCAATCTTGATTCCACCTTGTGCTTCCTCCAGCCCAGTGTTTCTCATGATGTACTCTGCATGTAAGTTAAATAAGCAGGGTGACAATATATGGCCGTGACGAACTCCTTTTCCTATTTGGAACCAATCTCTTGTTCCATGTCCAGTTCTAACTGTTGCTTCCTGCTCTGCATACAGATTTCTCAAGAGATAGGTCAGGTGGTCTGGTATTCCCATCTCTTTCAGAATTTTCCACAGTTTATTGTGATCTACAAAGTCAAAGGCTTTGGCATAGTCAATAAAGCAGAAATAGATGTTTTTCTGGTACTCTCTTACTTTTTTGATGATTCAACGGATGTTGGCAATTTGATCTCTGGTTCCTCTGCCTTTTATAAAACCAGCTTGAACATCTGGAAAGTCACGGATCACATATTGCTGAAGCCTGGCTTGGAGAATTTTAAGCATTACTTTACTAGCATGTGAGATGAGTGAAATTGTATGATAGTTTGAGTATTCTTTGGTATTGCCTTTCTTTGGGATTTGAATGAAAACTGACCTTTTCCATTCCTGTGGCCACTGCTGAGTTTTCCATATTTGCTGGCATATTGAGTGCAGCACTTTCACAGCATCCTCTTTCAGGATTTGAAATAGCTGAACTGGACTTACATTACCTCCACTAGTTTTGTTCTTAATGATGCTTCCTAAGGCCCACTTGACTTCATATTCCAGGATGTCTGGCTCTAGGTGAGTGATCACACCATCGTGATTATCTGGGTCATGAAGATATTTTTTGCACAATTCTTCTGTGTATTCTTGTCACCTCTTCTTAATATCTTCTGCTTCTGTTAGGTCCCTACCATTTCTGTCCTTTATTTTGTTCATCTTTGCATGAAATGTTCCCTTGGTATCTCTAATCTTCTTGAAGAGATCACTAGTCTTTCCGATTCTATTTTTTTCCTCTATTTATTTGCATTGATCTCTGAGGAAAGCTTTCTTATGTCTCCTTGCTATTCTTTGGAACTCTGCATTCAGATGGGTATATCTTTCCTTTTCTCCTTTGCTTTTCGTTTCCTGTCTTTTCACAGCTCTTTGTAAGGCCTCCTCAGACAGCCATTTGCGTTTTTGCCTTCCTTTTTCTTGGGGATAGTCTTGATTCCTGTCTCCTGTACAATGTCATGAACCTCCATCCGTAGTTCATCAGGCATTCTGTCTATCAGATCTAGTCCTTTAAATATATTTCTCACTTCAACTGTATGGTCATAAGGGATTTGACTTAGGTCATACCTGCATGGTCTAATGGTTTTCTCCACTTTCTTCAATTTCAGTTTGAATTTGGCAATAAAGAGTTCATGATCTTAGCCACAGTAGGCTCCCAATCTTGTTTGTGCTGACTGTATATAGCTTCCCTATCTTTGGCTGCAAAGAATATAATCAATCTGATTTTGGTGTCAACCATCTGGTGATGCCCATGTGTAGAGTCTTCTTTTGTGTTGTTGGAAGAGGGTGTTTGCTATGACCAGTGCGTTCTCTTGGCAGAACTCTATTAGCCTTTGCCCTGCTTCATTCTGTATTCCAAGGCCAAATTTGCCTGTTACTCCAGGTGTTTCTTGACTTCCTATTTCTGCATTCCAATCCCCGATAATGAAAAGGATACCTTTGTCCTACTCTATAATCCTAATTTTGGCCAATGAAAAGGTTTTTTTTTTGTCATGAGTCCCCCAAACATTTTCCATGGTTGGCTCATTCATTTCCTTCACTTTCAGCCTAAAAGTCATTTCTCAGTGAGGTATTTTTTTGATGACTCCATATGAAGCAGTCTCTCTCAGTTGGTTTATATAATATTATCTTGTTCTTTAACTTCATAGAAATATTAAAATCTGTGCACAACTTCATATATATATATATATATATAACTTAACTAATAATTGTCTCTTTCCCTCAATGAAAATATAAGTTCAACTAGGGTAGGGATTTTGTTGGTCTTGGTTACTGAGGTATATCTAATGCCTAGAATTATGCCTGACACAAATCAAGTGATCAATAAAAATATGATGATTTAATGACTGAATCCTTATTATATGTATTAGGAAGAATAAGCTGGTTAATAAGGCAAAATTATTTGCCTAATATCACCAAGTCTCTTTGTGACACAGCTAGGACCATATTCCATGTCTGTTAATGCTTAGAGAAGTGCTTTTTGCTTTATAGAATAAGATTTGCTAATTACTGATTTACTAATTACTGTAGATTCACTGTGATTTAGTTGGTAGTTACTAGCCAATATTTTGTCACATTGCTTTGAGAATGAATATACAAGCACTGGTTCTTAATTTATGAATAATTCTCCCAGGGTTGGACACAGGTAGAGAGGAATAAGAAAGCTCACATTTCTTCCTTTTTAAAAGTAAGCCAGAAGGAACAACAACAATACAATATACTAACACATATATATGGAATTTAGAAAGATGGTAAAGAGAACCCTGCATGCGAGACCGCAAAAGAAGCACAGATGTATAGAACCGACTCGTGGACTCTGTGTAAGAGGGCAAGGGTGGGATGATATGGGAGAATGACATAGAAACATGTTAATTATCATATGTGAAATCAATCGCCAGTCCAGGATTGCTGCTCGGGGCTGGTGCACCGAGATGACCCAGGGGGAGGGAATCAGGAGGGAGGAGGGACGGGGGTTCTGGAGGGGGAGCATATGTAAACCCATGGCGGTTTCATGTCATTGTATGGCAAAACCAGCACAATAAAGTAAAGAAAATTTAAAATAAAATAAAATAAAATAAAAGTCATCAGTAAAGAAATGCCTTCCTTTTTTTTTTTTTTTTAACTTTTCTGCCAGCTCCTAAGGTAGCTCCTGTGAGTGGCTTTACAGCAATTGTTTCTAATTTCTAGAATGTAAGAACAACTACTAAGGAATTTTTTTCTTTCAGAGGTGGCAAATATTAGTTACCGGAAGTAAAACTTATGATATGCATGTAGTAATGTGAAATACAAACACAGGTTTGCATTAATTTTCATGAAAGAGAAAGGGTTTGATGATTAAAGCAAATTTATTTGAATAATGTAGCTCTATGTCTATGGCTTACAGAAGCCATTAGCTTTGGTTACTGTTGCAGAAATCAGTTGCTCATGCTTATCTTGGCAATATGATCTCTGAAAAGTATCCCAATGTTAAAGATAACCCCAGATATTTAACAGAATCTAATTGTGGGCCTAGTACTGCCAAGGTTACTGTATGGGGTCTTGAAAAATTAAAAAAAAATAACTTTCTTTTGTACACAGTGAGTTTCTGAGTCTCATCTTTCCTTGGGACAAAATGACGAAAATTTGCTTTATAGAGGGTCAGTGGCTGTGTCAGGCAGCAGCACATTGCAATAGGACAGAGTTTTTTTTTTTAATATCTTTTTTAGAAAACAACAACAACAAAACAAACTGCTCGTCAGAGCATAGGGGATCTATGACAGTGGTTGGGACCCAGTGGGATTCGGACCTCATCAGGAATCTCCTTCACTAAAGCTGCTTCCCCCTTATATGCTATCATATTGAAATTCAATTTTATCTTGTGTTTTCTAAAAATGGTTCCACGCTAAATGGGAAATTAAACTGAAATAGATAATTTTACCTTTTGGTAAAAATTGGTAAAGTCCAAACATTACCACTTTGATTTGATACACCATGCTTCTCTTAAGTATGTGCTAAATGTTCAATATCAACATTAAAATATATTAAAATTAAATTTTTAATAAAAATTTTAGAAAATTCAGATAATTAGAGATTCCAAGGAAGGTTTGGGCTTAACAGGTGGTGCTAGTGGTAAAGAAACCACCTACCAATGCAGGAGATGTAAGAGACATGGGTTTGATCCCTGGATTGAGGAGATTCCCTGGAGGAAGGCATGGCAGCCCACTCCAGTATTCTTGCCTGGAGAATCCCGTGGACAGAGGAGCCTAGCAGGCTGCAGTCCATAGGGTCAAAGAGAGTTGGACACGACTCAAGTGACTTAGTACACATACAACACACAAGGAAGTTTTAAGACTAGGGTTGATAAGTGTAGCACTATTAAAGCCATTTGTGATATGGATCTAAAGACTTTCCATATACAGTAAAATTCCTTTCAAAATGAACTCAAATATTACTACAACTTTAGTTATTCATTTCTATCATCCACACCATCCATCATCATGTGTAGTCTTTTAAATTATATGTTCCCATTGTATGTGTATGGTGGGGGAGAGAGGGAAAGGGGGAGAGTAATAGAACAGACTTATCCTGATTTTAATCCTTGCTGTGAAAAATAGTCTCATGATACATTATTTTGACCTTCTCAGTATTATATATTTTGATTTGATGACCATTTCACCTCTTTTCCACAGTTCACTGAGGCTGTAAACAAGAGAAGATGTACAATGCCATACCCTGAAAATTATACATTGTTGAAAAGGTCAAAATAGTAGAAGGGAATGTTGCTATTTGTAATTTACAGAATATATGAGGCCTTCAAATCAAATAATTCATTCTCTTGACAGAGTAAGAACAACATAAAATGGCACAACATGAATCCATTTGGGAAACAGGCAAAAGCTATAAAACACAGCCAGAGCCCAGTTTCTTTCTTGGTTTCCTAAGATGATACTCCATTTACTTATTGTTCCACAGGCACTTATAAACCCATGAGGATCTCTGGAAAACAAGTTATATTTCCTTCCAATATTAGCTTGAAAAATGTTGAATGAAAGAAAATTCTAGAGTAGGTCCATTTTGTTATACAAAGATATAGCAGGAATATAGTTTAAAAACCACTGAGATAGCTGACTTGAGATAACTGTACCTCAAATGTCATGTTCTAATTAGCTGTATGGCCTTATAATGTCACTTTTCTTCTCTGGGCTTGAGTTTCCTCACATGAAAAACTGTGTGATTAGACAAGAAGTTCTCTCAGGATCCCACTAGTTCTAATATTCTGACTTCTCATTTGATTTTGTGACTTGTAATTCATATCTTCCCTCAGACGTTTCCATGGCAGCAGATTATTTCCAAAGATTGTCACCAACAATTATGTGCATGTAGTTTCTCTTTTTGAGAGGTGGAATCAATTTCCCTTCCTCTTGAATTTGGGCTTCTGTTGTACCATGGTTTGTCCAATAGAATATCATGAAAATGATGCCCATTTTAAGCCTAGTTTTTAAGAGGCCTCATATCTTCTGCTTGTCTAAGAAGTTTGGATTAACAAAGTGTATAATAAAATATCATGTGGAAAGAAAGATGCTACATAAGGGAGAAATGAGTTGCTTTTGACAAACGTCAGTACCAAGACCCCAGAAGTGTGGAATAGGCCATAATGGGTATTCTAGGCTCAGTCAAGGTCTCAGCTGAATGCAACTACATGAATGACTACAGTAAAAATGTGCAGCAAAAGAACCACCCAGCTGCCTATAATACCATAAAAAATATTTGTTTTTAAGCCACTAAATTTTGGGGGTGTTTGTTATAGAGTAATCTATAACTCAAATCAGAGAAGGCAATGGCACCCCACTCCAGTACTCTTGCCTGGAAAATCCCATGGACAGAGGAGCCTGGTGGGCTGCAGTCCTTGGGGTCACTAAGAGTAGGACATGACTGAGCGACTTCACTTTCACTTTTCAGTTTCATGCACTGGAGAAGGAAATGGCAACTGACTCCAGTGTTCTTGCCTGAAGAATTCCAGAGAATGCAGGGCCTGGTGGGCTGCCATCTATAGGGTCACAGTGATGCAACTTAGCAGCAGCAGCAGCATAACTGAAATGCCCATTTTGGTAAATGACATCTCTACTCACTCAACTGTTCATAGTCAGAAACTTTCATTACACAACCCTCTTTCTCACTACCCCATATCCAATCCAATATCATTAAATTTCAAGCTTCTTGAAGATAGGAATCATGTCTCTCTTGCTCACTACTTCATCTCCAGCAATTAACACAATGTCTGAGACAAAGTAGGTTAATTTAAGGGAAGGGCTGATGATCTTACCTCCAGCAATGAATTCACCTTTACGTTTTACCTAAAACACTACTGCATCATTTTAACTAGGGTTTATATTAAAAGAAACTGGATAAATGGTATATAAGAACTCTGCCAATTTTACATTTCTAAAAATAAAAGATTAAATATAGATGTATGTATATGAATTGCATTATGAGACTATGTTTATAACATTATATAAATTTCATATATACAATAGTATGGGCTTCTTCTGTATATATAAGTTTCACATACATAATAGAGGATGAGATGGTTGGATGGCATCACTGATTTGATGGACTTGAGTTTGAGCAAGCTCTGGGAGTTGGTGATGGACAGAGAAGCCTGGTGTCCTGCAGTCCATGGGGTCACAAAGAATCAGACACAACTGAACGACTGAACTGAACTGAACCGATGGGCTTCTAAGTGGCACAGTGATAAAAGAACCCATCTGCCAATGCAGGAGATACAAGAGATCTTGGGTTTTTATCCCTTGGTGGGAAAGATTCCCCTAGAGTAGGAAATGGAAATCTGCTCCAGTATTATTAACTGGAAAATTCCATGGACAGAGGAGCCTGGCAGGCTACAGTCTATGGGGTCGCAGAGTTGGATACGAATGAGACACTGAGCGCACACACATATACAACATCGCATCTTGACTTCTGTATATAAGTCTTCTTTGATTAGAACCCTCCTATGAGGTTCCACATAATATGACAAATTCTTACTTCTCTGATGTCAATTCACACCATCCCTACTTCCATTGCCACAGATTACAATGTTCAAGCTACATCAGATTTAAGTCTCTCAAATATTTCCAACTTTTCCCTCTCTGTGGGACCTTCACATATGCAATTCCCTTTGCATGAAACATATGCCCCTCAGTTTTCACATGGTGCTTCCTTTTCACCCAATAAGTCTCAGCTCCTAAACTTTCTGAAATCACGCAGCTCTACACATCCACAATCTCACTGATAGATTCTCTCATAGAACTCTTCTTCCCATTCATAACACTTAATCACAAGTAACTTTACATTCAACTAAAATAGTAGGTTAATTTCTGTCTCCTCTGTTAATTAATAATCACCATGGGAAAAAAAAGCCTATCTGTCTTATACTCACAGTGTTTAAGAATAGTGCATGAATTTCATTAGCCTTCAATAGCTCTTCACTGAATGAGTTATATCTAATGGAGCCTCACTTAAACTACCTATTTGTAATGAGTACTAATCAAATATATGCAAATTAGAAGTCATTGGCAAAGGTCACGCTTTTGGCCATAAAAGAGTACCTTCAGATAAGGAAGGAGGAAGGGGAGAGGTTACTTTATGGCTCCTGTAGACAGAACAAAAACCAAACCTTCCCACATGACCAGACCATCACTGTAAGGACCTAGAGATCACAACAAAAGTGAATGCTACATCTTTATTTACTTGGTCATGGTAATATTACATTTATTTATTCATCACATTTTGATCATCTGTTGTGTGAACTGCCTATTGTCTACACTGACTACACATGACAATTACACTGCCTTGTACTAGGTGCTAGGAGGAAGATGCAGGTTGCATCATGTTTAGACAGAAAGAAATTCCAGTGATATACTGTAATACATAAACCCCACTACTGCACAAAAATATTATAGAAATTCACTTTTTAATTATCTGTAATCTACTTACAGGAAATCAATAGATGTGTGTCATTTGTTTTGCTCCATTTTTCAAGCTTCCACTTTTCTCTGCCATTTTGGGACTAAGATAAGAAAGGAACATAACCCTGAAACTGCACTTGCTTACTCTACCACTTCTGTCATGTACATATACCCTTAGGCTAAATTGGCCAGATTTTGCTCTCCTCAGTACAATGTTATAAGACTTTTATTCATTTATTTTTCTGATCTATAAACTGATATTGCTCCATAAATACAAACTCAATAAACACATCAAGATGTGTGAAATTTCCCAGTGATGAGGAAATATTTCTGTCAAGGGAGATGGTTAAAATGAGTAACCCCTTATGTCCCTAGACAGGGAGGAAAAAACAATAATTGAAAGAAGGCCCAATTTTGAATGGGGCTTCATATATATGCAGCCCTGGACTTGGTAAGCTAAACTTGTAGATTCAGCACTGAGGCCACAACCTATTTTTAGATATGACTTCCTTTTTAAATCTGCACAAGACCTGTGCTTGTCTAATAGTATATCTTCCCAGAAGTCTCCAATGATATGAAAACTGAAATGGCCAGATTTCTAAATGATCAGACTTTTCTTCTCTTATCCAGATGTTCACTGTCATATAAATATCAGTGTAAGCAAGTGTGATGTTATGGATTGAACTGTGTCTCCCCAAAGCTAACCTTGGTACCTGTGAATGTTATCTTACTGGGAAGTACTGACTTTGCTGAGTTGAGATAAGGTTATACTGGAACTTGGTGAGACCTATAACCCAATCACTAGTACCCTTATAAAAAGAGGGAAAATTAGACAGAAAAAGAGACATATACAGGGAAAGGACAGCATGTGGTAACAGAGATTGGAATTACACATCCATAATGCAAGGAACACTCAGCCTTACTGGCAGTTGCAGAAGCTAGAGAGAGACGAACAAGATCTTTCTCACAGCCTCAAAAGGGAAGCAATACTGCTGACACCTTGATTTCAGATTTCTAGCCTCCAAAACTCTGAGACAATGCATTTCTGCTGTTTTAAGACATGCCATTTGGGGTACTTTGTTACAGCAGACCCAGGAAATTAGTGCACGGCTAAAGGTGGGTATGTCAGAGTGAAATGGAGAGCTGGCCTACATAGGATCTGCCACTATATTCTTGTGGTAAATAGAGAGATACTGTTAATTTTTTTTAGGCTCAGTCAAAATCATTGTGTACTTTCCTCTATCTAATATGGAGGATGATTTCTTTCTTTTTTCTCTTATTTAGTAAACTGGAAATTCTGATCTACCAAGTCTGAAGAAAGTTAATATACTTCAAATATTATATAACATAGTTGCCTTTAAGAGATTGAAGTAGTACAATTAATTCATTGGGAACTATTTCAAAGGCTCAGTATTTGAAAACACCATAACATTCTTTATGCAGAAGTACAAATAGACTAAGCAATTAAAATGAGAGCATTAAAAAAGTGCCGATCCTTTCATTATGGACTGTTAATCTTGGATTTAAGAGATGGCTCTGACTTATAGGCTTGAAAAGTAAATAATCCAGAACGTTCCTAGAGAGGGAGAAGGATATGGTGGAAAAGGTATGTTTTTCCATATTTCTGCTTTAACTATACTAATCATGAGATTTCAAGGCTGCTATTATTTGTGATTTCTGTGCTTCTGTATAATTTAAATTGGTCGCACTGTGCAAATTCCAAGAAAATGTGCAGTTCTTGACCACAGAAAGCAGTTAATGAAAACAAAACCATTAGCTACTAAAGCAGAAATCAAAAGCTTAAGGCTGTTCTCACACTATAACCACAAATAGATAAAAAGGAGCCTTAAACCAGGTATTTGTTGTCATGCAACGAATTTGTACTTTGAAAATAAGGTAACACTGAATTTGGTCAAAGTGGTTTGTGTGGGTTGATAGGACTTAAATCTTATCAAAAAATTTAAATTGGTAGTTACCCCTGGAAATCTAGACACTATTAAGACTATTTTCTCAAAGGCAAAAAATGAATGGTGTATTTATTACTGACCATGGAACAAATGATTATGGGGCTCTTTCATGTAGCAATTCCTGTGAAAAAGCTTTGGTGATTTAACTGACCACAAGTTTAAAATACTGGCCAACAGTGTGATGTGGCTGCTGAATAAGCTAACACAATCTCAAGCTACATTTATAATAATAATGATACCTTCCACAAGCATGCTGCTTTACATTGTGAAAAGATCTTTCATACAGATGATCTCATTTTACATAGTGGCCAGATTATGGAAGTCAGTATCCTGTTCTCTACAACAGCTTGGCCACATTTAGTGTATGGTCTCATATTTTAAGAAGTTCACTGACACCCTTCATTAGAGCATATCCAGAGGAGTGTAGCCATAATAGTGGAAAGTTCCTATAAGAAATTATTAAAAACTGGAAATATTTACTTTAAAGAAGACAAGATCCTGGTTAAATCTGCTACTTTATTCAAATACTTAATGGGTTTAATGGAAGAAAACAGTTTAGCCTATCTTATTTCAAGAGGGAGATCACAGCTCAGAATAAAGAATTTTCTAGTGACTACAATTTTATAATAATCAAACAGGCTGCTTTGTGAAGATAGTGGGTATTTCCCTATCACAGAACATTGTCCTTCCAAAGAATCCTCTTTTAAGGATACTCTCATAGGACAAGATGACTGCTATGGGAACAGTCAATGCTCCCCAATATCATGTGGTCCTCTGCATTCTACAGCTTTCTTTGAAATTAGGTTGGCCATGTAGCTGAATGCTGGGCAATAAAATGTGGTTGGAAGTAAAATATACTATTTTCTGTTCTGGAACCTAAAAACACTCTTGTGATATCTATCAATCAGTCTCCCTCCCTCCCTTCCTATCTCCTTCCCTTCCTACCTACCTCCTTCCTTCTCTCTCCCCTCTCCCTCTTCTTCCTTCCCTCCACTACCTTAGATAAACAAAAGGAGATGCAGCAGAAAGCTCTGAAAGGTCATTAGGAAATGAAGCCACTATCACAGAAAATCATCTGAACAACCAGCTAGATGTTGTATTAGCAAAAAGCAAATTTTTATCATGCTCAGCCACTGTGAGTTTTGTGGTTATTATACTTCCTGGAGTTACTTACCCATACTAAAAAAGATCACTAAGGTTCCTTCTAAGTTTAATATTTATGTTTCTTGATAGCATAAAATACAATTACAAGGTTGTCTTCTAAAGTAAATTTAGTTTTGGAAAGTTTACAAAAGTTAATGGGAAGGCTAATCTGAGGGATAGTGCCAGTCATCTGGAATTTGGTTATCTCAAATATTCATTCACTTTTCATTCATTCATTCATTCACATATACGTGACATTCACTGACCATCAGGCACTGTGCTAATTTCTGGGGGAAAATGTTGAACAGACATATCTAAGTATCATTCACAGTCTAGTAAATAGACATACATACTAGACATATCAACAAATAAAGGTAACTGAGACCTACATATGCTGGGGCAGAAAATTCATAAGATAGAGTAGGGATATTTTAAAAAAGGAGACATACCTTTTTCTTGGAATTTTGGATCAGGGATAAGTAAAGGCATCATTAAGAGGTGTTGCTGAAAACAATTTTGCTATATAAAAAAGCCTGAGAGGTGGCTGGGGGTGGAGAAGGGTATAGGTTGCTTCACAAGTGAGAGTAAGAGAAACAGTTGGGTATACTAAGAATAGTACAGTATGCAAAGAGACAGTAGGATTGGAAAAAGTAGGTGGCAACGAGTAACCATGGCAAAAAAATGTGTTTTCTTTCCTAAATAGGTAATAGAGAGTCATTGAAGCTATTTAAATGAAGATATAACTACAATTTATTTTTACATTTTACTGCTTGCAGAGATGCTGAGAATTGACAGAGGTAAGCAAGACTGGAGGCAGAGACCTGTTTGGAATTGATTATAATACCTGTCCCAATGAGACTGATCTGAAGCTGTTTAAGCAATGATACATTATATTCTAAATAGGGAGAATCCTAAGCACTGTTGGTATGTTATGCAAGATGAGATAAAGAGAAGAGTGCTTAATAAGCCTGAGGTTTCTCGTTTGAAAGCTCTCAGTTAGGATAATTCTTACCAACAGTTCATCATTTTTTTTAGCAACAAACATAATGCATAACTGACCTTCTTAACAAAGATTTAAGTGATCAGTACAGTATTGTTAAGTACATGCCTATTGTTGTATAGCAGTTCTCTGGACATTTTTTCATTTTGCATGATTGAAACTCTGTACCCATTGAATAGCAAGTTCTCACTTCTTCCCAGCTCCTGGAAAAAACCTGCCTAATTTCTGCTTCTAAAAGTTTGACTCTTAGTTATCTCATGTAAGTGTAATCATGCAGTATTTGCCTTTCTGTGAGCAACTTAGCATAATGTCCTCAAGTTTCATCTATGCTGTAGTATATGACAGGATTCATATGCTTCTGTTTTTAAGGTTGAATAGCATTCCACTGTATGTATATAACACATTTTTTATCCATTTATCTGTCAATGGGGTTTTAGATTGTTTCCATACCGTGGTCATTGTGGATAATGGTGCAATAAACATGGGAATGCAAATATTTCTTCATGATATTGATTTCAATTCTTTTTGGTAAATAGAAGTGAGATCGCTGGATCAAATAGTGGTTCTCTTCTTAATTTTTTGAGGAATATTCAAAAAGCTGCTGTTTCCCATAGCAGCTGCATCGTGCTGCATTTCCACCACCTGTATGTAAGGGTTCCAATTTCTCCATGTCTTCAACAGTACTTGCTATTTTCTGGGATTTTTTTATTTGTTATTTGTTTGTTTGCTTATTGATTTTAATACACATCCTGATATCCCATTAGGGGTCTGATTTGTATTTTCCTGATGATTTGTGTTGAACATCTTTTTATAAACCTGCTGACCATTCATATGTTTTCTTTGGAGAAATGGCTAGTCAATTCTTTTGCCAATTTTCAGAATCAGGTAGTTTGTTTTCTTGTTATTGAACTGTAGTAGTTTCTTATATTTTTGGATATTAATCCATTACCAGAAATATGTTTTGCAAATTATCCCTATTCTGTAGACTGCCTGTTTACTGATTGTTTCCTCTGATGTGCAGAAACTTTTTGTGTCCCACTTGTCTATTTTTGTTTTTGTTACCTGTCCTTTGGTGTCATATCTGAAAAATTATTGCCAAGACCAAAGGTATGAAGTTTTTCCTGTGTTTTCTTCTAGGAGTTTTACATTTGTAGGTCTTTAAGTCTCTAATGTACACTGAGATGACTTTTGTGTATGGTATTCAGAAGGGAACTATGTGTAGTCTTTTCCATGTGGATATCCCTTTTTCTAGGGCTTCCCAGATGGCTCAATGGTAAAGAATCTGTCTGCCAATGCAGGAGACACAGGTTCCATCCCTGGGTCAGGAAGAACCCCTGGAAGAGAAAATGACAAACCACTCCAGCATTCTTGCTTGGGAAACCCATGAACAGAGGAGCCTAACGGGCTACAGTCCATGGTGACAAAGAGGCAGACACAACTGAGCGACTGAGCATGCACACATCCCTTTTTCTCAACATATTTGTTGAAGATATTATCCTTTTCCCATTCAGAGATCTTGATACCTTTTTGTAAGATCTTTGACCACATACGTATGGGTTTATTTCAGGGTTTTCAAGTCCATTCTAGTGGTCTATATGTATAAACTCATGCCAGTAAAATGCTGTTTTGATTGGTTTCTCTGGTTTTACATTTTGAAGTCAGGAAGTGTGATGCCCCAAACTTTGCTCTTCTGTTTCAAGAATTTTCTGGCTATTTGTGGTTCATTGTAGTTGCATACATATTTTAGGATTGTATTTTACTATTTATGTGGAAAATGTTATTTAAATTTTTCACACTAAATCTGTAGATTGTTTTGGGTCATAAGGCAGTTTTAACAATAATGTCTTCCTATTCATGAACATGATGTGCTTTCCCATTTATTTGTGTTATCTTGAATTTCTTTCAGCAGTATTTTATAGCCTTCAGTCTGTGACTCTTTCACCTTAGTTAAGTTTATTCCTAAGTATTTTATTCATTTTAATGCTATCATAAATAGGATATTAAAAACCTCCTTTTAGGATTACTCACTGTTAGTGTATAAAAATGCAACAGAATTTTAATATTGATTTATGTCCTACAACTTTGTTGAGTTGATTTATTAGATAACAAGGATTTTTCTGGAGTCTTTAAGGTTTTCTACATATAAGATAATGCCATCTATGAACAAAGATAAGTTTACAACTTCCTTTCTAATTTGAAATGCCTTTAATTTCTTGTTTTTGCCTAATATCTCTGGCTAGGAGTTCTAGTATTCTAGTAGTATATTAAATAGAAATTGCAATGTGGGCATACTTGACTGGTTCGTGATCTTAGAGGAAAAGCTTTCAGTTATTTTTACTGCTGAATGTAATGTTAACTGTAGGCTTTTGAAATGTGGCCTTTACTATATTGAGGTGGTTTGCTTCTCTTCATAGTTTGCTCACTGTTTTATTCATAAACAAGTGTTGAATTTTGCCAAATGTTTTTTGCATCTATTGAGATAATCATGCAATATTTATCTTTTGTTCTGTTAATATGATGCATCACAATGATTGATTTCATATGTTAAACCATCTTCTCATACCAGGGATAAATTCCACCTGGTCATGGTGCAGGATACTTTTCAGTTCAGTTCAGTTGCTCAGTCGTATCCGACTCTTTGCAACCCCATGGACCAGAGCACGCCAGGCCACCCTGTCCATCACCAACTCCCATAGTTTCCTCAAACTCATGTCCATTGAGAGTGATGCCATCCAAACATGTCATGCTCTGTCATCCCCTTCCCCTCTCACCTTCAATCTTTCCCAGCATCAAGGTCTTTTCAAATGAGTCAGCTCTTCACATCAGGTGGCCAAAGGACTGGAATTTCTGCTTCAACATCAGTTTTTCCAATGAACACTCAGGAATGATCTCCATTAAGATGGACTAGCTGGATCTCCTTGCTGTCCAAAGAACTCTCAAGAGTCCTCTCCAACACCACAGTTCAAAAGCACCAATTCTTTGGCGCTCAGCTTTCTTTATAGTCCAAATCTCACATCCATACATGACTACTGGAAAAACCATAGCCTTGACTGGAG
This sequence comes from Antilocapra americana, assembly GCA_007570785.1. NCBI lineage: Eukaryota > Metazoa > Chordata > Mammalia > Artiodactyla > Antilocapridae > Antilocapra > Antilocapra americana. The sequence goes on from ML662918.1 coordinate 711,909, forward strand.
GGACCTTTGTTGGCAAAGTAATGTCTCTGCTATTTAATATGCTGTCTAGGTTGGTCATAACTTTCCTTCCAAGGAGTAAGTGTTTTTTAATTCCATGGCTGCTGTGAGCATCTGCAGTGATTTTCGAACCCAAGAAAATAAAGTCTACCACTGTTTCCCCATCTATTTGCCACTAAGTGATGGGACCAGATGCCATGATCTTAGTTTTCTGAATGTTGAGTTTTAAGCCAACTTTTTCACTGGCCTCTTTCACTTTCATTAAGAGGCTCTTTAGTTCTTCTTCACTTTCTGCTATAAGGGTGGTGTCATCTGCATATCTGAGGATATTGATATTTCTCCCAGCAATCTTGATTCCAGCTTGGGCTTCATCCAACCCAGCGTTTTTCATGACGTACTCTGCATACAAGTTAAATAAGCAGGGTGCCAATATACAGTCTTGATGTACCTCTTTTCCTCTTTGGAACCAGTTTGTTGTTCCATGTCCAGTTCTGTTGCTTCTTGACCTGCATAAGGCTCCTCAGGAGGCAGGTAAGATGGTCTGGTATTCCCATCTCTTTAAGAATTTTCCACAGTTTGCTGTGATCCACACAGTCAAAGGCTTTGGCATAGTCAATAAAGCAGAAAGAGATGTTTTTCTGAAACTCTCTTGCTTTCTCGATGATCCAGCATATGTTGGCAATTTGATCTCTGGTTCCTCTGCCTTTTATAAAACCAGCTGGAATATCTGGAATTTCATGGTTCATGTATTGCTGAAGCCTGGCTTGGAAAATTTTGAGCATTACTTGACTAGCATGTGAGATGAGTGCAATTGTGTGGTAGTTTGAGCATTCTATGTCATTGCTTTTCTTTGGGATTGGAATGAAAATTGACCTTTGCCAGTCCTGTGGCCATTGCTGAGTTTTCCAAATTTGCTGGCATATTAAGTGCAGTACTTTCACAGCATCATCTTTTAGGATTTGAAATAGTTCAACTAGAATTCCATCACCTCCTCTAGCTTTGTTCATAGTGATGCTTCCTAAGGCCCACTTGACTTCACATTACAGGATGCCTGGCTCTAGGTGAGTGATCACACCATCGTGATCTTCTGGGTTGTGGTCTTTTTTGTACAGTTCTTCTGTGTATTCTTGCCACCTCTTCTTTATATCTTCTGCTTCTGTTAGGTCCATACATGTCCTTTATTGAGCCCATCTTTTCCTGAAATATGCCCGTGGTATCTCTAATTTTTTGAAGTGATCTCTAGTCTTTTCCATTCTATTTTTTCCCTCTGTTTCTTTGCACTGATCATTGAGGAAGGCTTTCGTATCTCTCCTTGCTATTCTTTGGAACTCTGCATTCAAACAGGTATATATTTCCCTTAAATATATTTCCTACTTCCACTGTATAATCGTAAGGGATTTGATTAGGTCATATCTGAATGGTCCAGTGGTTTTCCCTACTTTCATCAATTTAAGTTTGAATTTGGCAATAAGGAGTTCATGATGTGAGCCACTGTGAGTTTCTAGTCTTGGTTTTTGCTGCCTGTATAGAGCGTCTTCATCTTTGGCTGCAAAAAATATAATCATCTGATTTTGGTGTTGACCATGTGGTGATGTCCATTTGTAGAGTCTTTTCTTTTGTTTTTGGAAGAAGATGTTTGTTATGATCAGTGCATTCTCTTGGCAAGACTCTATGAGTCTTCGCCCTGCTTCATTCTGTATTCCAAGGCCAAATTTGCCTGTTATTCCAGGTGTTTCTTGACTTCCTACTTTTTTTCTCTCCAATCTCTAATCTTTCTTATTTTCTTCCTTCTACTAACTTAGGGAGAAATTTGTTCTTTTTCTATTTATTTGAGGTGTACTTTTTTTTTTTTAACTTTCTTCCTTAGTATGTAGGTGTTTATCACTATAAAATTCCAGTATTGCTTTTGCTACAACTTTAAATTTTGGTATATTGTATTTTAAATTTTCTATCTCAAGTTATTTTCAAATTGCTCTTTTAATTTCTTCTTTTGCCCATTTGTTGTTTAAAATTGTGTTATTTAATTTCTACATATTTATGAATTTTCCAGTTTTCCTCCTGCTATTTGTTTCTAGTTTCATAGCACTGAGGTCAGAAAAGATACTTGGTATGATTTCAGACTTGTAAAATTTGTTAAGGCTTACTTTGTAACTTACCCTGTGACCTATCCTGGTAAATAGTCTATGTGTACTTTAGAAGAACGTCATTCTCCTGGTGTTGGATGGATTGTTCTGCACATGTCTGTTAGTTGCATTGGTGTGGAGTGCATTGTTCAAGTCCTTTGTTTTCTTGTTTAATCTGTCTGGATATTGTATCCATTACTGAAAGTGGGGGTATTGAAGTACTCTACTACTGTTGTGTTGTTATTTCTCCCTCCAGTTCACTCAATGGTTGCTTTACGTATTGGGGTGCTCTGATGTTGGGTGCATATATATTTATGATTTTTGTATATTCCTGGTGAAATGAGCCTTCTGTCATTATGTAATATTTTCTTTTAGTTTCTTGTGACAGTTTTAGTCTTGATGTCTTTGTTTTGTTTGTGCTATGTATGACCATTCTTGCTCTGTTTTGGTTAAGATTCATTGAATATCTTTTTCTATTACTTTACTTTCTACCTATGTGTGTCCTTAAATCTAAATAAGTATCCTGTAGGCACAAGATAATTGTCTCTTAATTTTTTTGCTGGTTTGTTGGTGGGTTTCATTTTTATCTATTCAGTCACTCTATGTTTTGATTGGAGAGTTTAATTCATTTTGATTTGAAGTAATTAGTGATAGGGCAGGACTTACACTTAATATTTTATTAGTTCTTTTTTGTCTGTCTTGTAGCTTTTTCATCCTTCTTTGGTTGCTGCCTTCAACTATGTTTTGCTGATTTTTTTGTAGTGACAGGCTTTGATTCCTGTTTCTTTATCTTTTATACATGTACTATTTTATTTTGCTTTACTATGGAGTTGACATAAACTACCTTGTAGTTATAGCAATCTATTTTAGCTTGTAATAACTTCAGTTGTATGTAAAAAACTATCCTTTTCCTTTCCCTTCACATTTTGGTTTATTTATGTAAAAAAATACATCTTTTTATATTATTATCCCTTAACATTTTATATTATATTTATTTGTATACTTTTGTCCTTTAACTCTTTTACCATAATTAAAAACTATGCACCACCATTACAGTATTATATTCTGTATATAAATGTATAGTTACTTTTACCAGAAAGTTTTATACTTTCATACATTTTCATGTTGTTACCTAGTATCTTCATTTCAACCTGAAGGACTTCCTTTAGCCTTTTCCATAAAGCAGGCCTAATGGTAACAAACTGCCTCAGTTTTTGTGAATCTCTGTGTGTGTTGGTCGCTCAGTCATGTCTGATTCTTTACGACCCCATGAACTGTAGCCCGCCAAGTCCTGTCTATGGGATTCTCCAGGCAAGAATACTGGAGTGGGTTTCCATTTCCTTCGTGACCCAGATAGAACCTGGGTCTCCTGCACTTCAGGCAGATTCTTTACCATCTGAGCCACAAGGGAAATCCTTGTTAATCTGGAGAAGTCTTTATTTCTCTTTTGTTTTTGAAGGACAGTTTTATAGGATATAGTATCTTTGGTTGACAGTTTTGTATTTCTTTTAGTACTTTGAATATATCATTGCATTTTCTTCTAGCTTATACAGTTTCTACTGAGAAATTCACTTACAGCTTTATGGATGACTCTTGTACATGATGAGCCACTTTTGTCTTGTAGCTCTAAAAATTCTTTCCTTGTCTTTGATTTTTGACAATTTATGCATAACTTATCATGGTGTGTACTCTCTGGGTTCACCTTTTTGGAATGTTTTGTGGCTTCTTGAATCTGGATATCTACTACCTTTCCCAAATTTGGGGCTTTCTCCCATCATTTCATCAAATAAAATTTCTCCTTTTCTTTCTTCCCCTTCTGAGGCTCTCACAATGCATATACTCATCTGCTTGTTGGTATCCCATAAGTTTCACACCTTTTTTTTAAACTCATTTTCATTCTTTTCTCTTTTGCTCCTTTAACTGGATAATTTCAGTGACCTGTTTTGAGGTCACTGATTCTTCTGCTCAATCATGTCTACTGTGGAACTTCAGTTTTTTTGTTTTTCAGCTCCAAAATTTCATTTCAAAAGAATTTCTAACTCTTTGTAGATATTTTCACTTTACTCATGCATCATTTTCCTGAGCTTGTTGAACATCTTCATAATTGTTATTTTTAACTCTGTCAGATAATCCACATACCTCCATTTCTTTAGGGGTGGTTTCTGGAGACTTTTTGTTTGTTTGTTCCTTCAATTAGGACAGGTTTTCCTATTTCTTTGTGTGCCCTGAGACTCTGTGTTGCTATCCATGCACTTTAAAACATAGCCATCTCTCCCATTCTTTTTTATCTAATTAAAATTTTTTATTTTGTATTGGAGTATAGCCTATTAACGATACTGTGATAGTTTCAGGTGGACAGCAAAAGGACTCAGCTATACATAGACATGTATCTATTCACCCCCAAACTTCCCTTCCATCAAGGCTGCCACATATCCCTCATTCTTTACAGAAAATCTTCATGTAGGGAAATGCTGTCACTAATAAACCTGTCTAGAGATTCTGAGAACTAAAAATTTTCTGGGAATGCATCTTCTCTAGCTATGGTCACTAGTTTTTCTGGAGCTTGTATTATCTTGCTCTCTCTGGAGTCTGTCTGTAATACACTCTCTTGCATTACCTCAAGCCACTGGGCTCTCGTTAATTTTCCCGTGACCCCTAGGCATCCCAGACATACTGATTCCTCATCAGTACCGTGTGTCAGGAGAGATAGAAACCAGTCCTTTGCTAAGTCCCACAAATAGCTGGAACACTGGATATATGTTCTACTCTTCTCTTTCTCTCCCAAGGGAGAAGCTGTAAGTTGGGTGCTTCTTCCCAGCCGCAAGCTATGCCAGCTTGGGGAGGAGGTGACATAGTTGAAGCATAAATTTTTATGTTTTCAATGTAATTTCTCTTGGAGTTGAGCTTGTCTGGGGTAATGTGACTTCCTATCTAATTTCTAGAGTTTTCATAAAGGCTTTCTGGATCATTTATTGTTAAGTGGGTGTTTCTGAAGAGGGACAAGGTCTGAAGCTCCCTATTCTACCATCTTACTGATGTTACCTCATGCCGTGTATTTTTTGTTTATCTCAATCACATCAGTTATATTCTAGTCTTCATAGGGACTATGACTACATTTAGCCATCTGCATGTCTCCTTACACATAGTAGTTGTTCAAATAATATCTTAATGACTGGATAAATCTTATCAATAACCCTAGTTCAGAATAAGAGTCCCTTCTTAAAACTTTCATTAATTGAGAATAGGCATTCCTCTTTACCAAATAAATCAAAGTAGGCACTTCCATCTTACTTAATAAAAGCATATATACTAGCCAAATTCATATTTCCATAATGTAAATTTATGACTATTTAAAAATTATCCTTATGATTTAAACTTGTACTGATTCTATTTTCTACTAAAACCAATCAATGAAGTAGTTGTAGGAAGAGACATCAGAAAGAAAAATTGAGAAGAAACAAGAAGATATTTAGGTTAAGAACTAGAAGAGTTAAACAGGAGATTTAGAAGAAAAAGGAGATAGTCTTCACCCACTAAACATCTACTATTTGCCAAGTATGGTACTGGAAAATAATTTGCTCAACAGTTCCAAAAGGTGTAAAATGCTTCTGAAATGGAAGAAGCAATAGAGGAGGCCACATAATTAGACAATTATATGAAGATAATTAAATAACTTAGAGATGAATCTCAATAGAATTATGGTATTGAAGTCAGGTTCAGTAAGGTGAAAAGTAAATGATATATGGTAAAACAGATGATCTACATATAAAAGCAATTGGGTATGGACAGGAAAAATACAAATGGGACAGTGTATCTTGAATAAGAAGCAGGATACAGACAGTGTTTTTGTTCAAATATATATTTTGTTTAGTATGGGATAAAAATTACTCATGTACTTTGGGACAGAGTTTAAAAATGTGGCTCAAAGAAAGAATAATTGATAAGTAACAACAGATGTGGGAAGAGGTGGAATCAAGACCGGAGTAGATAATTTAAATTTGGAAAGAATTCATGATACTTCTTCTTCCTAAAATAGAGGAAAGGGGAAAAGAAAAGATAAAAATTGAGATATTTTGAAATAGAGAGGGGACTTTGGAGATTTTTTATATTAAATGGCCTTGGTCTGTTTGTTCAGTGACTTTGGATATGACCCTGGTTTCCAGATCTGTAGAATTAAATAAAAATGCACCATTTCCTTCTGCTATGAATAAAGATTACTGGGATATAGTTTAAGTGCTGATAAGAGCAGATTAAATACAATAAAACAACCCATTTGAAGAAGACAACTGTAAGATGATTAATATTATTATTATTTGGCATATACAGACATGACGGAAGTCTGTTAATAGAAAGTTTAAAAGAAACAATAACCTAGTGAACTAACAGAACCATGGACTCATCTTTGACAAATGAGAAGTTCAATTCTTACTGAGCTATTTCTGCACATTGTATGAAGGCAGGGTCTCCCCCTCATCTTTTGCAAAATTATCATGTACCCTCCGCTAGCACCATCTTGTGGAGATTCCTTAAAAAACTGGAAATAAAACTGCCATAGGACCCAGCAATCCCACTGCTGGGCATACACACCGAGGAAACCAGAACTGAAAGAGACACATGTACCCCAATGTTCATCACACATTGTTTCCAATAGCCAGGACATGGAAGCAACCTAGATGCCCATCAACTGATGAATGGATAAGAAAGCTGTGGTACATATACACAATGGAATATTACTCAGCCATTAAAAAGAATTCATTTGAATCAGTCCTACTCAGGTGGACAAAACTGGAGCCTATTATCCAGAGTGAAGTAAGCCAGAAGGAAAAACAACAATACAGTATACTAACACATATATATGAAATTTAGAAAGATGGTAACGAGAACCCTGCATGTGAGACAGCAAAAGAAACATAGATGTATAGAACAGTCTTCTGGACTCTATGGGAGAGGGCAAGGGTGGGATGATATGAGAGAACGGCATTGAAACATGTTAATTATCATATGTGAAATCAATCGCCAGCCCAGGTTTGATGCTCAGCGCTGGGGCACCGTGATGACCCAGAGAGAGGGAATCGGGAGGGAGGTGGGAGGGGGGTTCTGGAAGGGGAACATATGAATACCCATGGCAGATTCATGTCAGTGTATGGCAAAACCAACACAATAATGTAAAATAAATAAATAAATAAAAATTAAAAAAAAGAATCCTTCACATATCAGAAGAATGGAAAAAGTAAAATATCAGACATCAACACATAGAACCAAAGAGCAAACACAGGCTACCAATCTACAAAGTTTAAGACCTAGTCTGATATACTAAGTGCTCACTCATGAGAACAATTGTTACCAGGTTATAAGTGGCTCTGCAAATAAAGAATCTGCCTGCAATGTAGGACATCTGGGTTATATCACTGGGTTGGGAAGATCTCTTGGAGGAGGGCATGGCAACCCACTCTAGTATTCTTGCCTGGAGAATCCCATGGACAGAGAAGCCTGGTGGGTTACAGTCCATAGGGTCACAAAGAGTTGGACACGACTGAAGCAACTGAACATGCACATACGTATATGCAAGCTAGTGACTGGAGTGAAATAGAAAATAGAAAAACATTCAGAAGTGACTAGTAGATCATCCCTGCTAAACATTTGTACATATTTAATAGGAGAGTCAATAGGAATTCTGAGTCATCTGATAGTTGGTCAGGCATTCATTCAGCTGATTGCTCACTAGTATGTACAGTTAAACTGCCTATGGGTGTCACAAAGAACTTTTATCTCCCCATGTGTCAATGGTCAATAACAATTCACTCTGTTTTCCAAAAATATTAAAGAAATTAAGTAAATAGTACCTGAAAAAAACCTTTGATTTACTTAGAGAAGTATACGACATAAACATGAGATATGATTATTAAAATTAATCCTTTCCCTTCTACAAATCTCTTATCTAAAATTATCACAATTCTTTCCTCTCCAAAGAACTTAACATTTTTCCATAATTGAGGTAAGGGTTTTTCAGTTTGGCCTTAACCAGAATTCCCTCTCCTTTATGGCAGGTTCTCATTACAAGTGTTCACATTCCTTTTGTTCCTTTGCTGACTCATCATCACACCATTGTGGTCATCTCACCAAGTGACAAATCTCATCAAACAGCTTAATTATTAAGTGGGAAATCATTGTAGCAAGGGGAGGACTCTCAACCCATTTGCAACTAAGGAAAGCAAACTGTTACAGGCCCTCCATGGACCAAAGCTGCTATTCATGGAAAACAAATGTTTCAATCATACACAAAATATAGAAGCTCCTGGGTTGATACTGCATTGTAAACAAAACCAATCTGTATTTTTTACATGATGCATACACTATTAATCCAATTGTAAAAATTCAGATACTGGCAGAACTAGACTGTTTCTATTAGAACTGGTCTTAGGTTAGATTTGCCTTTCACTTTTTTTGATGGTGCTCCTTTTTAACCCATGTGTTCTTAAACTGCTCCTAACTGCCAGGTCCTCCCTTGCATCTCTCTAAGCCCCAGTTCTTTTCAACCTTCTTTTTGAGGGACCATGCCCAGTGGCCTTCCCAGGTGGTGCAGTGGTAAAGAATCCACCTGCCAGTGCAGGCAATGCAGGTTCAGCTTCCAGCCTTCAGGTTATTGCCTTGATTCTAGATTATCAGCTATAGCATCAGAAGCCTCTGAGATTTTCCTCCAGACCTCTTGCCTGTTCCTTATTTTGTGTTGAGTATGATCTGTGGTTGTCTACTATAACAGTACAGGAGATAATTACGGAAAGTATGGGGAGGAAAGGAGGAAGATTTTTTTATATTCTCTAATTAACAGCAACACACGTACCTGTTAACAAAACCCGATATTTTTATACAACTCCTGATAGCTCTGTGTGATTTCTGGAAAAGACTATTTCTAAAGGTTTGCCAGGTGGTGCAGTGGTAAAGAATCTGCCTGCCAGTTCAGGAAACCCAATTGATGCAGGTTTGATTCCTGGGTTGGGAAGATCCCTGGAGTAGGAAATGGCAACTCGCTCCAGTATTCTTGCATTGAAAATTCCATGGACAGAAGAGCCTGGTGGGCTAGAGCCCACGGGGTCTCAAAAAGTTGGACATGACTGAGCACGTGCGCACGCACACACACACACACACACACACACACACACACACACAAGGGATCAAAAGATATTCCAAAGTGTAGAAAATAACTGAGGGACTTATTTAAATGATGAAAAACCACCCTTCCACTTCAATTCTGAAGACACTTAAAAGCATTTATGTGTGAACCGTCACATGATATTTCCCTCAATTTTTTACAAGTTTACCTATAATATGAAATCTACTTGTATTTATATAAAATAAGCTATTTGAGTTGGAAGTGGTGCCTAAATTCTTCTTTTCCCCCCAGTTCATGGTGGATGTTAAGACGTAGTCAAAATATATAGCTTTATTTTTTCCCTTTTCAGATATGTAAAAAGCATACACTACTCAAAATGGGTTAGAATACAAAACTGCTGAAAAGTATTATAAAGCTGATGACATTTATATTAATACAGACAGAACACATTATTGTTGAATAGTGTCCTTAGTTGATACATATTCCTAATAAGTTCCAAAAGCAGAGTTTCCTAATGTATTTTTTAGTCTCTAATTGATCCTTAGTCCATCGAGTGACACAGATTAATTTCTTGGTGTTGGTTCAGATGATGGAGCATACATGCAGCTTTCTGGTCATTTATGTGTAAATGCTTTTGGAAAGTTTTTCTATACTGTATTGTGTTTTATAGCCTGTTTTCAGGTATGTCTGTAGCTTCTGAATTACTTTGCCATTTGAAAATATGCTTTGGCATGTGTTATAATGGTCAAAAATTCAAAATAATACTTTTTAACTCATTTCTATTATCCTACTGAGTTAATTTACACTAAAGATACTCTTTTAACTTACTCACATAGGATCACTTGCCTTCTATCCAAAATTCTTTTATTAATAAGGGAACAAAACTAAGCCCCAGGAGACTGTATAAACAACAGTACTAACATTAATGGACATTATAGGTGAGTGTTAAGAGTGTCAACTTAGGTCTCACTATTTATAAGCTGCTTACTAACATCTCTGAGCCAAATTTCCTCATTTTAAAAATGGGCCATAGACATTTCTCCAAAGACATACAAATGACAAATAATCACATAAAAAGATGCTTAAGATAATTTACCATTATGGAAGTATAAATCAAAACCAAAATGAGATACCACTAAATACCTGCTAGGATAAGTATATCAAAGAAATGGAAAATAACAAGCATTGGTGAGGATATGGATAAACTGGAATGCTTGTGTGTTTCCACTAAGAATGTCAAAAAGTGTATTTACTTTACAAAAACATCTGGCAATTCCTTAAAAGGTTGAATATAGAATGACCAATGATCTGACAGCTCTAATCCTAGGTATAAATGACAACTCAAGAGAAATAATAACATACGTCCACATACATACAAAAATTGTACACTACTATTTATAGCAGCATTGTTTATAATAGCCAAATAAAGGAAACAATAAAAATGTCCTTAAGTTTATGTATGGATAATAATATTTGTTATATCCATACAATGGAATATTATTTGGCAATTAAAAAGGGGTGAAGTACTGATATAAACTACAACATGCTTGAACCTTGAGAACAATATGTTAAGAAGCCAATCACAAAAGACCACATGTTGTACAAATTCATTTATATTAAATGTCCAGAATAAGTAAATTTATAGACAAAGAAAAATTATTAGTGGATCACCTAGAGATGGTGGTGGGGGTGAAGGTAGGGGACTGAGAAGTGACTGCTAATGGGTTTGGAGTTTTGGGGGGCATACTAAAATGTTCTTAAATTGATTGTGGTGAGGGTTGCACAACTCTGAATGTATTAGAAATAATTGAAATATATAATTTCTCAGTCAGCTGTACGGTATATGAAAAATATCTTAATGATTCTCTTAAAAGTAGGACAAATAGTTGCATTTATCTCATAGAGTATTGGGAGGATTAAATGATATAATGCATATAAAGTATTAATATAATGTCAGTTTATAGTAGTGTGAGAAGTGAAAATGTTAGTCATTCAGTCCTGTCTCATTCTTTGCAATCCCATGGACTGTAGCCCACCAGGCTCCTCTGTCCATTGAATTCTCCAGTCAAGAATACTGTAGTAGGTGGTCATTCTCTTCTCCAGAGGACATTTCTGACCCAGGGATTGAACCTGAGTCTCCTGCATCACAGGCAGATTCTTTACCATCTGAGCCACCAGGGAAGCCTCAGTATATGGTAAGCAATCACTAAATGAAAGCTCTATTGCTACTATGGATTACCTGATAGATCAGCTGGTATAAAATTTGCCTGCATTTCAGGAGACCCCAGTTCGATTCCTGGGTTGGGAAGATCTGGTGGAGAAGGGATAGGCTACCCACTCCAGTATTCTTGGGCTTCCCTGCTGGCTCAGCTGGTAAAGAATCCACCTGCAATGTGGGAGACCTTGGTTTGATCCCTGGGTTGGGAAGATCCCCTGGAGAAGGGAACACCTACCCACTCCAGTATTCTGGCCAGGAGAATTCCAAAATAGTCAGACACAACTAAGCAATTTTCACTTTCTACTGCTACTTAATACTACTGGCAATAAAAGCTAGTAAGAGTAGTAGAGTTATTATTAAATAATACTACTAAGTATTATTATAACAATAATATCTATTACTACTAGAAATATTACTAAATAATCTCTACTTCATTTATAGTTATAATACACATAATACAATTGTTATAGATGTTATTATATTACTAAAATGTCTCTACTAGCCTGATAGCTTTTTTGAGGATATAATTTTGGGCCTTAGATAAGGTTACCATACTCAGTTTGCTATAAAAAAGTAACAGACTCTGCAATCAGACAAATCTGATTGAAATACCATTTTCACTGCTTATTGAATATGTAGCCTCAGGAAAGTTATTTTATCTGTCGGAAACTGAGTTTCTTCACCTGCACAATGGTTCCACAATCCCTACTACTACTTTGGGCTCTTGCGAGCAATAAATAAGACAGGGTATGTACAAATGTGTATTATAGTGTCTATACATGTAAATTATCAATTAAGTTTTAATATGCATAAAATCATGATATTGTCATTAATGAAAGTGTGATGAAACACCTCAATGTTTATATTAATATGTCAATGAGGCATAAACTTCAGCAATGCCCCAAAATAGCAATATACGGAATAGAGGTCTGGTCAACAGTTATGTTATTCCTAAGGTGTTCATAATTAACTTGTTATATTAAAGATAAATCTTAAGTCAAGTGTTAACATTTTTCTTTTCATTATCAAGTGGCTCAAAACAAGTATGATTAAGTTATATAAATTTCAAGTAAGTAAACCAGTGTCAGTTTCAGGCATTAATATGACAGCCAACTCTTAAGGAAAAAGCTGGCCCAGAATTTTCAAAGCTGTAAATAATGCACACATTGTACCCTCTGGGGAATAGAATGGCTTGCAATTTGGGATAGCTCAAGCTAAGCTTGTATATGTTATCCTGTAAAAAATAGATCTTTTGGAAACAGCTCATTAACCCTAGAATATCTACAAGTAACAGTGAATGGTGCCATGAACCAGCTACAACTGTGTGTGCTAAGAATGCTACGTAAACTCATGATACCCTTCTTCTTCCTTTCCAAAGTCTTCACTTATTCAAGATGAAATGAAGCTTTTCAAGGAGTTATTTGAAGTTAAAAAGCATAGGAGTATATACAAATTAAAGTAATTGAAAGCAATCCCTTGCTACCAGCATTATATACACACATATCATGTGATTCATGATGCATATATATGATTCCAGCTAATGGAATACTCATATATTGCTATTTATATTGATATTAATTGTGGCTTGACATTTTAGCTCGGTTGGTTGGTGACCTGCTTTGGATTCTTTGTTCTATGACAACTTTAGAAGTAGTTGACTAATTTTGCTAAACTGAAGAGACTCAGGGAGGTCCTAAGTTTCCATCTTCAGTATTTATCATACTGAAGAAATGGTGGATAATTTATTATATTATATCCTGGCAAGTTTTGATCACTTTTAAACAATTTAGTACTTGGAATGAGGCTATAACATTTTGTCATTATATTGAGTAAACCTCAACGAGTATGAAATTGTTAATTTATGAGGTCCTGCCAAAAAAAAAAATCACTCTCCCTTTTCCCATCTCTGTTTTGGTCATTACCATGTGTGTATGCGTGCTAAGTCACTTTAGTCCTGTCCGACTCTTTCCAGTCCTATAGACTGTAGCCCGCCAGGCCCCTTTGTCCATGGGATTCTCCAGGCAAGAATGCTGGAGTGGGTTGTCATGCCCTCCTCCAGAGGATCTTCCCGACCCAGGGATTGAACCCATGTCTTCTGTGACCCCTGCATTGGCAGGCAGGTTCTTTACCACTAGTGCCACCTGGGACGTCCAAGCTGTTATCATAGCGCACTGTAATTCTACTTACACATCTTTCTTCCCCACTAGACTTAGAAACACCTTAAGGCCAAGGTCCTTATTTCATTCACCTCTATATTCCTAGGATCTAACACAGTATTTGGAATCCAATAAAAACTTGAAAAACATTTTAAGGTAAATCAAGTTAAAAAAAAAAGGAAGATTTGACTGAACAGCTAACTGCCTAATTTAGGGTTCAATTAGTTATTTATTTTTGCCTTGTAGTCCTAAGTACTGCATTAAATACTGTTTTTTTCCCTTATTCTCTTGTAATATATAGTAGTCTCTTAGGGGACTTAATATAATTTTCAGCAGAAACTGATATGCTGATGAAATCGATTTCTGACGAAGATTAACACTCCTTATACACACAGAGAAAGTTTGAGCCTGTAGCACAAAACAGTCATTAAATATGAATTTAAACAGCCTGTAAAAATAAAATAAATCCTGAATGAGACAGATGAGAAACAAAGGGAATCTTTCATATTGGATAAGATTCATCTGGTATCCAATTAGCTTGGAATTATTCCACTTATCTGAGTTTTTCTTATATAATTTAGACCCCCAGGTTTTAACTCTTTAACACAAAAGAGAAAATAAACAGTGTTTATATTTATTTTATGCATAATGCTGACTGGTAATTTAAGTCTTAGGAAACTTCCAGGAAAAATAGCTATCATCATCAATGAGAAGAACAGGGTACATTGCCAAATTCCCCCTTAATTGAAATTAAATGTCACATCTCAGATCTTTCCATCCACATGTGTTCATGGCTTTTTCAAAAGTTCCCATGGCGGATTCATGTCAATGTATGGCAAAACCAACACAATAAACTAAAGAAAATTTAAAAAAAATTCTAGGAATCTGTTACAGTTTGTAAAGCATGCATTTGGGTTCTTTAACAAAAAAAGCTGTATCCGAAAGAAAGGTCTACCTAGCATCAACATATTTCAAGTGGGGCAGATGTCTCTATTATGTTTTAATAATTTGATATTAAAGCATACTATAAATTAATATACTGTGATAGTGTTATTTTTTCTTATAAAACCATTGAAAATATATTTCTTTTCAACTCCCAGAAACCTAATTAACCCTGGTATAGCAAAGGTTTATTCATCAAATTAAAAGGTAAATTTACCTTTAGAGAGAGAAAATAAATGGAAGATTATAGGACCAAATTGGATTTATGTGTGTTTTTTATGCATTGCTTTGTCTTTATATTTCATACATTGCCACAAGCAGCTTTAGCTGAATAGGCTTGCTTTGTGAAAACAAAAGTTTTAATATTATTTTGTTAAGAACATGTTTATCATCTCAAAACATAGTTACTTGGTTAAGATTAATCTTCTTTCAGCATCACAATATGAACACAATTTAGCAACAACCAAACTGTCATCACCATGTCAGCAAAAACTATGTAAATTTCTAGAATCTTGTGGATGACTAATGGATTACACTATAGGAGAGAGAAAGTCAAGATGTTTATTTTCCTCTAGAGATACACAAAAATATCTGTACGGATGCCAACTCCATGCAATAAAAAAATATTCATTTCAACCCCAAATTTTCATTTACTGGCTTGCCTTTACAAATATGCAGAATTGAAAACTGATTGTAATCCTCAAACAAACACAAAGTAAATAATAATTCAAGATCATGTTTTCAAAACAGTCTTGAAACTGATACTTAAATAGCTCCTACAATATTTCTAATTTGGCATAAAATGCCTGCATGAGACTCTTGTTCATGGAGAAAACAGAATTCAAAATATTCTGGAGAAAATTAATTAATGTTTGCTCTGTGTATCTATTGTTTGACAAACTATACCTAGCTTAGTTGCTAATGATAAACTTTTTTGTTTCTTTATGACTTTGGGGGTCAGAAATCTAAGAAGAGTTCAGTTCAAAGGTTTATCTCTGAACTTAAAAGTCAGGACATCTGGGACTGGAGGATTCACTTCCAATATGGGTTTACACTCATTCACTCACATGCCTGCTTCCTTGGTTCTTTTGTTGGCCTTTCTTTCATCAAATGGTATCTCATCCTCTAGGGCCTCCAGACGTGGCTTGAGTTTCTCACAGCATGGTAATTTCAGACCAGACTAAGAGACCCAAAGTGAAGTTACAAGATTTCTTTTGGCCCAGCCTCCAATATCCTTAAATATCATTCCTTCCATACTCTGTTGGTCAAGTATTTCCCAGACCAACCAGATTCAAGGGGAGTGGAATGAGAAACTACATTTAAATGGTAGGCATAGGAGAAATATCTGGGGCTAACTTTAATCCACTATAACATTATCTCAAAAATTTTAAATATTGGGATTTGGTAAATGTGAACTTGGTAATGTCCTTAGCCACTTATTTCAGATTGTGATATTTTGGGTAGTTCTCATTTCAGATCTAGTTTTAAGGATATCTGAAGCTGCATGTGCTTGGTAAATTTTAAAAAATGAAGGAAAATAATTTCTAGAGGTTTTGAGACCTTACTGAATTCTCAAATTTTTCAAGATATGCACAAGGATGTCCAATCACCTTGTTATCTTTCTCTAGCTCAGTTTTATACTTATGATTTTTAAGCCCTTATCACTCTGGCTACAGAGCCCCCACCAACACTGAATAATTCTAACATTTAAAGAGCTCCTAACATCACCTTACTATTGAAGCATGAGTAAATTACAATACAAAATGATTTCCAGTTGTGAATAAACAGTACTAAATAAACCTGTGGAAAAGTTAAAATCACTTAAAATTAACCAGTCATGTGCTTCTTGGAATGCCAAAGATCTTGTTCAACTGATTTTGTTTTTCTTTCTCTGAATTACATGGTTGATTTAGCATTTTGGAGAAACAGCCTTTGTGGAATGAAAAATGGGCAGGTTTCCATTTTTCTGTCAATAAAGTTGTTTCCAAATTATGTAACAAAATAAAAACTGAAAAGTTCAGCCTTGCATCTAATGTAAATTGGAAGCAAATTACTTTAGTGATTTTACAGGGTGATGTTGGTGAGTTATTTGGCATACATATCTAAGTTGAAATAAATATGCATGTAAAGCACATATTTTTGGGGTGTCCTGATAGCACAGACAAGTGAGACACCCACTGAATCTGAATGAAATTTACTCCCTACAAAATTTCCCTCCTTACTTTAGAGAAACATTCCTCAAACTTTTCTGTTGAAGTTTGCTTAATGGTAGAGGAAAATGAAGAAGTATCTCCCTAGAGGCCACAAACACAAAATTTAGTCATGTTTTATTTGAAATGGTTGTGTGAATTTTGCTTTCTATTCCTTATTTCATGTTTTCATATAAAAATAACTTATCCATTTGAATCTTCAACAAATGATACAAGGTCATTTTATGGTTTCATGTAACCCCTGGCAAACCACCGAGTACTCTTGAGATATTTTATACCAGTATGGATGGAAAGATGTAAATAAAACTCACTGAAAGAGTGTGTGAGCACATCTAGATTTTGCTTTAACAAAATGTGGAAGACTCTGCAAAGTAACATACAGATAGTGGAGAGAGGGCCATAGTCTAATACTTTGACATTATCTACAAAATATTCAGCATTTTCACAGCCTACTCTTGACAACATGTTTATTATTTTGTTTTTGTTTTAAAATATTTAACTCGTACTCATATGGCTAGGCTGTATTAACTATGTGCTATGTTTCATTTTATAAAAATTAACAAGCTCTTAAGAATAGGTGAGAGGAACCTCTCATATATTTTCAAGATATAAGCAAGCCTATAAAAACAAAAATTGGATTGGAAATATCAAAGTTTGAGTCAAAAACTTCCAAAGTGAGTAAAATATTGGGGGCAATTCATCTTCCCTGGCTATATAATTGGTAGGTACCAGTGTGGTCACATACTTCAATGGCACATACCCAAAGTACAGCTAATAACTTTGCCAGCATATTTACCTAGTTATCTTGTTTAGTATTTAAGAAATTATCTGAAGTGAAGCATAGAATAAAACCCAAGATAGATGAAAGCTCACAGACGTTAAAGAATGTAGTTTAATGGACATGGTTTGAAAGAGACACTAGCAGGCTTCTGAGTTTTAAGCTTAAAGTTCTTGGAAATAGGGATTAGTGGTAAGAGACTCAAAAAGAAGCTCAACACCTTGTGTCTTTATTTCAGTATATAAAAAGACAGTAGCATCCGCAAATCAACGTGTTTCTTTTTGTTACACCATATTATTTATAAATAGTCAGGATCTCAACCTAAAAACAAGTTTTAAAGTTTTAAATAGCCCTGAATTGTGCCACTGGAAATAATATTATGAAATCATTCTAAAGGCTGTACTGAGGGGCTGTTTTATTTTGAAAAAAGACTTTTTCTCCAGGAGTTAATGCCCTCTAAATAAAAACTTTGGACGGACAAGCATGAAAAGTTTTCTGTACCAATCACCAATGCATGACACCTAGGAATCTATCAATCACAAAGTCAAAAAGCTCTGTCCTATAGCACAGTAAATACTCAGTGTAACCAATTAGTATTACCATTCCTTGATGCAATACAAACTCATTTCCTTAAACTGCTATTGCACTGAGCTCCGGGGTTATAAATGAGCAGATGCAAATTGATTTGCATGTAATAACAGTAACAGTAAACCTTTCTTGATTCATGCAGTTTTCTCCATCTGTTAACAGAGAGCAAGTTTAGGATCTATTATTCCCTGAAGGAGACTTACCCAGCTGGACATCTATAACACTTGGCTGATTCTCCATGGGGAACAATGGCTTGGGAGGTTTGTCTGTGAGTAAAGCTAGAAGAGAAAATGAAAAAAATGTAACAAAACAATTGAAACAAATTACAGAATGAGAAAGATTCTATCCTGTATGGTATTTAATGTCTGTAAACTTGATAGTATGTAAACATTTATCAGACAGTGCTTCTACTTGAGTTGTTACTCTATCCATACAATATCCATTTCCTAGCACATTTAGAGTGCTGTTGATTCACTGTAAATTGGCTACTTTGAAAGCTATACTTTCCAACAAGATCAAATGAATATCTACTTTGAATGGTTTTATACGCTGTGAGTGTAGAGAAATAAAGATTTAAAAAGTATAATCATATAAACATTAAATCTTCATACCCACTTAAATATTCTTAATGACATAAATCCTAATGAACATTTCTCGTGCATTGAAACTTCTGCACCTCTCAACCAACCCTCACTCTCCATCTCAATCTCTAAAATAATATAACAAAACACTGGTACCTTCATTAGTATAATTGATAATTGATCAAAATATTGAATCTTCTGCCCACTAAGTCCTATGCTAAGTGTTAAGGGAAAAGAAGTAAAATTTTCATCTTTGCCTTCAATGTATAACCTAGGAGTATGAACACAGAAGTAGCACATGAAATAAAGGAACAAATAAGACAACTTGATAAAACATTGCACCATTTGAGTTATAAAACTATAATGTGGAGGGATTTCCCTGGTGGTCTCGTGGCTAAGACTTCATGCTCCCAATTCAGGAGGACTGGGTTCCATTGTTGGACAGAGAACTAGATCCCGTGTGCATCAACTAAGAGCTCATATGCTGCAACTGAAGATTCTGCATGCTGCAATGCATAGTGAACATCCAACAGGCTGCAGCTAAGACCCATGACAGCCAAATAAAGAAATATATATATATATATTTAAAGCTACATGGGGTAAAGGAATAGAGGAAGGACAGGTCAATATTTGTTGTCAGGGTTGGGCAAAATTTTATGAGGGAAATGAGTCTCCATACAGACCATAAGGAGTGGAAAGGATTTGGAAAGGCAGAGTAATGAATAAGAAATACAGGAAAAATTAATAACAGATCAATAAATAGAGGGCTTCCCTGGTGTTTCAGCTGATAAAGAACCTGCCTGCAATGTGGGAGAACTGGGTTTAATCACTGGGTTGGGAAGATTCCCTGGAGAAGGGAATGGCTGCCCACTCCAGTATTCTGCCCTGGAGAATTCCATGGACTATAGTGCATGGGTTCGCAAAGAGTCAGACAGGACTGAGCAACTTTCATAGCAAGCACACTGTGATTAAAATTGAACAATCTAGTAAGAAGGAGTTGAGTGGGGTGGGGTAAAAGCAAGTTGTTCATAATGTGAATTAATTAGAAATAACACTTGATATAATTGAGCTCACTTCTGGAGGATCCTGAGACATAAGGAGAGGAATCTCGACATGATATAGTAGACTAGAAGACCATTGTAAAGTTTTGGAAAAGTAGCAACTAAAGACTATCTATCTAAAGATTATCTTTAGTGCTATCTAAAGACAAACAGCTTGATATGTACAAAGGGCTGGGAGGGGAGGGGGAAACAGCTAAGAGGATTCAGTAACAATGTTGCAGTGAGGGGATAAGGAGTTAGAATATTGAAGTCTAGAGAAATGTTTTTGAGGGAGCGGGGTTCTGGAGGGGGAGCATATGTATACCCATGGTGGATTCATGTCAATGTATGGCAAAACCAACACAATAAAGTAAAGAAAATTTTAAAAAAATTAAAATGAGGCAAATTTGAGAGGCACCTAGAAGAAAGAAATGTAAGGACTTGGCACATAGATATAGAATGCTTTATGACAAACATTATGTGGTGCTAATATTTATATCTTGAGTTCCTTTTAATTATCTCTGTATTTATGCCTTGCTTCAAGTATCCAGCTAGATTCTTACCTATCTACCGGAAATGTTTTATACTTCTTTGTAATTCACAAGCAACCTAGAGTAGGGCTGGGCAGGTATTAAAGTATTGTTAATTGATTGGTTTAGGAATTCTTGCTGACATGAGAAAAGTTCTTCTCATATTTGCAAAGATATTTAAAAGACAAAGAAATAAAAGTTGGGCACATGATAAATAAGGTTGTGTGCTCAGTTGCTTCAGTTGTGTCCTACTCTTGGTGATCCTATAGACTGTAGCCCGCCAGGCTCCTCTGTCCATGGGATTCTCCAGGCAAGAATACTGGAGTGGGTTGCCATTCCCTTCTCCAGGGAATCTTTTCTATCTAGAGATCAAACCTGTGTCTCCTGCATTGCAGGCAGACTCTTTTCCACTGAGTCACCTGGGATGCCCAGGTAAGGTTAGGGAAATTCACAAACTTGGAAATATACACACAAAAAAGTGTGGATAATAAACAAAGGCACCAGAAAAGGGCTTTACATAACATTAACTTAACCTTCCTGATATCCAAACTGTCCCGGAAAATTTTAGTGAATTGTTCTCATTTTTCCAATAAATCTTTGTTGATGACCTGTAATGCATCTTGTCCTTATGGAATTAAGTGATATATTTTTCTAACTAAGCTGATTGTAGCATAATATAGGCAAACACACAAATTCAATATCTATAGTCTTCATTTCTTCAATATTTCATTTATTCTTAATACCCTTATATTTAAATATTTGAAATATAAAGAATATGCTTTAGACAAAATTTAAATATTTTATACAAAACTCAGTCACAATAGATGTTCAACTTTGTTGTTTGCTATGGTTTGAAACAGCAAAATATTGAGTACTACCAAATATCCATCAGTGGGAGTCCAGTTAAATAATATATAGTGATATATTATGATACATCTACTTAAAAGAATGAGGTAAATCTGTATGTCTATCATAAAATATCTCTAAGATACACTATTCAATGAAAAAAAACAAGGTTCCAAACAGTGTACAAAATATACTATCCTTTTTGTGAAAAACATATGTGTGCATGTACATGTGCTCTGCATTTATAAATTGGTATAAACATGGAATATTCCTGAATGGATACATGTGAAATTCATAACAGTGACTTCATCTGAGAAGAAGAACTAGATGGCTGAGGAATAGTGGTGGATAGATTAATTTTCACTGTATACCTTTTGTACATTTTGAACAACATGAATATACTGTGTATTCAAAACATGAATAAAATTAAAATTAAATAAAGTCCTTCCATCTACATTTTATTTATAAAAGAATAATTTTGGTTATTTGGTATAATTATTGTCAATTTGCCTTACACATCTCGATTTTAGATACTTTGATTGCTGGAAACTGTTTTTAGTATTATTTTCAAATATGTCTCACCACCAAATGTATTATTTGGAATGTGGTAGGTGGGAAGTAACTTTAGGTAATGTATGTCATGCTCAAAGATGAAAATGTTGTCTTACTTTCATCAAGATATGAATTTGGAGTCATGGTTGCCCCTCATCCTAAAATTTGCCATGGACTATGGATATATTTACTTTGATTTTATTATTGTTAAGCGTCAGTTACTAAAATTGATGAATATTCATGATAATTTTAGGTGCCTTACATTCACAGGTGGTTCATAATTTTCAGTTATGTGCTTTCAGATACATTAGCTCATGTGATTTACACAAGGACTTGGAAGGTAAGGAAGATAGAATTACGGCCACCTTAGAGATGAAGCTAAATGAAGCTTATGTTATCTCATTTGGTGCCCCCTTGTGATCAAAATCTCCTATATGCAGAATGGAAAGGAAGATAGACATAAATTGTAGGCAGGAAACAGGTAAAAAATAACGCTAAGTACTGAATCAATGATTTTAGCCTCTTTGATTACAGACTAATCAACTAAGGTAAGGTTCCCAGGCCAGTGGCAGTGACTTTGTGGCAAACAGTTATCTGAAACAGTTTCTAGAGAACATTCCATGCATATACATTTTTCCCTAAACCCATGAATGAAAGGAGATGAACTTGCACTTATCCTAACACATCCCAGTGGGATGTATGGGCGTGGAACCTCATTAAATTCCAATATCATGTCTAGGCCTTGGAATTGCCAAGAAGTGCAGAACATTTGTGATGATAAAGCAGCAACTTCAGCAGTTCATCTGGATCCTGACCAGAAGCCCATAGACAAATCTATTAGCGTCCAGCATAATTACAGCATTTGCAGATTAGCTAGAGCACATGCTGCCATGAGCAGGCAAGCTCGTTTCGTTCTTCTTCTTCTTTTTCTTTAAATCCTCATTTGAAAATCACAATTACTGCTTGGGAAATGAAGGGGAGAACTGTCAGTACCAGGCCCCATGAACCATACAGTGGAGATTTACAGTTTTATTTGAAAACTTATCTTTGATTTCTAGACTAATTTAAGTCTGAGCTAGTCTTCGAATTTGCTGCTCAAGCTTCATGCTTTGATTGAAAGAGTGGGAGCAAGAGATGCAGTTTGGCACTAACATTTAAGTCCAGAATTCCTCGCTGCATTTCCCTCTGTAGCTGCTTGTATTTAATTATCCTTAAATATGAATGTGGTACAGAGTATACCATGGTATTAGTCTTAATGTGCTAGTGAAGCTATGACTGTTACAACCTGTTTCTTCCTAAAGCTAGGTTTTATATATTTAATACTAACTTTCCTGAGGAGACTGTCCAAATTACCTCTTCCTTTTCTATTGCAGGCAACAGTTGTATCTACCTGTGCAACTAGAACAATTGATTTGACTAAAATGATGGATACATTTCTGTGAACTTAGTGTGAGAAATCAGTAGAATCAATTGTTGGATTGAATAAATCAATTTATTGGACTATATCGCCTAAAAGTTACATACAGTTATTATAAATTTTATTGTCCTCTTTTGTTGATGTGTCTCTAATTAGACTTTCCAGCGAGCCAAGCAGGAGGGAATAGAAGGACAGCTGGATGCAAAGGACACTAAGTATGAACCCACTAGAATCACAAAGTAATCATTTAATTTCTATGAATGAAGACATTATGAAACGTGTATGTTTAGCTCAATGAAAGGTATCCTTCCAAATCCATTCAATATCAGCACTGAAATCATATTCTAAAATCATTAGTTTCACCACAACATTTAACCATACAAAACCTCCCAATGTTCTCTACATTTATAAGAGGATAAAATCTGAACTTATCAGATGTGAATATAAAGGTAGCCATGATATAGCCTTTAAAAAAAAAACTCTTCCTGCATTCTTATCCACTCTTCTATTTTATCTGTACTTTGTTTGGCCAAGTTACTTGCCTGATTTACACATTGCAACTCTGTATCTAAGCTTGGAGTTACCATAATTATAATTTATTTAGTATCTGCCATGTGCTAGTGCCTCTTTTATGACATTTTATATTATATTTTACAAACTTTCTCAAACTCAAGGAGCTCTTGACTTGTAAAAAAGGGATCTGAACTGAGTTATGTCTGACTTCACCATGCCAGCAATGCCTCTCTAAGACCTTCCTTTTCACCATCCCAAGTTCTATCTTCCAAAAGTCAGTTGGAGTCCTACATCCTACAGAAAGCCTTCCCTAATAAAAGCCTAAACAAACCTTTCCTCTTTCTGAAATCCTAAAGCAAGTAAATTTCTTTCTGAAATCCTAAAAAAAGTAAAACTTTCTTTGAACCATTCATTTGGTTTACTGCATACGTTGCTTTAAAAACAAATTTAGCTTCATCTTATATGGTTATTGCTAGTCTCCTTAGAGTTTGAATTTCCTAGATGACAAGAATCATGTCTCGCATAACCCAACAATTAAGATAGTGTCTGACACTGTGGAACAAATAAACACAATTTTCAAATTAATTTTCGTATTGAATTCTTTCTGTTAAAATGTGTGCTTCTCATAGGGTTCTTAGGTTACAAGGAACAGAAACACACTCTTGTTAATTTAAGCAAAAAGGGAATTTATCAGAAGGATGTCTCAAGGATGGACAGGATGTCTGGGGGGCTAAGTTTAGACACAAGAAAGAAATCAGGCCAGGTCTAGATGTACAGGAAAAAAGGGACTACACCACAATTTTATCTTGATTCCATCACTGGACTGAATTCACTCCAACTGGTTTTCTGTGCTTTTTTAATTTGCTTTGTCTTGTTGTGTTGCATCTTGTTTTCTGTCCTTGTGTCACTTTGAGCAAGATTCAAAATCTGAGGAAAGAGAAGCTGCAGGGATAAGTTTTAAAGTCCAGCCCTAGCCAAGACTGCATGCACATCCCGAGGAAAAGAAGAATCTCCCTAAAGCAAGATTTCACAAGCTCAGCAATATTACTAATTTGCAGTGCCAGAGAATTTTCTCTTGTAGGTGGCTCTCTTGTGCATCATAGAATATTTAATGGCTTCATTGGCCTCCAGCCACTCAATGCTAGTACTAATCCACCCCCAGCTGTAATATCCAAAAATGTCTCCAAATTTTGGCAAATGCACCTAGGGAACAAAAGCACCCCGGGGTGAGAACCACTGTCTTGCATTAAACTTAGGTTCTCTTCCTTGTTCTGAAGGAATTGAAGATATTCAGAAAGAAGATTTGGGAACAGCCCTCACATTGGAAAAGAAAATGGAGGTCCTTACTAAGCAAATTATTTCGAAGGAGAGCCAGGGATCTTGTTACTATCTATCCTTAAAGATTTCCTGTAATCATGAAAGGAGATTCTCCAAGTCTAGCCAAAGTAGCTGACTAGTTTCAAGATTTCATAAATTGAACACAGAATGAATCCAGACATTTCTGAGTTCTGGAAACACAATAAGCCTTACTATTTCTTGGAAAGGACTATCTCTTTCTGAGTTAACTTCAGAGACTTCCTAATTCTGAATTATGATGCACATATTTTACTGGCTACTTAATGAATATAAAGTCCTATATATTGTGAAGGTTTCATTTCTAAGATTACTAAATTAAGAATCCCCTATTTAGGTAATCATTCAGGAAACATATATAATAAATATGATTATTTAATATCCTCTTTAATCCTCCAAATCTGGAAACCCAAACAGGACCAGCATTAGATATAATGTGTCTCCTTTGCCTTAAGCTTCCTCTTTTTGTGTACCCTATTTCAGAGGAGTTTCTTTTCCAGCCTGATTTTATGCACCCAGTATGTCTCTCTAAACAAAACTTGCTGCAAAAAAAAACCCTCTGTTAGTTAAATACTAGTATGAACCTAAGATATCTGAACCTCCTTTCCTAAGGATAGTTGCTTTTGAAGAATTGTCTGGAAATGTGTAAGGGCAGGCTTTATTCCTTAGTAGAACGTTAAACAGCAAACACATAACTGGCTCCAGGACCCTTCTCTTTACTCCTGTCTTTACACTGGTATTGGTCAACAGACAGGGTAGGCTTCAGCAGAAGTTAATGAAGACAGATACAGTTATTTTCCTCAAGATGCCAACCAACACTACTATGAGTGATTTCTCTACTTAACATTATCTTAGGAAAGAGAGTCCAGACATAGTTTAAATTAAAGAACACATTAATGTCCATTACAAGTCTTGTTTTCACTTCAGACTGTTACTAAGTGTGTGCATGTGCATGCTCAGTCATGTCCAACTGGTTAAAATCCCATGGACTGCAGCCACCAGGCTCCTATATTCATGGAATTTTCCAGTCAAGAATACTGGAGTGGGTTGCCATTTCCTTCTCCAGGAGATCTTCTTGACTCGGGATCAAACCTGTGTATCCTGCACTGGCAGACAGATTCTTTACCACTGAACCACCTGGGAAGCCCTCCATCAATTAAGCATTACAGCAATTAAGGTTTTATAAATATTTTCCCTACCAAAACTTAATATCTTTGCCTCATTTAAAATAGGAGGTAGCAGACTGACATATTATTCGTCTATCAATTCCATCCAGAAAGAATATGTATTCTCTATCTGTTCCAGCTATGGTAGAAAAGCTGTGATGGGGTCAGGAAAAAAATCAAGCCAGTGATTCCAAGTCATTGTAGATTTGTTTCACATCACTGATGGCTTGACCTTCAGATATTTGGATGTGCATCTCTCATACCTCCCTACTCCTAACTAAAAATAATTCCCTTTAGTAAGTCACTATTTGGAGAAGGGAATGGCAACCCACTCCAGTGTTCTTGCCTGGAGAATTCCATGGACAGAGGAGCCTGGTGGACTACAGCCCATGGGGCCACAGAGTTGGACACAGCTGAGTGACTAACATACATACAAGTCACTATTACTGATGGTGGTGGCTCATGATTCTAATGCATACATTTAAAAAATAAAATTATTGAAAACCACAGAGGTAAATAGACAGGAGATCATATTCATAGGGTTGAACTGTTCTTTTAATACAAACACAGTCTAGTTCCATTAAAATACCCCTGCCATCATTTAAAGCCATTCCAAGTATTTTTCTTTATTTAGCATAAAACTTTAAGTCAAGTATTTTCTTTGAATCAATAGGTGATCCTTTAACAAGCAGATACTAAGTTGCCAGGAAAGTGTTAACTGTTGATGTCTGCCAGGCCATTGCCCCCTGCATAGCTCAGAACTCCTTATCTGCCCATCCCCAGCAACTGCTCTGGGCATGTGGCTCAAAGACTGTATCCTGCCTTGCAATGCAATGGATGTGCCTTGAGGGTCGTGAATGGTCAGAGTTGCTGTGAAGTTGCCCTAAGGTGCCCTTTCCTCTAGATTCCTTATTTATTTAAACTAATATTTGAGTTTTGAGCAATGCATGAGCTTTGGGAAAGCTTGAGCATAAAGGCAGGGCAATTTCTTCTCAATGCCATTTGACACAGGGCCCTTCTCTGGAGAGAACAATGTTTATTCAGCACAAATCTGCCCAGACATAAAACAACTTCTTCAAACTTGAAAAGAAAACAACCTTGGGGGAAATGGAAACTTAAACAGAGGTTGTGACAGTAGTTCTCTCTCTCTCTCTCTCTCTCTCTCTCTCTCTCTCTCTCTCTCTTCACAGAACATGCTTTTTCTTCACTTTTGCCTTTTCCCCCTCAAGAAAGATTTTTGCCTTCTGTCTTTAAAATAGTACTCCCGGGGCACTTAAATTGTTGATGTCTAACACATTCCAAATGTGGTTACTATCAAATAAATAACATAATATAGTGTACTTCTGAGTTCCACATACAACTTGGGATATAGTTAGCACTAAAATAATGAGAGGTTGCACACAGACGTTAGATTAGTTTATTTTTTCAGCTTTATTGACATAAAACACTGTGTAAGTTTAAGATCTTGGAGGGGGAAATGGCAACCCACTTCAGTATTTTTGTCTAGAGAACCCTCTGGACAGGTATGATCCATGGTGTTGCAAAGAGTTGGACATGACTGAAGTGATTTAGCATGTATGCACAAGACTAAGACACACAAAGTATTGATTGGATACACTTTTATTGCAATACAAATTACCATCATAGAGTTCACTAATACCTCCATCAGGTCACATAATTATAATTTCCTTTTGTGGTGAGAACATTTAAGGTCCACTCTCTTAGCAATTTTCAAATATATATTGCAATAATGTTCATTATAGTCACCATGCTGTGTATAAGATTCCTGGAACTTATTCATCTTCTAATTAGTTTGTACTCTTTGACCAACATTGCACCATTTTATCCACCTTCCAGCTCCTAGTAACCACTGCACTAGGCTCTGTTTCTATGAGTTTGGCTTTTTTTAGATTCCACATATAAGTGGTATAATGCAGTATTTGTCTTGTCTGACTTATTTCACTTAGTACAGTGCCTTCTAGGTCGATCCATATTGTCACAAATGGCAAGATTTCCTTCTTTTTCAAAGAGGAATAGTATTCCATCATGTATCTTTGTTAGACAGATGACGTTTCAAATTGCATCAAGATCCTCATTGGCTTCTATGGTTACTGATCAGTCATATTCTAAAAATGTGGTCCTGATAGGCTTAGGAACATTTCATACAAAGATAGGCTCAGTAAAGGACCAAAATGGTATGGACCTAACAGAAGCAGAAGATATTAAAAAGAGGTGGCAAGAATACACAGAAGAACTGTATAAAAAAGATCTTCACGACCCAGATGATCAGGATGGTGTGATCACTCTCCAAGAGCCAGACATCCTGGAATGTGAAGTAAAGTGGGCCTTCAGAAGCTTCACTACAAACAAAGCAAGTGGAGGTGATGAAATTCCAGTTGAGCTATTTCAAATCCTGAAAGATGATGCTGTAAAAATGCTGCACTCAATATGCCAGAAAATTTAAAAAACTCAGCAGTGGACACAGGACTGGAAAAGGTCAGTTTTCATTCCAATCCCAAAGAAAGGCAATGACAAAGAATGCTCAAACTACCGCACAATTGCACTCACTTCACATGCTAGTAAAGTGATGCTCAAAATTCTCCAAGCCAGGTTTCAATAATACATAAACTGTGAACTTCCAGATGATCAAGCTGGTTGTAGAAAAGGCAGAGGAACCAGAGATCAAATTGCCAACATCTGCTGGATCATCAAAAAAGCAAGAGTACCAGAAAAACATCTATTTCTGCTTTAATGGCTATGCCAATGCCTTTGTGTAGATCACATAAACTGTGGAAAATTCTGAAAGAGATGGGAATACCAGACCACCTGACCTATCTCTTGACCTCCTGTATGCAGGTCAGGAAGCAACAGTTAGAACTGGACATGGGACAACAAACTGGTTTCAAATAGGAAAAGGAGTACGTCAAGGCTATATATTGCCATCCTGCTTATTTAACTTATATGCAGAGTACATTTCCATATGTTTGTTCTCTATGAATGAGTCTCTCTTTCTGCTTTGAATAACTTCCTCTGCATCTATACAATTCTACAGGTCAGAGAGTGGGATAAAAATTCAATTTGGATTATTTGGTGTTATTCATCCTTTCAATCAGCCAACAATAGCTCTTCTATTTTAAAATGGTACTCTATTAAACAGTGTATGTGTCATGCTGGGGTTGGTTATGTAAAGCATAAATTTGAAGAATATATGGAGTAATATTCAAAGAGTTAACCTAGTATGAGAGATAGGCATGTACAAATGAATGACAAGAAGTAGAAATTGCCTATTTTAGTTTTTCTTGCTATTACAACAAGTTATCAAAAACTGAGTGGTTTAAGACAACATATTTATTATTATCTTATAGTTTAAGATGTCAGAAGTCTAGCATGGATCTTACAGAACTAAAATTAAGGTGTTGCCAAGGTTGTGTCCTTCGCTGAGGCCCTAGGTGACAATTTATTTCCTTTCCTTTTCCAGTTTATCCCTTGGTGCTTGGTCTTCTTCCATCCACTAAGCCACCAAAGGTAGCTTGAGTCCTTTTCACATGATGTCATGTAACCCTTCTCTTCTGCCTCCCTCTTTCACTTTTAAGGACCCTTGTGATTACATTGGGCTCATTTGGGTAATTAAGAAAAACTAAAGTCACATGATTAACGTTCATAGTTCCATTTGTAAACTTAATTTTCCTTTGCTATATAACCTAACAGATTCCTAACAGATTAATATGTGGACATCTTTGGAGAGCCATTATTCTGCCTACTAAAATGCCACAACAGGTAATCAAATAAAATACAAATGGAATTTACAGAAGGATATGAAATCTTGGCTGTCATATAGAACAACATATTAATACACTGCTTGTGTTGTATTTTAATGAAAACTTTTGTTTACTGGTTTCATTTCAGGCAAATCAGTTTATGAACAGGGACATATTCTTTATTTTTAAAACAGAAGTCCATCAAGACAATTAGCTAATTGTGTAAATTGTAATTTGAGTACATTGGGCTGCTACTGATACTTCTGTTTTAAGCTTAGTGATTTGTTTATCTACAACTACTGAACTGACTGGGCACACACAGCCTACCATTAAAATGTTTTGTAATGTAAAAGAATAAGAAAAAACAAAATATCAGGTAAGCAATTTTAACCATTTGGATGTGATTATAGTACTTAACCATTTTAAAAACAATTGGTTATGGTGCTTAACCAATTTAACCATTTGGATGTGCTTATAGTGCAACAGTTAGAACTGGACATGGAGGACATGGAACAACAGACTGGTTTCAAATTTGGAAAGGAGTATGTCAAGGCTGTATATTGTCACCTTGCTTATTTAACTTGTATGCAGAGTATATTATGCGGAATGCCAGGCTGGATGAAACACAAGCTGGAATCAAGATTGAGGGGAGAAATATCAATAACCTTGGATATGCAGTTAACGCCATCCTTACGGCAAAAAATGAAGAATAACTAAAGAGCCTCTTGATAAAGGTGAAAGAGGAAAACAAAAAAGCTGGCTTAAAACTCAGTGTTCAAAAAATGAAGATCATGGCATCTGGTCTCATCACATCATGGCAAATAGATGGGGAAACAATGGAAACAGTGACAGACTTCATTTTCTTGGGCTCCAAAATCACTGTATATGGTGACTGCAGCCATGAAATTAAAGAAACTTACTCCTTGGAAGAAAAGCTATGACCAATCTAGACAGCATTTTAAAAAGCAGAGACATTACTTAGCTGACAAATGTCCCTCTAGTCAAAGCTATGGTGTTTTGAATAGTCATTGTGGGTGTGAGAGCTGAACCATAAAGAAGGCTGAGAAATGAAGTATTGATTGTTTTTAACTGTGGTGTTGAAGAAGACTTGAAAGTCCCTTTGACTGAAAGGAGATCCAACCAGTCAATCATAAAGGAAATCAATCCTGAATATTCATTGGAAGGACTGATGCTGAAGCTGAAGCTACAATACTTTGGCCACCTGATGCAAAGATCTGACTCATTTGAAAAGACCACGATGCTGGGAAAGATTGAAGGCAAGAGGAAAAGGGGAAGATGAGATGGTTGGATGGCATCACTGACTCAATGGATGTGGGTTTGAGCAAGCTCTGTGAGATGGTGAAGGATAGAGAAGTCTGGCAGCCCATGAGATCTCAAAGAGTTGGACATGACTCAACAACAATAGTGCTTAATGAGGACTACAACTGTAGACATTAAAGAATTGTTTTAGAATCAAAGGTTCATGCCAATAATAATTTTCCAATCACGGAATAATATTTTGGTGGGCATTAAACATGATGTGATATTTAGAAGTCAGGAATTGTCCTCCTAAGTCAAGAGCTTGTCTAACATAAAGACTGTGTTAATTTGGGGTCTGAAGTTGAAAAAAACAGCCATTATCAATTACAAGGCATTATCCCTTCATGTCTGCTTTGCATTTCCAGAGAATTTTTCATGATCATGATTGACCCATTTATTTGCAAGAAAGAAAGTGAAAGTGAAGTTGCTCAGTTGTGTCCAACTCTTTGTGACCCCATGGACTGTAGTCTACCAGGCTCCTCAGTCCATCGAATTTTCCAGGCAAGAGTACTGGAATTGGTTGCCATTTCCTTCTCCAGGGGATCTTCCCAACCCAGGGATAGAACCCAGGTCTCCCGCATTGCAGGCAGACACTTTACCATTTGAGCCACCAGGGATTTGCAAGGGAGCAAGTCAAATACATGGTCATCAAAACCCTATTAATTTCAGGTTCTTATTTTGACTTTGCAGATGAAGAAACTGAGGTTCCCGGAAGTTATACTACTCACCTAAGGACTCCCAGCTACTAAGGGACAGAATCAGGATTTAAATTCTAATTCCTTCACTCCTATTCTGCAGTCTCCTTGTGTCATTTAATCCCAACAGCATTCCTATGATGTGAGTACTACAATAATTTCTGTCTTACTGTTGAGGAAATTAAGGTTTAGAGAACTTGGGTAACCTAACCAGCTAGAAAAAGTGGCAGAACTGTCACCCAAATCTAAGTCTATCTAACATCAAAGCTGGGCTCTTTTCCTCTAAAACTCTCTAGGATGTAATAGTTATTCAAATCAACTCAATCATACTACAAATATATCTGAAAATAAAATCATTTTGCATTGCATTTTTATCAATGAAGTCAGAACCTGGCCCTTCAAAATCTTTATTGATTTCCCACATGAGAGCAGCACTCTGGGAAGTTTCCAAGCTTGTTCCCTGTCTTCATAATACTGATGAGCACTAATTCAATTAATCAAATATAAGTTGATGATCTAGGATGTTGAAATTGATTTTCAAATAAAGCCAATTATGATTGTTCACAGTTCCAAGGAGAAGATATAAGTCGGGTGACTTTGAGACACAATTACTGAATACAGAAGTATCAAAGATAAGAGAAGACAAATCAACTTAATTTACAAAAAGCTTTCTCTTTTCAATTATTACCTCAGTAAATCCAACTGGGAGTCTAGTAGGGAAAGGATTGCTATCTTCAGAAACTGAGATATGAACTCTCAGGAATTTTTCAAAATAGGATCCAAATCTCCCAAAACAGAATGCCTTGACTTTTTGAATCAACATCATAAACATTCCCTCTAACTGTAAAACTTTAACGATAGGCTCATATTTTCTGATAGGATAAGTGCTTCCTCAACTGTCATTATTATTCATCTCTTGATATAATTTTGTCCAGAGATGGGACTCAATGCTCAGGAGAATCTGCATCTCTGAATAAGAAGTCTTTCGTTACCATAAGGCAGGCTAATGCTATGGCAGGATAGTCACTCCCTGTCACTCCATACCACAGTCTTCTTCATACTGGTTTAAATGAAGCAGCTCCCAAGTGTAGTCTAACTCACCTGAGGGTCTACACATAGCCCCTCCCTGCCCCCGTCATCCACTGATCTGGACTAGTGCTTCCCTGCAGAACATTCCAGGACAGATGAAACCCAGGTGCTCAAGGCTGCTCTGGCCTTTTGCTGTGTTGATCTGGTTCCACTGGATGTTTCTACAGCAACCATGCACTTTTTCTCTAATAGTGTCTTTAGTCAAGAAGTGGTCAGGTCATTTGTGAGAGAACAAAAGTCTTTTCAGGAAACTTTCTTCTGTAAGGGTGGTTACCTGGGGTTACCAACCAGTTAAAACACTGCAGATCAGTCTTGCTGCATTAAATGACTCAGTGTCTACTGCTCTGCTTTTAGCTTGCCAATTACTTACATGTCTAACTAAAACCCAGGCCTTCCATATCTTTGTCTATGGGCTGATGCCCCATCAATGCTTCAGTCTGAGCCTGACAGCTGGAACTCACTAACATATAGCCATTTAGTCTCAGAGAGCCTTAAAGAAGGAAAAGGCACTATCTGTTTCTTGAAGAGAGAATTTTAGTTCCTGGGATGGCAAAAGCTCCTCATTGTTGCCTGTCTTATGTGTATCCAGACCTTGGAAATGTCTGTGATGTTCATCAGCATTGAGCTGATCTCACCCTAATTCAGAGCAGATGGCTGCTTATATGTTATGATTTTAAAAGGAAAGCCTCTTCCAACTTTCAGAAACATCTGCCACCCACTATCTAGGTTACAAACTCTATAATATTGCTGTTGAAAGCACAGATCCTGGGTTAAGAATACCTGAATTTGAATTCAGCTCTGCCACCTATTGTGTGACCCTGATCATGTTTCTTAATTCCTCCAGGAGTCAATGCATAACTGTGGATGGTAACTACCAATTCTTTGGGATCCTTATGAGGATTAAATGAGATCATGTTTCTAAAGTGCAAAGAAGAGAACTGGCTCATAGTTTAATCAATGGTAGTAATTATTACTAATTTGCCAATTAAAAAAAAACATTGATCTGTATCTACTTCTAGGGAGAGAATCCAATGTAATGTATCACTGAGAATAAGTATGGCAATGAAAGGAACACAGATGTTTAGAATAGACTCGTGGACTCTGTGAATGAGGGAAAGGGTGGGATGATATGGGAGAATGGCATTGAAACATGTTAATTATCATATGTCTAATCAATCGCCAGCCCAGGATTGATTCTTGGGGCTGGTGCATCGAGATTTCCTGGGGGGGAGGGAGGAGGGAGGGAGGAGGGAGGGAGGAGGGAGGGGTTTCTGGAGGGGGAGCATATATAAACCCATGGTGATATCATGGCATTGTATGACAAAAACAATAAAAGGGAGGAAAAAAAAAGAAAGGAAGGTTGAAAGGACCAGGGTAGGATACTGAAGGGAAGAACTGGGAGTAGGGTAGAGACAGAGCAATAGGATCACCAAAGCAATTTTCACTTAAACAGTCCCATTTTCCCTGGGCAACCACTAGTACTTGTATATAAAGATACAGATCTAAAACTCACTTGGCCAACTTCTGCCTTGTTAAGGGGGTTGGCTTAAAAATATCTAATATTGTGTAAGGAAACAGATGAGATGGCAGGTATGTTTCAATAGTATCTATATGGCAAATGCCCTGAACTTTAGTCAGTGATTTTCTTGAGTCCTCCTACCCTTTTAAGGACTTCCCTGGTGGCTCAGATGGTAAAGAATCTTCCTGCAATGTGCAAGACCCAGGTTCGATCCCTAGGTCAGAAAGATCCCCTGGAGAAGGAAATGGTAACCCACTCCAGTATTCTTGCCTGGAGAATCCCAGGGATAGGGAAGCCTGGAGGGCTCTAGTCTATGCGCTCATAGAGTCAGACATGACTGAGGGACTAACATACACACACACACACACACACACACACACACACACACACACACACCTGCAAAATGAAAAGGAAACTTTGCTGCAAAGCAGAGAGGCAAATGACGGGCACAATAATAGAAAGTACTTCCATCAGTTAAATGAAATATCTTCAAGAGAATGGACAGACTCAAAGCAACTCACATTTCATGAGATAGATTGTCTAAGCCTTGGGCTGAAATCTCAGAGACCTGAGTTCTAATTCGCACTGCTAATAATTTATTGTATGGCCTTGGACAATTCAGATAACTTTTCAGGGGTTGAGTCTCCCCATCTTCAAAATGAGCATGATAATCACCCTATATAGTTTGTATGGTTAATATAAAGTTCAAATTAAAGAAAAAAAATACAAAAGTCCTATGCAGTTAAAAAAGAACTCTAAAAAATAAAGCTATAAAGTGGGATGTATCCTCTTAAAGCAACAATTTCCAACAATGCATCCCAGACGTACAGCTGTTTTCTGCCATTCTTTGCAGTCCCTGAGGAGGAAATCTTTACATGACAACTTGGTTGCTTGTTCAATGTTTTAAAAGGTTTTGCCACCATATCATTCTATTTTATGTCTAGTATAAATGTATCTAACTGCAATGAAATGCTAAATTTACTAAAAAAAAGGGAGAAGAATCACCATTAATTATATTTACGGAAAATAACATATAACACCCCTGTGGCACTTACCATAAGGCAGGTTCCACTCTAAGGACCTTGATATTAATTCATTTACATTTTTGTTGTTTAGCTGCTAAGTTGCATCTGACTCTTTGTAATCCCATGGACTGAAGCCTACCAGGCTCCTCTGTCCATGGGATTCTCCAGGCAAGAATACTGGATGGAGTGGGTTGCCATTTCCTTCTTCAGAGAATCTTCCCAACCCAGGGATCGAACTTGCATCTCCTACATTGCCAGGTGAACTCTACCACTGAGCCACCAGGGAAGCCCATTTATTTACATAGAAAATAACAATAATTCTATGATTGAAGTACATATTGTTAGTATCTCTATTTTACAGATAAAATATTGAGGCATCAAAAAATTAGGTGAAATGTCTGAGGTAACATATCTAATAAGAAACAGAGCTAAGGCTTGAATTTTGGTAGTCTGGCTCCAGAGTTCTTGCTAAGTATAAGCTTAATAGAATCCCAATCAATTTGTCACTTCAACAAACATTTAGTCCTACAAAATCATTATTAGAAATACAATAGTCCTCCTAACACATAAATTCCCTCTAAAGAGTCCCCAGGATTTAGTCTTGGCTTGATAACTTTTCTGCACTAGTCTACCACCTCACAAGGTTGATCATTTCAATTTTAAATAACTCTATTAAAATTGCATTCTTTACTTTCCTCTTAAGTTTGTCTCTTTGTATGTTTTATCTGTCAGTCCTATTTCTGCTCTTTGATACAACACAAAATAAACCAACAGACCTTTTATATACCAATGCTTAAAATATTTGCAGACAGATTTCTTTCATCCACTTGCCCTTCTGAGACTCTTACCCTTTCCAGATTAAACATTCCCAGTTCCTTCAATTGTCCATTGTCTTCTAGGTGACATGTATTTCATAACCCTTTACCATCCTAGACAACTTTTTTGGGGCAAAATGTAGTCTGTCAATAGGCTTCTTAAATAAGGCAAAATAAACTGAACACACAATTTCAGATGTCATATAAAGTGCAATGGAACCAATACTTCTATTGTTCTGGACCCTACCTTCCTGTGATTCAGACTAAGACGGAATTAGCATTTTTGGCAACCTAGTCACCCTGCTTGTGCTCTTAGCCAAATAAAATCCCGAGACAGTACTTTTGCAGTTGGATTTTTGGACCTGAATGAAAAACTTTACATTTTTTTTTGATTAAATGTCATCTGGTTAGTTTCAACCCATCATTCCAAACTACTGAGATCTTTCTGAATAAGAATTATGTTCTCCAAAGAATTAACTGTCCCTCCCAACTTCCTCTCATCTGCAAATGTGATAAGCATAATTTATGTGTCATCTAAGTCACTGATAAAATATGCAGAACTGGACAGCACCCTGAGAGAGGGCTCTTTGGTGGTTAACAACATTGAATCACTAATCAACACTTCTGAAGTACAGTGCCTGCTGCCTGCCCAAGGTTCCCCACTGTGCCGCATTTCTCTGGCTCTGTCTCCTGCTCTGAGCAATTCTTCTCCAAATAGGACAAGGTAAGGATTTTGTGAAGGCCAGTGCAAAATGAAAATGTGGGGCCTCTTGTTCAATAGTTAAGAATTTTTAGACAGTAACAGTAGATAATTAAACCAAGTAGGGGACCCTTCTAAGCATGAGAGCCTTATAACTCCACAAGCTCCGTGCCCACGAAGCTAGCCTTATCCCCAAACTTTCCTGTGACAGAGAATGCTAGATGTTGTGCAAAATCTGTTTTCTTTCCTTTCTGAGCAGATACCTACACTCTATGTACCAGCCTCCACTACAGTCAGATGTGACTATGCGTCTGAGTTCTAGCTAATACAATGTGAATGGAAGTGATATATATCAATTCCAGACCTGGGCCATAAAAATTTCACACATGGTTTTTTTCATGTTCCTTCATCAGCTTATATAGATGATAATGGAGACTTTGGAAGCTACATGCTAGAGGTGGTAAAATTTGAAGAATGAAGGAACCCAAAAACTTGAATTAAGAAGACTTTTTTAGAACTTTGTGTGAAAAAATTAATGTCTATTACTATTAAATCATTATATCTTTGTGCTTGCTTCTTACAATGTTCCTATAACTCTAGAAAATACATTGCCTAAATATCAGATTTACCTAGAGAGCTAGTTAAAATTCAGATTCCTGGGCCCCCCTACTAGAACCAGGTCTAAGGTGGGGACTGAAAATCTATATTGTTAACCAACCACACACAGCGGATTCTGATGAAAAGTTTGGAGACCCATTGTCTAGGGTCTCGCCTTCTCTTTCAATATTCCCTATCACAATTATCCCCATCCTATGTTTGATTTTCTTCTGGTTCTTATTTCCAAGCTGATATTTATCTCATGCATTTAATTAATCTGCTCCATTGAATACAATTTTGATGTCTGGAACTCTGACAACCATTTTGTAATCTGGGGATAGACGTTAAAAGCAAAAAAAAAAAAAAAAAAATAGAGGAACAGAAAGAGAGCAAAAGCCTAGATCCCTGATGACTTCTTGAAGTTTCCATACCAACGCTGTATTATCTAACTCTTGATTCTTTTTGTTTTGAGAGAATGAATGTCTATGTGTTTGTAAAGCTATTCAGTAGAGTTTTCCAATATGTAATTTTCTATTCTATTTAGTAAAATCTAATCCTAACCCACTAGGAATTATATTGGAATATGTTGTTCTTTCAGGGCCCAAGATATATATATTTCCTTATGCTAAGAGTTGCTCTTTATTCTCATATAAAATCAGGCCTTGCCTGAGTAATTGTCCAAGCAATTTAGTAGCATGGTGGAAGAAATGGAAGTCAATAGTTCGTTTCACTAGGACCTTAAATTGCATTTCTCTTTAGTCATTAAAAACTCTATATTATAAGACTAGGAATACTACTGTTCAAGTCTTAAAAATAGAGAAATAACATCATGTGTTCAATATTTTTCAGTGAATACCAGCTTGCTATGATCTGAATGTATGTGCCCCTCAAAATTCATATGCTGAAATCTAATGCCCAATGTGATAATATTCAGAAGTGGGGCATTTGGGATGTGTTAAGTCTTATGAATGGGGTTAGTGCCATGATAAAAGATACCCTTAGAGAAATCCTTTGTCTCTTCTGCCACGTAAAGCTACATTGAGAAAACAACTGTCAATGAAGAATCAGGCTCTCATCAGACTAAATCTGCCAGTGACTTGAACTTGAACGTCCCAGCGTGCAGAACTGTAAGGGACAAATTTCTGTTGTTTATAAGCAGCTTAGTCTACGTGGTATTTTTGTCACAGCAGCCCAAATAGACTAAGATACAGCTCATTCTTCCTAATCTGATGAAAATAATTAAATATACTTTCGAGAAGCAAGATGATTGAGGCACCCTTTTTGGTTTAAGATGATTTTGAAAAGCATGGATATGGATGGTTTTGTCTTTCATTTTTCTTTCATCTTTAAAAAGCAAAGACAGAGTGACAGGATGAAACAGGATCTAGTTATCCATCTTAAAGGGACAGTTGGAGTTTTGCATACAAATGAAAGCTATCATCATTGTCAACTTGAAGTTGGGGCTCTAAACACTATACCTGCAGCCAATTAGTATTCCATGACCAATCATAGCACTATTGCAGACTGTTCTCCCACCCCAAAACATAATCCTAATGCCAAAAATTATTAGTTACAGAAGATAAAGCAGTTTTATCTTGTGATATCCAAACAACTTGACTCAATATATTATTCATTTATGCTAAAAGCATGTATTTTCCAAGAATATTTTGACTATGTCTTGACAATGAAATGCAGATGAATAAAAGGCCTAAATTATTTGAGATTAGGTATTCTGTGATGTCACCAAGAAGTCCTGCGCCACAAAGGTCAGCTTCCTAAGGATCATACTCTTAATGAGGGACATGCAGTGCTCTGATTTCTCATTCAGGAGACAAAATTGTCACCTGGCTGTGCAACTTGAACCATCAATTCCAGCTTTCAGTGATGTACCTCTACCCCTTGCAAATCCTTGGAATATGCCAATTTGGATGGTCTAAGAAGATATATGTGTGACATCAATAATGTCAGGGATAAAATATGCCCACTGAGCATGCTCAAGGGATCTTGTGCCCTTAAAAGAGACAAAAACTAGAGAATAAAGATAACAGGCTTATTGATAGCTAACAAGCAGCCACAAGCAGCTTTAAAGCTGGACTGAGTCAGAGAAGTATTTGCTTAAAAGCCCTTTGTCCTTGAACAAAGAGAGAAAGCCTCTAGCACTGAAAAGGCAGGTCAATTTTCTCACTCAGAAACTTTGACAGCACTTTCCTTGCTGGGCTAGTAATCTACTAAGTGGGAGAATGGTTGATTTCCCTACTCCTTAGATTTGCAAATATATCTATATTGGTGGTCCATTTTGGCTATCCAGAGTCTGGTTAAAATTTGGCAGTGGGTGAAGCAGTTACTCATCAGGATGTCTACAAATGCAGGGTCCATTTCTATAAAATGTTGAATTTTGAGAAGAATATTAACATCTTTTGACATTTATGTTAATACCTTTAACATAAAAACAAGTCTGCCTTTGAGTAACAATAGAAGAGAAAAATCAATAATAATGTGAGTGGCTGCATGCTAAGTTGCTTCAGTAATGACCCACTCTTTGAGACCTTATAGACTGCTTCCCCCCGAGGCTCCTCTGTCCATGGGATTCTCCAGGCAAGAATACTGGAGTGGGTTGCTATGCCTTTCTCCAGGGGATCTTCCCCACCCAGGAATCAAACCCCAGTCTCTTATGTTCTCCTGCATTGGCAGGCAGGTTTTTTATGGCTGAGCCACTGGGGGGAGCCCAAATCAATAATAGTTTACAATTAATGAGCTATTTTTAAAATAAGAACCAGCTCTCCAGTTCCATAATTATTCATTTCCATGACTTCATAGTATAAAATGAGAATGTGTTTTCCCATTCAAAGAGATTCTTAATACCAAGTTCACTTTACTTTCTTAGGGAAAAGGGGCTTCTATTACAATCAGTTTCAAAGAGGGAAAACATGAATATCTCTAGGGTTAGAGCTTAGAAAGAAGTTAATACTATGCTTTTCTCTTTTTAGATGAGATGGGAACTAAGGCAATCCAACAGTAGCTAGATGCTTACTAACTAACCATGAATTCAACACCTACCTCCACTACTTATTAGTGATATGACATTATGAAAATTATGTAAACACTGTGTGCCTCAGTTTCCCCACAAGTAAATGAGAATATTAGAATTTTTCTAGGGTTGTTATAAGGGTTAAGTGAGATAATTAAAGTACTTAATAAATTAGAACTGGTGTGATTTTGAATATTACCACAGTCTTAGTCTGTTGGTCCAATTTATCATCTTTACAAAATTCAAATAAGAATGTCCAAACATTGGTGCTGTATTTCAGTGCCATTTCCTAAAGGTATCTCTGTCAGAAGGGATTAACTAACTATCTCTTATGTGCCTGGAATTGTGCTATATTCTGCAAAGAAAAAGGAAGAAGATTTTACAGTCACTGCCTTCAAGGAATGCACAAAGTTGGAGTATATAATCCAGTTTTGAAAGAGTCTCTGGCAGATGCTAGAAATGCTAATCTATAATGAGTAGTATATGCCCAGGACTGGAATATAAAATTAGCCTAGACTGCTTAAAGTGGGAGAAGAGATACTAAGATCATGTTGAAAAGCAAGTTATTCACAAATTTTAAATAAACTCGAAACTTTAGTTAAGGCAAAATTTCTCAGCAAAGCCATTACTCTGTGTACTTAAGAGACAAAATTTAAGACATATATTAAAAGGAGCAATCTTTGACTCATTATTCTCTCTGTGCTGTTCTTAGTCACTCAGTCATGTCTCACTCTGCATCAGACAAAGTTGTGTATGACTCCTATGAACTGTAGCCCACCAGACTCCTCTGTCCATGGGTATTCTTCAGGCAAAATTACTAAAGTGGGTTGCCATGCCCTCCTCTACGTATTATTCTCTCTACCTACTGACTGCTTATTTTGTGTTTTATTTGAGAACATGCACATCCCAGGTGGCTAAAGGGTAAAGAATCCACCTGCAATGCAAGAGATGCAAGTTTAATCCCTGGGTCGAGAAGATCCCCTTGAAAAGGAAATGGCAACCCACTCTAGTATTCTTGCCTGAAAAATCCCAAGGACAGAGGAGCCTGGTAGGCTATAGTCCATGGGGTTGCAAAGAGATGGATACGACTTAGTGACTAAAACAGCAATAACAATATGCAAGAGAGACAGAAAGAGAAATTAAGCATCTGGCTTGCTTCCCTAATTTTTTAGGGTGAATTTGGTGAGTGTCTTTATTTTCTTAATTAATTCTTTTTAATTAATTTTAAGTAATTAATTCTTTTAATTAATTAATTGGAGGATAATTATTTTATAATATTGTGGTGGTTTTTGCCATACATGAATCAACCACAGGTGCACATGTGTTCCCCGATCCGAAACCCCCTTCCACCTCCCTCCCCACCCCATCCCTCTGGGTTGTCCCAGAGCACTGGCTTTGAGTGCCCTGTTTCATGCATCAGACTTGCACTGGTCATCTATTTTACATAGGGTAATATACATGTTTCAATGCTATTCTCTCAAATCATCCTACCCTCACCCTATTTAAATAGGAACCCAAATAGGTAAAATGACCTTGCCTAATGTCAAATACCGGTTTATAAGCAAAACCAGAATTAGAACCCTGAGCTAGAACTAACTAGCACCTGTGTAGGCTCCAGGAGGATTATTCGATC
The DNA here is from genome assembly GCA_007570785.1 of Antilocapra americana. NCBI lineage: Eukaryota > Metazoa > Chordata > Mammalia > Artiodactyla > Antilocapridae > Antilocapra > Antilocapra americana. The sequence continues at coordinate 754,209 of ML662918.1, forward strand.
AGTGACTCAATTCCTTCAAAGGAAGCAAAGAGCTCACTCATGTCTTTATGTGCAGGATCCACATCCTCAGCATCCTTTGCCTCCACCTACTCAGTCGCCCCTGTCCATTGGTTGGAAAGCACACTGAATGCTCAACAGATGCTTATCTAGTCAAGGGAAAATATTGCGGCTTGATTCCACAGTCATGAAAAACATCCATGGACTTACCCATTCCATAGAGAGTAAATGTATTGTTGCTTAAGAAAAAGCTAGTGATATTTTTGTTATCCTAAACATATCAAATTAACAAAATTCTTATCTGCTTTTATACCAAATAATCACATTTCACAGAGTAAACCATTCAGCTAAATGGACTACCCAGTGATTTCAAGATAGGGGTTTTATGAGACAAAAAATGGAACTTTTCTAACACCTACTGGAGGGAAGAGAAAATGGAGGTCAGGCTGCAGATGGCAGATTAGGAGAATGTTCTAGGAATCTGATATAAGGGTAAGTAGTATGAACTGACTGAATTGGGCAAAAAGCCACATGTGCTTGGGCAGGAGTATTTGACTTCTTAATTTTGATGTAGAGCTGAAACAATTATATTGGAAAGAGGAGTAAAAAGAAAGTCAGATAAAGCATTGATGCTAAAATGCTGCCTCTCTTAGAGAGCCCTGGTTTGATGACATGCCAGGTTGAAAGAGAATTCATAGATTTGTCTCTGAGAACAATCATTCTGACTCTCATTTTCCCAATATATTTTAACAATCTATTCCTTGAAAGTCCTAAACGGATAATAGCTAAGTGTAAGCAGACAATGTTTTTCTCTTTTCACACAATGGCAAAGTGTAATTAAAACCAGCTGCTATTTCAGGAGCCTTCCTTAATAAATAAGGCCAAAATGCAATGTTGTTTGTGTATCAATTCCAAGCATTTCTCATTTTAACTAAAATGACAAGGGCAATGCAAATCCATAGCTTCAGCAAATTTTCTCTTTCTAACAGTAATTTATCACCGTCATATTACTTTGCAATTTCATGAAATGGGCTTCAGTGGCATTTTGAAAAATTAGGAAGAGGGGATTGCAACTAGAGTGGAATAAAGAAAATATTACACAACCCCAAGTGAGGTATTAATCTCCACTCAGATGGCCATTGTGCTTTCATTATCAGGAAACAAAGCCTCACACAGCTCTTTAATAATCCAACTTTTGATAGCATGAAGCAGCCCAGTAATAATATAATTTGGGAACTATCCCCAGCCAGAAGGAATTAATGATGCCCTATGAGAGATTTGTATGGGAGGGAGGTGGGGGGCAGGGTCAAGCCAAGAGTACAGTTCAAGGTGGATATTTTCTAGTGTCCTGCTTACTTGGAAACTAAAAGAACATCTCTAATAAGATACTTATATGCTAAGGAGCTGCACTTTATAAACTATACATGTGCACGTTTGTATGCGTACGCACACTCACACACCACACATATACTTAGAAAGAGCTTCCTTCTTCTGTATGTGCAGCATTCACATACCTCTTGCTTATAGTTCATTTCCACCTCCTTTCTTATCCTTCAACTATACCTTGCTATTATTACTCACTTCATTTCTATTGCAGTGGATTTGTGACAGAATATGATTGTTCTTCACAAGAATATGATTGTCCTCCACAATGAAAGGAACTACTTATAAAGAAAGGTTCAGTCATTTTCTTACATATAGATTGCTTAAGAGAATCTAAAAGCTTACTCTTTTGACAGACTGAGCCTTCGGGGGAAAGAAAAACAGGTTGGGATTAATTCATGTAGATATGTAAGGATCTGTGTTCAGATATATTTTTTCTTTACGGCGTAACATACTCCATTTGTAAATGGTATTAACACTTTCCAGCCACTAGAGTGACATTTAGTAAGTTGGATTCTCCACCTTGAACTGACTTTGGTGATGATTCAAAGATGTAAAGGCAAGTATCCATGGGGGGAAAGTAATTAGCACAAGCTTCTCATTGCATCAGTTCCTAATTATGTCCTCCTAGAGGACATTAAGGACAACTGTGACTACAGAAAAACAAATGTATAAAATGTGAAGTGACTCCATTCGGGGCCCTGAAAACACTCTCTTTGAATGTCAGCAGTAGCTAAAAATAATCAGAGTGCTTATTATGTGCTAGGCATAGTGTTAGGTACTTTTCATATATTATTTCATTTAATCCTCTTGATCTCAAACATCTCAACCTTCGATATGGCAAAGGAAACTCATATATTTTATATATAAGGAAAAGAGCAAATATATAGCAGAACATAGTTTTAAACCTATATCTTTCTGAATTAAGTGCTTGTATTCCTTCAATGCTCTCTTTCCTGTGACAAATTGAAATGAACCATTTTCAAAAGCTTTGTATGAACACAGACATAGCATTATTCTGAGTAAATGTGGGAACTGGTAGTAGTGGTGTAGTCACTAAGTCGTGTCTGATTCTTGTAACCCCATGGACTGTAGCCCATCAGGCTGCTCTGTCCATGGGATTTCCCAGGCAAGAATACTGGAATGGGTAGCTATTCCCCTATCCTAAGGATCTTCCTGACCCAGGGTTTGTATCTGGCTCTCCTGCAATTCAGGCAGATTCTTTACCAACTGAGCCACCTATTTGGTCTGTGCTGATACATGATTGAGTTTTAGTACACATCTGTATAAAGGGTCATGATTTTCTGAATATGGGTGGTTTCCTGAAAGGAAAATTTTTGTCTTTTGAAAACATGAAGATGGAAGAGATCAATGAAACTCTTCTTGCCCACTGGTAATTAAACAATATCTGATGCTTTATTCTATTTAGCATCATAATATTCTAGTCACAGACCCTGCCATTATATAGCTTGCTAGCCTCTGTTTCTTGAAAGAATCCCCAGTTGAGTAGTGTGTCATTTTTATGCACTTGTATGATTAATACTCCATATTTGAGAGCCATAACATAAAAAGAAGTGTTTCATCTTGCCTGGAAGGGAGGGAGAGAGGGCAAGGAAGAGAAGAGAAGGGAGGTAGGGGAAGAGGGAGGCAAAAAGGAAGGAAGCAAAAAAAAGAAGAAAAGACAGAGACATCAGAGGATCATCAGCCTTTGTTTAACACAGAGAAACATCGTGAGATTCTTAGGGTTGGGTATAAATTCCCTTTTGCTATTTACATCTCCTTTCTGAAATGAAAATGACTGTTATTAAAACATGTTTGTGGTCATTTGGAGAGCTTTATATAGAGACAAGTTACTTGCTTGCCTATGTACTATAACAGAAAAGAAACAAGGAAACAAGAAACTCCATCTGGAGGATGTGTGGGCACTAAAGACAGAACTTTGCCTGCTTCACTATTTTAACAAGAGAGGCACTGAAAACATAGGATGAGCTGCTAGACAATCTAATAGCAAAGAACTCTTTAATATTCCAAAGGGGAATAGTTATATTCCAACTTAGCATGGCCAAAATAACTGAAGTACAAGATTATATTGGTAAATTGGATATATTCATACTTAGGATAGTATCATTTTTTTCTGCCAATTGGGTTTTCTCTTTGGGGATTTAATGAGTGTATATTTCTGCTTATGTTTGTGAACTTGGATCCTTGTTTTGGATCATGATCCTGGCTGTGAGAGCCAGGAAAGAGAAACTTAGAGGACATTTATAATAAAGGTTTCTTTTGTTGAACAGAAAATATACACTCACACACATGTCCCAAACACTTACACTATTCATGTTGGATTGTCTTTAATTTCTACATGAAAGATCGTTAAATATATTTAAACAGATTTTCTATCACTACAGCAAACTTATTGTTTTCTTGAAGACATGTTGTATTATTATCCTATGTGTCCTGCTCATGTGCTCGAGCCTGAAAGATAAAATCTAGAATATTGCACTGCTGCTAAAAAACCAAATACAAAGGTATGGATGATGATATAAGAGGGAAAGGAAGCTGACCTTTAAATGAAATCTGAAAGAATGATAAAAATAACATATATTTTAAAAAAATATTTCAGAAGCAGGACATAGCCAGAAGGTATTCAGTCTAAGTAGATGGATAGAAATGAAAAATTACATGTATATACGAGATTAAAACACACCAGACACAGATAGACATAAGCACTGTGCACACACAAAAACACACACACACACACCTTTTATGTTAAATTAAACATTTAAAAGCCATTAATCCAAGATAGGCACTTGGGGAACAGTGGAGTAAGAACTTAAAAAAGCTACTCCTTCATAAAAGCAATGACAACACCAGCAACAATCGTCAAAATTTTTCAGAACACTGTCAATTAACAAGGACTTGCAACAACCCAAGCAGTGTTTATTAAAGAAAAATGGCTAAAATCTCATTAGAAACAATGATTTTTGTGTCATTTTAACTTTCCCTAATTCTGGGCTCCATGCTAGCATTGAAAACCCATAGCCGCACAATGATGGTAGCTTGAAGAAGGAGTCAAACAACTATCAGAGAGAGAGATCAGGTTTGGAGCAACCCAAAAGCCTCATAACCAGAAAACTGATTCTATATAAGATGTCTAGAAGTTTCATGAAAGCTCCATTCTTGGGGCTTGATTTCTTTGGCCAGACACTGAACCTACTCTTTGCAAAAGTTTTGTCCATGGGGACTTTATAAAAAAATTATAAATGGCCATTGTTTAACATTGCTGCTTACCTGGGGTGGCATTACTACTTGGAATGAAAAATAGGGTGACCAAAAAATATTGAAAGGGTGTGGTATAAGATGTCCATGGAGGTTTTGAAAAGCTCTGAGATATTCGTGGACATCTAAAGGTCTCACACGTGAGCAAGACTGTTTACAAGCCCAAGAAAAGACCAGAAAAGATCTACTAATGAGTATGGATTTCTTTTTAGTGTGATAAAAGTATTGTGGAATTGATTTTTGTTATGGTTTCACAAATCTATACATATACTATCTTAGTATACAGTTTTATAGTTTAGCTATGTATTAATGCTTCATTCTTTTTTTACTGATGAATAACTAATGCTTCATTGTATGGTTATACTATGTTTTCTTTGTCCATTTATCAACTGATAGACATTTAGGTTGTTTCTAATTTTGGCTATCTTGAGCTTTGGTATACATATTTTTTTTATGTAGACATACTCTTTCATTTCAGCAGTACCAAGTAACCAAGCTGACCAAAATAGATCCCTAAAGATTCTGAAAATTAAACAGTTATTGAAACCATAGTCTGCAAAAGTAAGCCAGGACCTGAGTGCTAAATTTAAGCAAATGACTGCCTGCTAGAGTAAAAATATTTCAATAGAGCCGAAATTCTCCTAACATAATAGATATAATATGCAGGGAATAAAAAAAAAAAACACACCAAGAACCAGATAAACCAGAACTTGAATGAGAATATAAAATGAATTGATTCAAACAATGATATGAACTGGATGTTGGGATTATCTGAAAGTGATTTTAAAGCAGGTATCATAAAAATACTTGAACAATTAACTATAAATTCTCATAAAATAAATGAAAAAATAATAAAATTTCAGCAAGCAAAAAGAGTAACTAGAACTGAAAACCATAGAACTGAAAAATACTAAGTAACAACTCTATGGATAGACTCCAAGTCTATGCCCCAACCAGGCTGAAAAAGCTGAAGTTGAATAGTTGTATGAAGACCTAAAAGGCCTTCTAGAACTAACACCCAAAAAAGATGCCCTTTTCATCATGGGGGACTGGAATGAAAAAGTAGGAAGTCAAGAAATACTTAAGAGTAACGGGTAAGTTTGGCCTTGGAGTACAAAATGAAGCAGGGCAAAGGCTAACAGAGTTTGGGTAAAAGAAGGCACTGGTCATAGTAAGAACCCTCTTCCAACAACACATGAGAAGACTCTACACATGGACATCACCAAATGGTCAATACTGAAATCAGATTGATTACATTCTTTTCAGCCAAAGATGAAGAAGGTCTATACAGTCTGGAAAAACAAGATCAGTAGCTGACTGTGGCTCAGATCATGAACTCCGTATTGCAAAATTCAGACTTAAGTTGAAGAAAGTAGGGAAAACCCATACAGATGTGACCTACATCAAATCCCTTATAATTATTCAGCAGAAGTGACAAATAGTTTCAAGGGATTAGATCTAATAGACAGAATGCCCAAAGAACTAAGGACAGAGGTCTGTGATATTGTACTGAAGGCACTGATCAAGACCATATCCAAGAAAAAGGAATGCAAAAACCAAACTGGCTTTCTGAGGAGGCCTTACAAATAGCCAAGAAAAGAAGAGAAGTGAATGGCAAAGGAAAAAAAGGAAAGATATACCCATTTGAATGCAGAGCTCCAAAGAATAACAAGGAGATATAAGAAAGCCTTCCTCACTGATCAATGCAAAGAAATAGAGGAAAACAATAGAATGGGAAAAATCTCTTCAAGAAAATTAGAGATACCAAGGGAACATTTCAGGCAAAGATGGGCTCAATCAAGGACAGAAATGGTATGGAGTTAACAGAAGCAGAAGATATTAAGAAGAGGTGGCAAGAATACACAGAAGAACTATACAAAAAAGATCTTTATGACCCAGATAATCACGATGGTGTAATCACTCACTTAGAGCCAGACATCCTGGAATGTGAAGCCAAGTGGGCCTTAGAAAGAATCACTACAAACAAAGCTAGTGGAGGTGATGGAATCCCAGTTGAACTATTTCAAATCCTGAAAGATGATGCTGTGAAAGTACTGCATTGAATATGCCAGCAAATTTGGAAAACTCAGCAATGGCCACAGGACTGGAAAAGATCAGTTTTCATTCCAATTCCAAAGAAAGGCAATGCCAAACAATGTTCAAACTACCACACAATTGCACTCATCTCACATGCTAGCCAAGTAATGCTCAAAATTCTCCAAGCCAGCCTTCAACGTACATGAACTGAGAAGTTCCAGACATTCAAGCTAGATTTAGTAAAGGCAGAGGAACCAGAGATCAAATTGCCTACATTTTCTGGATTATCAAAAAAGCAAGAGAATACCATGAAAAAATCTACTTCTGCTTTACTGATTATGCCAAAGCCTTTGACTGTGTAGATCAAAACAAATTGTGGAAGCTTCTTGAAGAAATGGGAACACCAGACCACCTTACCTGCCTCCTTAGAAATCTGTATGCAGGTCAAGAATCAACAGTTAGAACCGAACATGGAGCAACAAACTGGTTCCAAATTGGGAAAGAAGTACGCCAAGGCTGTATATTGTCACCCTGCTTATTTAACTTATAAGCAGTGTACATCATGCAAAATACTGGGCTGGATGAAGCACAAGCTGGAATCAAGATTGCCAGGAGAAATATCAATAATCTCAGATATGCAGATGACAACAACCTTATGGCAGAAAGCAAAGAAGAACTAAAGAAGAGTGAATGAAAGAGGAGAGTGAAAAAGTTGGCTTAAAACTCAACATTCAGAAAGCTAAGATCATGGCATCTGCTCCTATCACTTCATGGCAAATAGATGGGGAAACAATGGAAATAGTGACAGACTATTTTTTGGCACTCCAAAATCACTGCAGATGGTGACTGCAGCCCCGAAATTAAAAGACTCTTGCTCATTGGAAGGAAAGCTATGACCAACCTGGATAACAGATTAAAAAGCAGAGACATTACTTTGCCAAAATAGGTCTGTCTAGTCAAAGCTATGGTTTTTCCAGTAGTCATGTATGGATGTGAGAGTTGGACTATAAAGAAAGCTGAGTGCCGAAGAATTGATGCTCTCAAGCTGTGGTGTTGGAGAAGGCTCTTGAGAGTCCTGAACATTCATTGGAAGGACTGATACTGAAGTTGAAACTACAATACTTTGGCCACCTGATGAAAAGAACTGATCCACTGGAAAAGACTCTAAAACTGGCAAAGATTGAAGGCAGGAGGAGAAGTGGATGATGGAGGATGAGATGGTTGGATGGCATCACTGAGTCAATGGACATGAGTGTAAGCAGGCTCTGGGAGTTGTTTATGGACAGTGAAGCTTGGCCTGCTGCAGTCGATGGGGTCGCAATGAGTCAGACATGACTGAGCAACTGAACTGAACTGATGGAGAGTAGAGTGGTGATATCAGCTGATAGAATATGTAGATTTGAGGACACAGTATAGTTCATACAATCTAAACAACAGAAAGCCAGTATACTAATAAAGAAAAAATTCTCACAAAGTTGCAGGAAAGTAACAAAAGGTCTTATATTTGTGTCCCCACAGTCTCAGAATGAGAGGGGAAAAACAGTGAGGCTGAAAGAGTATTGAAATAATGGCTGAGTCTTTCCCCAAACAGATAGAGTATACAGTTCTAGATCCAACAAAAGAATCATTTAGTACTGAAAGAAAATACAGACATCTTTGGATGAAGGAAAAGTAAAAGAATTGGTTGCTAGCAGAGCTTGATTAAGGGACATGCTTCAAACAAAAAAGAAAATGACAATGAAAGAACCTTTAAGCATGAGGAAGGAAGAAGGAAAAACAGAAAAGAGCAGAAATATGAGTACACACAATTGACTAGCCTTTTCTTCATGAGTTTTATATATCTTATTTGATGACAGAAAAAATATAACATTTAGACTAAAAACAATAATATTTAAAACTTGGAAAGGTAACGAGATAAATGGAAGTGAATGATCTAATTGTCTCTCAAAGTGGTAAAATGATAACACCATTAGCCTGTCACAAGGCACATATATATAAGCATAATACACAAAGCAACCAGTACAAAAGTTATACAAAAAGAAAAATACACTCAAAATAACTGTAAATAAATCAAGATGTAATCTTAGAAGGTATTCAAGTAACCACAATAAGACAAGAAAAGAGAAACATAGGAACAAGAACTAGAGGAAACAGAATGAAAAATAAAATCAATAATAAATAGTAAAATCAAGGACATATAGACCAATGAAATACAATACAGACCCCAGAAATAAGTCCTCACATATGTAGCTAATTAATTTGCAACAAGGGTACCAAAATCATTCAATGGGGAAAGGAAAATCTTCAACCCACTCAGAAACTGGTTGTATGTCAAAGAATAAGGGTGGACTTTTACCTTACAGCTTATGTAAAAAGTAAATCAAAAGGGATCAGAGCCCTATACATAAAAGCTAAAATTATAAAACCCTTAAAATAAAACCTCATGACATTAAAGTTTGGCAATGATTTCTTGGATATGGCACCAAAAGATTAGGTAACAGCAAGAAGTTATACACACACACACACACACACACACACACACACACACACACACACACCAATATATATATATACACACACATATATATATGACTTCAGTAAAATTGAAAACTTTTGCACATCAAAGGATATGATCAAGAAAAAGAAGTTAATTATAGACTAGGAGAAAATATTTGCAAATCTTCTGAGAGATTAATAAAATCTATATTTCAACAACAAAACAATACAATCAAAAATGAGCAAAGAATTTGAATAGATACTTGGGAAGGAGGTGAGAGGGGGGTTCTGGAAGGGGAACACATGTATACCCATGGTGGATTCATGTCAATGTATGGCAAAACCAACACAACTAATGTAAAGAAAATAGATAACTAATTAATTTAAAAAGAAGATATACAAATGGTCAATAAGTACATAAAAACTCAACATCACCAGTAATAAGAAAATACAATTAAAAATCACAATGAGATGACACTTCAAACCCATAAGGATGACTATTATTAAAATAAAAAGAAAATACTCATAAAATAATCATTGGTAAGGATGTGGAAAACTTGAGGATCTGTGCAGTACTCAGGAAAATAAATTGTGCAACCAATATGGTAACTGGTAGTTTCTCAAAAATTTAAACACAGATCTACCACACAACTCAGCAACTCTTCTTCTAAGAATATGCTGAAATGAAAGCAAGGATTCAAAGATACTTGTACACTGATATTTTAGCAGCATTATTCACAGTAGTCAAAAGATAGAAACAATCCAATACTTGTCAGTAGATGAATGGAAAACAAAATGTAATATATAAATACAATGGAATATTATTAAGCTACAAAAAGAATGGAATTTTGATGTATGCTACAACATACTGAAAACATGAAAACATCATGCTAAATGAAGTAAACCAGAGACATTAGAGGAATATTGTATTTGTCTTTATTGTACAAATACAAATATTGTATTGTATTATTTGTATTTGTATACGAATATTGTATTAAGACAATTGATTCCACCTATATGAAGTACCTAGAATAAGTAAATCCGCAGAGAATAAAGGTAGAATAGGGGTTACCATAGGATAGGGGAGAGGGAAAATGGGAAGTTATTGCTTAATGTGTACAGTTTATGCTTGAGTTAATGAAAAATTTGGGGTATAGACACTGGTGATAGGTATACTACATTGTGAATGTATTAATATTCAGTGCCACTGAATTATATATTTATAATTGTTAACATGATAAATATTATGTATATTTTACCATAATAAAATGGTAAAATTAATTAAATAATTATCTTAAATATAAATGATCTCAATGCACCAATCTAAAGTGTTATGATTAACATAGCAGATAAAAGAGCAGGACCCAGATATATACTATATAAGAACTCACTTGAATTTCAATAGCATAGGTATGTTTAATATAAAAGGATGAAAAAAGTTATACCATGAAAAAATAGAATGTCTTTGTTAATATCAGAGAAAATAGACTTCAGAGCAAAGAAAATAACTAGAGACAAAGAGGTACGTTACATAATGACATAATAATCTGTTAGGAAGATATGATGATCCTAAGATGTGTATGCACCAAACAAGACAGCCTCAAAATACAAGTAGCAAAAACTCATGGAACCATAAATGTGAAGAGACAAATAAAAAATTATAGCAACACCCTATCTCAGCATGTGATACAATTAGTAGACATAAAATCGGTAATAGTATAAAAGAACTGAAAATACAACCAAACAATACTATTTCACTGTAGTAATCAGAGTACTCCACTCAACATTAGACTAGATAACACTTTTGTGTCCAAAGAACATTCATCAAAACAGACCATATCCTACACCATGATACAAACATCAACAATTTTAAAATAATTGAAACTTTACAGATTATGTTATCTGATCATAGTGGAATCAAACTAGGAATGAAAAGAAGAAAGATCTCCAAATACATGGAAATTAAACAATGCATATCAAAATAATGCATGGATCAAAGAGGAGGTTTCAAGGGAAATTTAAAATACTCAAAACTGGATATACCTAAATTTACAGTATGGTAATATATGAGATGAAGCTAAAGAAGCTCTGAAAGGGAAATTTATAGCACTAAATTTGTGGCACTTATATTAGAGACAAGGAAAGGTCTGAAATCTATAGTTTAAGGTTCTACTTCAAGAAACTAGAAAGACAAGCACTAAATAACTCCAGAGCAAGGAAAGAAAGAATAAACAGGAGAAATCAATAAAATTGGAAATGGGAAAACAAATTAAAAAATCCATAAAACAAAAAGCTGATACTTTGATAACAATTAATGAAATGGAGAGATGTATAGTAAGACAGACAAAAATTGAGAGAAGATATAAATTACCAATACCAGGAATGAAATGAGGGATATTGCTACAGATTGCACAACCACTAAATTTTCCCAGGTGGTGCTAGTGGTAAAGAACATGCCTGCCATTGCAGGAGCCATAAGAGACGTGGGTTCAACCCCTGGGTTGGGAAGATCCCCTGGAGAAGGGCATGGCAACCCACTCCAGTATTCTTGTCTGGAGAATCCTGTGGACAGAGGAGCCTGGCGGGCTACATACAGTCCATGGGGTCGCAGAGTCAGACATAACTGAAGTGACTTAGCACACATGCATGTACTAAATGAATAACAGGGGAATATTAGGAAAAACTTTACACTCATAAGTTGTACAATCTAAAAGAAATGGACCAATTTCCTGGAAAATGCCAAAATCAAGTAAGATAAAATGGATAATATGATTAGTCTTTTATCCATTAAATAAATTGAATTTATTAATAGAAATCTCCTGAAAAATTAGGCCTAGAACCAGCTTTATATAGTGTCTTCCAAAATATAGAGAGGAGGGGACACTTATCAACTCATTATTTCAGGATAGTATTACTCTAATAAAAAACCTAGAAAAAACAATTCAAAAATAGAAATCTATAGACCAATGTCTCTTATAAGCTTTGATACAAAAATTCCCAACAAAATATCAGCAAGAAAATTCATCAATGTGTAAAAGTAATTATTCACCCTGAGCAAGTAGCAGTCACACCAAGTATGCCAAGATAGTTCAAGATTTGAATTCAGTTAGTGTAACTGACAATATTAAGAACAAAAGTAATAGGAACATGTCAATTTATTTGGGAAGACCCCTGGAGGAGGGCATGGCAACCCATTCCAGTGTTCTTGCCTGGAAAATTCCAGAAAGAAGAGCCTGGAAGGCTACAGTCCATGGGGTCACAAAGAGTTGGACATGACTGAAGCAACCTAGCTTGTATGCACACACAATATTAAAGAAGAAAAGTGATAGGAACATGTCAATTGATTGAGAAAAAGCATTTGACAAATTCCAGAATGAATTAATTATAAAAACTGTCACGTTAAGAATAGAATCACCTTGAAATGAAAAACAGCACATGTCAAAAATCTATAGCTGAGATTTCCCTGGCGGTCCAGTGGTTAAGAATCGACTTTCCAATGCAGGGTACATGGGTTTGATCCTTGCTTGAGGAACTAAGATCCCACTTGCCATGGAACAACTAAGCAGGTGCCACAACTAAGACCTGACACAAATAAATAAATATTTTAGAAAAAAAATATACCACTAACATCATACTTAATTGTGAAAGACTTAATATTTTCCCTTGACTATCATCTACAAGACAAGGATGTCTGTAACCACATTTATTCAAGATAGTACTGGAAATTCTAGTTACTGTAATAAGTCACAGAAAGGGTACATGGTTGGAGGAAGTATATAGATTTTCAAGGAAGAAAAAAATGTGAAGATGACAGGATTGTTTAAATAGAACATGCAGGGAACCTACCAACAAACAGTAGGACAAATAAATGAATTCAGTAATTTCACAGGACGTACTCAAAACATGAATGCACAAAAACTCAACTGTATTTCTGTGTAATAAAAATAAATATGTAGAAACCAAAATTTTAAACACAATACCATTTATCATTTATGCAAGGAAAAGAAATAGCTACAAACTTAACAAAACATGTAAAGGATCTATATGTTGAAAACTACAAAATACTGATGAGGGAAATCAAAGAACACCATAAGTGGAGATAAATTCCCTATTCATAGATTGGAAGACAGAGCACAGTAAATATATGTGTTCTCCCCAAATGAACTTTTAAATATAACTATATAATGAGGAAATATATATATATATATATATATATATACACACACATATAATTAGGAAATATCTTAATCTCAACCAAGGGATTTTCACAGGCAGGCTTATTCTAAAATTTATATGAAAATGCACAGGCCCAGAATATTGAAAACAATCTTGACAAAAAATGAATTACTTAGAAGGAATCACTCTACTTAAAATAAATCTAGTTATGCAGCTACAATTATCAAGATGGAGTGGTATTCATGGAAGGATAGACCTAGATCAATGGAAAATATATAAAAACCCAGAAACAAACTCACAGAATCATGCAAAATAGATTTTTGATAAAGGTGGAAAGCAATTCAATGGGATGAGTATAACATTTTCAACAAATGATGCCAGAATGTTCATATATTTGTAACCAAAAAAAGAAGACAGGAGAGAAAGACAGAACCTTACCATAAAACTCATACGTTGTACAAAAGTTAACTAAGATGGATCATGAACTTAAATATAAAATTTAAAACTTTTAGAAAAAAAAGAAAATGACAAGAGAATATCTTTAGTATCTGGAGTTTTCAAGGGTGGGATGATATGGGAGAATGGCACTGAAACATGTTAATTATCATATGTCTAATAAAAAAAAAGAGTTTACCTAAAGTTCTTAAAAAAAAAGTGCTTACAAGTTTTTGTATTAAATGGCAGTTTTGGTGATATAAAAAAAAATAAATTAAAAAAAAGAGTTCCTAGACTTGACAACAAAGGTACAATCCATAAAAAAATGAGATATCATCAAATTAAAAATATTTGCTTTGTTAAAGACTTTTCTAAATACAGAAAAGACCACAAAAAGGCATAAAAGACAAGTTACATAGTAGAAGAAAGTATCTACAAACCAAATATACGACAAAGGAATAGTATATTGAATGTATAAATAACTCTAAAAGCAACAGTAAAAAAAAAAAATTTGATCGGAAAATGACCAGAAGTTATAAAGAGACATTCCATCAAGGAGGATATGCTGATGGTAAATAAGTACATGAAAAAGTACTTGAAAAGTCGTCTGGGAGATACAAATTAAAATCATGATCAAGCATTACTACATAGTTATCAGAATGTCTAGAATAAAACAAAACTGACAACACAAAATGACAGCAAGGATACAGAAAAACTTAACTACTTATACATTGCTCTCGGGAAGGATTTAGCCATCTGGAAAACACTTTGTTAGTTTCTTATAAAGTTAAATATTCTACTACCATATAAACTATCCATTTCAGTTCTGGGCATTTGTCTCAGAATAATCAAAACTTATTTCACACAAAAACTTGTACACAGAAGTTTATAGGAACTCTATTCATAATAGCCAAAAATTAGAAAGAGCCCAGATATCCTTCAACAGGTGAATGGATAAACAAACTGGTTCATCTATATATAACATGAAATCAGTTAGTTCAGTTCAGTCACTCAGTCATGTCCGACTCTTTGCAACCTCATGAACTGCAACACACCAGGCCTCCCTGTCCATCACAAACTCCTGGAGTCTACCCAAAACCATGTCCATCGAGTTGGTGATGCCATCCAGCCATCTCATGCTCTGTTGTACCCTTCTCCTCTTGCCCCCAATCCTTTCCAACATGGAACACTGCTCAGTAATAAAAAGGAATGAACTGATACTATCATTGGGGGGAACCGCGTAAAGAATACCTGGATCTCTCTGTGTTATTTCTTATGGCTACATGGTAATATGCAATTATTTCAATGTGCAAGTAATTTCTTAAAAGTCACTGAAAAAATGCTAAGACAGCTGCAATCTAACAGAAAAGAATTGGGACCACAACTTGCTTAGATCCATGCTAGAAATACAATAAACATGTAGTATTTTCATATTTTTATAACATGGTATCCTAAAAATTGTGTACTTCTGGGGTGTTTGTTTCTTCCTTACTAATTTGGCACTCTAATCTCACTTCAGCGCAATTACTAAAGGAGTGGCAGATAAAAATGGCAGAGAGATGAAAGAGGAAGGTAAGGGAAAGGAGAGGATAGGGCGGACACCGGAGGAGGAAAGGAGAAAAGAGGAATGAGCTAGAGATACAGATAAAACATGAAGATAAACAATATGAATGTACAAAGTCTTCTTTCCTTGCCCTAGAAGAAGGAAATTAAAGGAAATTGAGAGGCTCTAAGAGAAAGAGGGGCTTCCTAATATGAATTCCTGGCTAGATTGGAGATTTACAGGTCAACTGTTAAGTGACTGATTAGACTGTAAAAAAGTCAATCTGATTTGACTTTTTGGACATACAAAATTACTAGGATACAAAGTTTTTCTGTGTTGTATTTGCTTTAATGAGTAAATAGGACTGAACAAGTGGCTTGGATTAGGGTCAGTGTCAGGGGTCAGAAAGAATGACTGAAACTCAAATGATTGATTTGACATGAAGTATCCACAGTCTAAATTATTTTGGATTCATGAATCTAGAACTGAGGAAGCCAGAGTTATGCATGGGCTGAAAGTAGCTAAAATGAAGCCAAAGGGACTTTCAATCTCATCATTAGTCAATATTAGGTGTTTATCTAATATTTTAAACATGGAAGATTCTTTGTGTGCTCTTGTGTCAGTGTGAAGACCTAAGACACTTGATTGATGGGGGTCCACCAAAAAACAGATATGGAAAATGGGATATAGGGATCCTAAAAACATACTTCCCAATGGAAGTAGAGTACTTTGAATATCCCAGCCTTCCTCCTCTAAAGTATATGGCAACCATTTAAAGACTTTCCACAATGTTCAACATGTATTTTTGCAGTGGATGTGCACCATGCATTGTCTTACTATCTTTATTAAGTCACTACAAATTTCTATTTTACAAGTTTTTAAATACTTTCAAAATGCCAATAAAAATGTCCAACTGCCATGCTAAAGTTATTAAAGCTTAAAACCCAGACCAAATCTGTCAAGAGTCTCAGTTTTCATTCTTTTGTGGGATGGACAATTGGTCCATACAAAGTACCTATGATATGTCAGTTGAGTCTGCAACAATGTTCAACTGAAAATTGTCTCCTTTGAGATCTTAATATCATATTATTTCGATCATCTTTAAGACAATCAATGACCCTTTTAATATCTATGACATAAATGCAAAAGGAAAAACACTTATTGCTATCCCAGGAGGAAAAAAGATAGAGTCCAATATAAATAGAAAAGATATTCCAGATGCATAAACAAGGTCAAGTCTTTCCCACAAGGAAGCTTTGATCACTGTCGTGGAGTATGTAAGGTCAACATCAGATCTCTTAGATATATGTCAATTTTTGGAGAGGCCTCTGCATAAGAGTTTCACTGGCACTTCCATAAGTACTGTCCCTAAATTATTAGTCAGCTGTACAACTGTATTCACTAGGTGGAGCAGAAAAATGGATAGTATCACTTTTTAAACTTTCTTGAATCTGGAGTCCATGATTTCTGATAAGTGTATTCTGTTTTTCACCTTATCACTGGAATAAAAGCAAGTTAAAAAAGATCAAAGCATCCTCAAAAATAGGATCAAGTTTGAATTAGCTTCTAAAATTGGCCAAAATTGCAAGGGTTTCTTCTTTGGATATGAACTGCTTTTCCACCCCTCATTTCAATGTACACATCAAGTTTAGATCATCACAAGATGACGCAAAATTCTTGCAGTGGTCTTATTTATCATAACAGGAATGATTCAACACTGGAGAATTTTCCAAGGTTGAAGCATAGTTTCAAGTACCTCCTATATAAAAATGTACAATTGAAAATTTAGCCTCAGGAAGTATCTAAAAGTGTTATAAAGGGTTTTTTAAGGCCACATGACTATATTTGGATTACTAATTATATACAAGAGGACTTTGCACAGGGCAAACAGAAAACAATGGCTATAAGTTTGTGATTATCAGTGGGGAAAAATTCTACCCTTCTTCTACTGAATGTGGCTAATGGGTTATTCACCAAATACCTTTGTATCTTTCATTCAACATACATACAAAGGCACTAGAGAACACAGGTACCTGCGTACACTAAGTATGCAAAAGTGGTTTTAACCTCTCTTTATAGATATTATGCTTACACACATACCTCATCTTTTCACAGATGTTATTATGGATAAACTAATCTGGGAAACAGGAATGTTTATGTAATAAAAGCACAGATGTTCATAAGGGGAACTCTGGAACTTCAGGCATGCCTAAAGCCAAGTGGAATCACTAAGAAGACTTTAAAAAGACTTAAAACACTATCTTTCCTTTCTCTCATTCTTTTCAAAATTTAATCTGCATCATACACTAGTAGCTACTACTTACTGAGTACCTCTCCATGTGCCAGAAACAGTGCCAGGCACTTTTGTATTCATTCTCATTCAACTGTCACAGTCTTATAAAATGGCAATTATTATCCCCATCTGTCAAGCAACAAAACTAAGAGAAAGATAAATCTGACACTTTCTTGGTGAAAGCACAATTCTGGGTACAGGTCATCAGATAAGTCCATGGGAGAATGCAGGGAAGTTAAGAGATATAGAGGTTTAAAGGCTGTTTGTACAAAGAGAACAGTTCCTGTTTCATTCTCACAGTTCAATTTGGACAAAATGCTAGACAGGAAAAATTAAATGCTGGATTTTAGAGTATAAACTGGACATTCTTTGAAAGTTCTGAGAAGAGAAAGATTCAGGAACAATCAGAGAAGGCTTCATGGAGGAGGTAGGATTTGAACTAGTCCCAAGAGAAAAGGGAGGAGACATTCTAGGCAAGAGAACAAAATGTGAATGGATGCAGAGATATAAATGAGTAATGTCATTAATTAATCCAGCTAATTAAAAAAATGAAACCAACAATGATTATTATAATTCTAACAGAGAAGTATAAAAAAACAAAGAGATTTAGGACTAAGTTTTGGCCTCCATCATTAATGACTGTGTATCTTTGACAAAATGTGTAAAATGGGAATGGCAAGACCTGTTCTTCTTTTCTCGTAAGATTTTTGTAGAAATGAAATCCACAAATGCGTCTAAATGTGCCCTGTAAGCATAAAGACTTACTCAAAGAGAAGAGACTATTATTACATATTATACAAAGTTCACTTTCCTCACAAACATCCATTTGTAGAAAATTTCCAGCTACAAACTGAAAACTTCAGTACAAACAGTTTTGCTTCCTCTTCTTAGTTTTCTTCACTGGGTATTTATAGAGTGTTCCATGACTAAAAGTGAGAGTCTGAGGCTAGCCCTTAAACAAGCAAAGTCCAAATTTATTACTGGTTTAATGGATTGAACTGGTTATTGATCGGCTGTCAGACAATTAGAAACCATCCAAATAGGTTTAAATTGTCAATCCAATGAAGACACTACATAAGAAGTACTCATAGGTTATGATCTACCCTTTGAATTGAAGATTCTTTTTCCTCTCTTAAAGGATATGGAACCTGGTATTTAGGCATATGCCAAGACTGTCTAGACAGCGTCTGCTGCATATTATGAGGGGTAGAAATAGTGCAAAAGTGGAGGTGCTAATAACGAAAATGTAGACAGAGCTCTATATCTGCTTCTGTCAGAGCTGAAAACTATAACCATGTAAGATACCGAAGCCTGGCATCATTTGGGGTCACCAGAGTTGAGAGCCAGCTTTTAAATGGGCTGCTGAGCTTGGGAATAATCTGGAGTTAATATTTGTGAATAGTAATAGAGGGTAACACTGAAGGGATTAAGCAAAGTTTGCCCCTCATGCATTTGTTTTCCTAGACCTAAGATCAGGGGTACATTCTTATGCCCAGGTACCCAAGAATCCAATTCATAATAATGAGCCTTTTGGGGTAGTTATTGTTACTTATGAATAATATAAACCAAATACTTTGTGTGGAAAGCCATTATAGTAGAAAGAGTATGTATTGGTGGTAGTTAAGTCACTAAGTCGTGTCCGACTCTTTTGTGACCCCAAGGACTGTAGCCCTCCAGGCTCTCCTGTCCATGGGATTCTCCAGACAAGAATACTGGAGTATGTTGCCATTTTCTTCTTCCAGGGTCTTCTCAATCCAAGGATCGAACCCTTGTCTCCTGCATTTCCTACACTACAGATGGATTATTTACAGTTGAAGCCGCTGAGGAGGCCAGAAAGAGTATAGTAGAAGTCTAAGTCAGTATGGATCAATCAAGGTACTACTGTGCTTCACTTGCAAAGAAGCTCTGTTTCTCACTTCTAGGCAGCCTCTTATTTCCCTGTACTCTATGAGATGCCACCTGAAGGCTCTATAGCAACACACAACAAAAGCACAGAGAAGCTTACATACTTACACGATCAACTTCACACGCACATACACACAAACATCTCCCCATGCTCCACCAGATTTAGAACAGAATGAAGGCTACAGCCAGTAAATAAGTTTTGCCTTCCAGCGTGTTCATTAGTCAGGGTCAGGTTTCCACAACTTAGGGAATCTGTCATGTTTTCGTTTGACTTAAATGAACTAACTATACCTCAGTTCAGGGCTGTTACTATGAAAAAATGGCTTGAATGTTGTACACATAATACATACGAACTGGTATGTTTTAGGAGAGTCCTAGGTTCATTCAGTATTAGAAATACTTAGAGTTCTCTTCAAGGCCTAGAGGCTTAAGGGCATACTTCATTATCTGGCCCTGCAGAGAGATAGCCCCATCTCTTATCAATTAATTTCCCAAATTCTCTTTCTTCTCCATTTACAGAACTTAGCTATTGGCATTCACATCGCTTAGTGCCATACCATTAATATACTTGATGTGGTCGTTATACTGAAAGAGACAATATGGACAAATCCTTGTATTTTCTCCCCACAGTGATATTTATTAAGTAAGAATATAAACTATTATTCTTCACTGAGGAATAGACAAAGTAAAAAACAATATTCAATAGATATAATTTCTTCTAAAGTTTTAGTGTACTCTTCCTAAGTCTGATAGACATCAGACTTCAAATAATACCGCCTAAGGTAAGACAGCAGCTCTACAGTCTTCGGAAATTACTAACACTTTACATTGTCCATAGTTGTATTAATAAACATTTAAACTGCTTGAATATTCTATAATCTGTCTGGGAGTAAGTTGGTGTTTCTAAACAAAAGTGTTTCTTTACTCTTATTTTTTACTTTAATATTACATGTGCTGGTGATTTTTTTTTTTAACTTCATGAGCATGTTTGGCTCCAGCTGTACAAACTACTTAAGTTACTGTTAGTGGTATATCTAAGTTTTCTTAGTATTCAAAACTGCAAAGTTATTTCATATCAAAGTGATGTAGCCTTCAGCTTTTGTATCTCTGAATGATGAGCAACGTTACTTTTAATGACATCATTTGTCAGAGTTTCATAGGATACAGACAGAATGAATCCATTTGTATAAATTGTGGCTTTGCTATTGAAGGATTATAAAAATATATTGTGCTACACTTAAACCTAAAACTATTAAGATAGTTAAAATATGTCATTTTTTTACTAGAAAAACTAGCGAGTCTTTAAAATGCTGTCATCAATCACAACTAATTCACTAAATACACAATTGAAGCAGCAACAGAAGAAAGAAAATATTGTTGGGCCAATCATCTGTCACTAAATCAAATATCTCCATTCTTCACTGGACAAAGAGACTAAAGACTTACTTTCAAGGACTACAGTATAGATAATACAAAATTGAAATCCCGTTCCAAGGGAACAACCCTTCACATGCTGTCATTTTGGGGAATGTTTTCTGGGTTGCTATATAAATTAATTTTGAAAGGTAAACTTCCATGACTTTTTGCTACATGAGTCCGTGTGTTTCAATTTAGCTGTGGAAAACATTCACCCAGGCAGTCCTCACCTTATTTTTACACTCACAAATAGCTGTCAAAAGGGAAATAATACCTAAAGACTCTTGTTCCTAAAGCCCCACACCATCTTTTAAGTCAAGTTTAATTTAGTAGTCGGCTAAGGTCACCAGATGTTTTTCATTATGCAGGATAATCTTGGATTTCAACTTCCTATCCCATTCTCATTGATATTTTCTGTCCTCATTGGGCCTGGCTCCTTTCCAGACCTACATAACACTACTCTGGGCCAGAGCAATTATCCATCCTGTGCAGAACTTTTTTCTCTGACCTGCACCAAGAAACATTTTAAAGGAGAATATGCTTTTTGTTCCCTGTGAAATAAAATACAAAATGCTAAGTAGAATTGCTGAGCTACCCTGTCTCTCTAGTATCATTTCCCTTCTATCCTCCTCTTTACCCTCTTTCTTTCTTTTAGCAAAAGTAATATTGCTAGGGGGAGGGTTTCTGGGCAATTTTGGCTGAGCCGCTCGACTGGGATTACTAGGAATCATAGCAGAGTCCAAGCAAAAATTCCGAAACCAAACATTCTGGCAAGGGGCAATTAAGACTTGTGGTTGGGCTTTTAGGCTCAGAAACACAGGATCTAATCAGGATCTGAAACAAAACAGATGCAGCCAAAAGGAAGTGAGGTCATAAACATTCAAGAACTGGGCCAATGGCCAAGCCAAGTTCACAGAAGAGGTAGGGTTCAAACTGACAAATGGCAGCAGGGTAGGGACAAAGAGCAAGTCACTAATGGACAGGATAGAGGGAACTCTGTGGCTTCTCATTTTCTATATGAAACTGAGCAACATAGCTTCCTTATTCTGAGTTATTTGCCTTCTCTTTGAGGTGAGGTCTTGATGACTGATGGGAGAGGGGGTATGCCTTAGCAATACTCTACAGTCTTGCCACTCTGATATATCTTGAGGGACTAAATTTTAAGTACAGCCAACTTTGTTGCAGGTCACCACAAACCAGTCATCTGACAGCAACAAAAACTGGTATAATGTCAGCTTAGTACAAACTATGGATGCTAAGAACAATTCTATATCTCCAGGACTGATTTTTCCCAACGTAGTATTTGTGTCTTATGCACACAAATACTCCATTCTCACCTTAACTCACCTCTTAAGTCAACCCAAAACTGAAGTTTTTAATAGTTATTCCTTTGGGTTACCAAGTTTGATCTTTTGCCTCTTTTCCCGAATTTCTCTCTTAATTTAATATTCCTGACTCTCTTATCTTGAGCTGGCTGCTTCAGCAACTTATGTCTTATGCCATTTCAATCTTTCCCTTATTCCTAGACAAAGCTTCTGCTTAATCCTTGGCATATACATTTGGTGCTTAACAAGGGCAGTATTTCTCTAGTAATCCACCTCTGTGACATTGCTCTAATCTTCATGTAATCTTAGCTATTTCCCTAGTTAGAGGGACTGGGGGAAAGTGGGCTTAAAGCCCAGTACAGGGAGAGGGGGCAAGGGTTAGGGCCTAGAAAACATGGAAGAACAAGGTGCCAATAATATTTATAAACACTGAATCAAAACCATTTCATTTAGATAAAATGCAAATATTTAGGCTTGTCCTGGCTGTTAATTTTGATGAGTTCTTTTCTTTCTAGGTCTAAAATAATTTCTTTAGCAGCTTTGTTGGACTTTATGATACCAAATTACCCATCATATAATTTTAAGCTCTAAGAGCAATTTTTGATCAAATCATTACTAAAGTGCCATGCTGATAAAGAAAAAATACCTTCTTCCTCAATCCAAATCATTCAACTTAAAAGTTAATGGATGTGACTAAATATTCAGCCACACAACTGTTTTCTTAAACCACTGTAATAATTTCTATTTCACTGGAAGATTCTGGATTAGAATGCTTTTTTTGTGCATGCTAAGTCACTTCATTCATGTCCAACTCTTTGTGACCCCATGGACTGTGGCCTTCCAGACTCCTCTGTTCATGGGATTTCAAAGGAAAGAATACTGGAGTGGGTTGCCATGCCCTCTTCCAGGGGATCTTCCTGACCCAGGGATGGAACACATGTCTCTTTTATCTCCTGCATTGACAGGTGGGTTCTTTACCACTAGTGCCACCTGGGAAGACTGATACTGGGATTGCTTAGAAATAATCCAAGATTGGGAGTTCTCAGCACCTGTTTCTAGGTAAGCAGTTTTAGAAATTTCCATTTTCCCAGTTCATCTCATTTGGACAGTAACAAAATAGTACAATTAGGATCCTATACCTTATGGATATAGGAAGTACACTTGAAATATTTTTTCAAACTTGACATGAATATGAAAATCAACATATGTAAAATATTCCAATTCAGATACATTGTTACTGGGGTCATTTTGGAAAGAACTGCAAGTCTAATTTAGAGTTCCTTTGTTACTTTTTCTGAAATCTAATGAACATGAATTTATATGATGTATGTACAGACACTCACTATACTCTTTGTAACATGGTTTGTAAAGTCTGGTTTACTTGAAATTTATATTAATAAGAAGAAAAAGTCAGTAATAAATTCTGCAGTGCTCAAAGCCTCCTAAATTTGCACAGATGTATCTCACTTTAAGGAAACCTGACAAGTAAATTTAGCTTTAAAAAATAAATTATAAATGATTTTTTACTTCAAACATTCTATGTTTTATAAAAGGACTGTCACTATAACTTTAAAAAAGCAATTTACATGCAACTATAGTTACTCAGCCCTCAGGAAGTGACAATAAAATTATGTATGTATATATACATATACATACATACATACATGTATGGGCTTCCCTGGTGGCTCAGATGGTAAAGAATCCACCTGCAGTGCAGGAGACCAGGGTTCAATACCTGGGTTGGGAAGATTCCCCTGGAGGAGAGCATGGCAACTCACTCTGGTATTCTTGCTTGGAGAATCCCATGGACAGAGGAGCCTAGTGGGCTACAGCCCACCGGGTCACAGAGTCGGACATGACTGAAGTGACTTAACATGAATGTATGCATGTACTTTTACACAAGAGGTAGAACATGATTTAAGTAAAAATATTTGCGATTCTGTCCTAGCTCAACAACTGTAACCTTCGCTAAATCACAAAATTTTGTTGTGTCTCTGATATTCCCTCCTTAAAATGAGGATAATAATCCCTGGAATGTCTACCTCAACTTTATTTTTTATGGAATTAATCTTGTATTTGATTATTCCTCTTTTGTTTGATCAACCCATATGACTTTATTATTTTTTTATTAGTTTTGCCATACAATGCCATGATATCACCATGGGTTTACATATGCTCCCCCTCCAGAACCCCCCTCCCTCCTCCCTCCCTCCTCCCTACCCCCGGGAAATCTCAATGCACCAGCCCCGAGCATCAATCCTGGGCTGGCGATTGATTAGACATATGATAATTAACATGTTTCAATGCCATTCTCCCATATCATCCCACCCTTACCCTCATCCACAGAGTCCACGAGTCTATTCTATACATCTGTGTTCCTTTTGCTGTCTCGCATGTTGGGTTCTCATTAATGTCTTTCTAAATTCCATATATATGCGTTAGTATACTGTATTGTTGTTTTTCCTTCTGGCTTACTTCACTCTGGATAATGGGCTCCAGTTCCGTCCACCTGAGTAGAACTGATTCAAATGAATTTTTTTAATGCTGAGTAATATTCCATTGTGTATATGTACCACAGCTTTCTTATCCATTCGTCAGTTGATGGGCATCTAGGTTGCTTCCATGTCCTGGCTATTGTAAACAACCTCAACTTTATATTCTCAGAATTTTATGACACTGTAGACACTTAGTGGGAACTAAGTAAATATGTAAATGAATAGGGTAATAGCAAGGATTGATTAAGCTTATGTTAGCAAGTTAGAAAGTGTTATCAAATGTCAGGTATTATTGTTATGGAATCAAATAAAAGCATAGATTCATAGATGTTTAGTACTTGAGGAAAACTAGAGGATATAACTATGGCACTTTCTGTTCATTGTACCAATTTCATAATTTTGTAGATGCAGCAACAAATAGAAGCTTTTGTTTAGTTTGCTTTATTTTGCTCTAGTACAATGAACAATGGGTCCCTACCAAATGGGAAGTAGTTTTAATAAGCTAAGAGAAATGGAACCACCCAAATAGTTGATGATTTTCAATTTTCACTGGGTACAAATATAGTCACTGTGGGGGAAAAAACACATTTGTAGTCTCTATATCATGTCTGACAATAGGCACGTGTGTCAGTTTCATAACTAAGCATGGTTGGACTAGAATATTAAACATGGATCTATGTGGAAAGTAATAAAAATGATAATACAAGTGCATATGCTGTGCCAATGAGCAAGCCATTTATTAAAGACAAGATGAACTTTGTATATTAAAATTCTAGTTGATGTAATGATTCATGCACAGGCATGGTCCACAACATTATAAGTGTTAGTTGCCCATCTGTCACCAAGACAAAAAAAAAATCAATTATTACACCTACTGCCAGATAATTGTTTGAACAGATAAAATGATGAGATGAAAAATTACTTTGGGTTAAAAACAACAAATTGGTACTTTGATTTAGCAATAAGCTCCCTGCGTGTGGTAAGTAGGTTCCCCAAGGTCTGGCAGGCACTTTATAATTGGTGTCTATATCCTCGGGTTTGCCCTGAACTCTCTGAATGCTCCCCATCCAACTCTCCAAATAATGTTGTATAAAAATACATACATATTTATATACATTGTTTTCCTAGAAAGTCTTCAATAAGTCTTTCAGGACTCACTAGCATTCTTACCATAGTTTCATTTCAAGTGAACTAAATTCAAAGTGAATCAAACAAAAGCAAAAGCAAAAAAAAAAAAAAGTACTTAATGATCATGCTGAGTCAAACACTGGGAAAGCCAAGCTTATCCCAGTTTCCCAACAAGTATTCCAATGGCCAGCCACAGGGCAGACTTTATAAGTGATCGATTGCCTATAGCTGTTGTGATTTCAATAGGAGTGAAAAGGCCAGCTACATCATCAACATCTCAACCATGTAATCAAGGCATATTCAAAATCGCTCAAATAGCTAATTTCTTGAACCTGAGATACACCCTCCTAGAAAGGAAAAACATTGAACACTCTGGTCCATCATTAACACTTTAAAGTGAATGAGCTCCCCAAATCTTTTTCAGATGTTGTAATTTCCATAGGGAGGGGTTGAACACCTGGGGAGGATACTGAGCATCAAATATGACAGCTATAGGGAGAGTATTGTAGTGAGAAAGGTATAAAAAATATATAGACTGAGGATACTGAATCTACTACCCAAATTTGCAGGGGGGCAGGTTCCTAAACCTTGGGACACAAGGGTTCTTCCCTTGGTAAATTGAGCTTATCAATAACCAAATTATGGGCCTGGTCAAAGTTTGGTCAGAGCATATCCAAAAACCTTGGGATCTGAATTTCTGCAATGTATTTCAAAGCTACCATCACATATTTCCTACTCCTGGTAGCTCAGACGGTAAAGCATTTGCCTACAATGCGGGAGACCCGGGTTCAATCCCTGGGTCGGGAAGATGTCCTGGAGGAGGAAATGTATTTCTTCACTCCAGTATTCTTGCCTGGAAAATCCCATGGATGGTAGAACCTGGTGGGATACAGTCCATAGGGTCGCAAAGAGTCGGACACGACTGAGCAACTCCCCTTCCCTTTCTTTTACAAGGCCCCCTTTGGACCAACATTTCTTTTCCACTGTCTCTTCTCTCCTTGTAACTTGCACATTGGTCCCATGTCTTTCATTCTCCTACATTCATTTATAACCTTTCCCTACTTCCTATATATTCTTAGTAAGTTCCAAGGCTAAAGAATACCAGGAGCAGATGGGTTCATATCTATCTAAAAGACCAAAATTAGAAAGTTGGGGAACATATTGTTTCCAGAGATGGCTTTCCCTAGAGGCTCTAACAAATGCCCTCTATTTGCCTAAAGCTGTTGACAGTTTTGTTGAGTAGCAAGAAGATATTTTCTACATTTTAAGAGAAACAAGTGGGTTAAAAACAAATAGTCCAATCCTGTTATGGAGATTTGGGATATCAGAGGTCAGATAATGTTTCCTGAGGCCTAACATGGGCCTGGAAGAAAAGCCTGAAGGATGTGTTTCGTCTCTAAGAGAGATTTTGGTGCTGAAACACATATGAAAGGAAGATGAGAGGATGCGCATGCAAGTTCATTCCTGTCTGACTCTTTGCAGCCTTATGGACTGTAGTCTGCCAGGCTCCTCTGTCCATGGGATTTTCCAGGCAAGAATACTGGGGTGGGTTGCCATTTCCTACTCTAGGGGATCTTCCTGATCCAGGGATTGAACCTGTGTCTCCTGCATTGACAGGCAGGTTCTTTACTACTAGGACACCTGGGAATATTAGATATAAAGGGATGCCACTATGCCTCTCTTTCATTTAGGCGTGTGAGTCTCTACCAAATTTCCTAAGTCAGAAGCTGAGTGTATGATGGACATTACCTCTTAGATCACATGTTGGTGGAAAAATCCCATTCATCAGGTGTCCTACCTTAGAAACTCCAGAGCAAGCTCTCTAGTAGGACTGCATCAGTCCTGTTGTTGTTCAGTTGCTAAATAATATTTGACTGTACTATTTTTAATGCTATTCAACTTGAGTTTCTGGTCAATCTTTCTTCACAACCAACCCTACAAACAATAAAACACTGATTACCTATTCAGTAAATACTTAGATACAGTCATGTTACACATGAGCTTTAAGTACCAGGATCAAATTGAAAATGCCTTGAAAACTGGTTTGGTTTGTTAAATGGTAATTTTTCTTCAAGTTTTACTAAATATGTTTTACTAAAACAGATAGCATATGATATAATTAGTTTGCAGAGTCACTACTATGATATGCAACTGAGTACATTTAATGCTATAAACTATATTGTACTTAGTAAGCAAACATTTTGATTGTACAGATAAACGATCCTTTAATAGTATTAGCCCAAATTGATCTAAAATGCTATCTCAAAGAATATTCTATACTTTTTAGATATCTGACCAAAAATGAGGCTACAAATCTCTTTAATTTTCAAAATGCCAATAATGTCAGTTTTTATGGTTTCAAATGTTTTTTAATTAGTTAACTATTATCAGGAGTTTTTAGTAAACATTGACATCCTAATGATAAAAGAGGCTGTATAAACCCAGCAAGTGATTTTGGAAGATCTCACTGAATTAGATGATAAACTAGGCATAATCCCTGAATTTAAATTGCTTACATTCTAACAGGAAAACAATGACAAGTAATCAAAATATTTGTCACAGAATACCACTGGGGAAGGCTTATAATTACATGATTGAGATATAGCAGAAGAAATATTATACTACTCCCAAATAGAATTGCCAGAGATAATAAGAACACCACATAGCAAAGTTAGATTTTTAAAGTATAATATAACACATAAGTTTCATCTCACATGCCAGCTTTCACTGATCGGTAATGAATAAATGTATTTAAGACGTTTTGTGGCCATATATATACTTAGAAGGAAATAGTACTATAGTGAAAGTTGCTCAGTCATGTCTGACTCTTTGTGACCCCATGGACTATACAGTCCATGGAATTCTCTGGGCCAGAATACTGGAGTAGGTAGCCTTTCCTTTCTCCAGGGGATCTTTCCAACCCAGGGATGGAACCCAGGTCTCCCGCATTGCAGGCAGATTCTTTACCAGCTGAGCCACTTGAAAGTCTGCCATGGATATAAGAAATGGAAAACAGCAGCACAAATGCCAGCTGTATCCCATCCTTGCTCTGTCAAAATGGTCTTGCTAGGGACTTCTGTGGTGATCCAGTGGTTAAGACTTCACCTTCCAGTGCAAGGGGTGTGGATTTGATCCCTGGTTGGGGAGCTAAGATCTCACATGCCTTGAAGCCAAAACTCCAAAACATAGAACAGACGTAATATTGTAACAAATTGAAAGAAGACTTTTAAAAAAATGATCTTGTTCAATTCTGTTGTCCCCTCTTATTATAATAGAGGGTTCAGCATTATCGTTCTGAAATGTTCTCTATAGAAAAAACATAAACAAGAAACTGTATTGGCTAACTAGAGATTTAGTTCAGTTCAGTTCAGTTCAGTCACTCAGTCATGTCTGACTCTTTGTGAGCCCATGAATCGGAGCATGCCAGGCCTCCCTGTCCATCACCACTTCCGGAGTCCACCCAAACCCACGTCCATTGAGTCAGTGATGCCATCCAACCATCTCATCCTCTGTCCTCCCCTTCTCCTCCTGCCCTCAATCTTTCCCAGCATCAGGGTCTTTTCCAATGAGTCAACTCTTCGCATCAGGTGGCCAAAGTATTGCAGTTTCAGCTTCAGTATCAGTCCTTCCAAAGAACACCCAGGACTGATTTCCTTTAGGATGGACTGGTTGGATCTCCTTGCAGTCCAAGGGACTCTCAAGAATCTTCTCCAACACCACACTTCAAAAGCATCAATCCTTTTGTGCTCAGCTTTCTTTATACTCCAACTCTAACATCCATACATGACCACTGGAAAAACCATAGCCTTGACTAGACAGACCTTTGTTGGCAAAGTAATGTCTCTGCTTTATAATATGCTGTCTAGGTTGGTCAAAACTTTACTTCCAAGGAGTAAGTGTCTTTTAATTTCATGGCTGCAATCACCATCTGCAGTGATTTTGGAGCCCCCCAGACAGTCAGCCACTGTTTCCCCATCTATTTGCCATGAAGTGATGGGACCAGATGCCATGATTTTAGTTTTCTGAATGTTGAGCTTTAAGCTAACTTTTTCACTCTCCTCCTTCACTTGCATCAAGAGGCTCTTTAGTTCTTCTTCACTTTCTGCCATAAGTGTGGTATCATCTTCATATCTGAGTTTATTGATATTTCTCCCAGCTATCTTGATTCCAGCTTGTGCTTCATCCAGACCAGCATTTCTCATGATGTACTCTGTATATAAGTTAAATAAGTAGGGTGTGCTCCTTTTCCTTGATATACTCCTTTTCCTATTTGGAACCAGTCTGTTGTTCCATGTCCAGTTTTAACTGTTGCTTCCTGACCTGCATACAGGTTTCCGAAGAGGCAGGTCAGGAGATCTGGTATTCCCAGCTCTTTCAGAATTTTCCAGTTTATTGTGATCCATACAATCAAATGCTTTGGCATAATCAATAAAGCAGAAATGGAGTTTTTTCTGGAACTCTCTCACTTTTTCAGTGATTCAACAGATGTTGGTAATTTGATGTCTGGTTCCCCTGTCTTTTCTAAAACCAGCTTGAACATCTGGAAGTTAACAGTTCATGTGTTGCTGAAGCCTGGCTTGGAGAATTTTAAGCATTACTTTACTAGTGTGTGAGATGAGTGCAGTTGTGTGGTAGTTTGAGCATTCTTTAGCATTGCCTTTCTTTGGGATTGGAATGAAAACTGATATTTTCCAGTCCTGTGTCCACTGCTGAGTTTTCCAAATTTGCTGGCATATTGAGTGCAGCACTTTCACAGCATCATCTTTCAGGATTTGAAATAGCTCAAGTGGAATTCCATCACTCCACTCGCTTTGTTTGTAGTGATGTTTCCTAAGGCCTACTTGCCTTCATATTCCAGAATGTCTGGCTCTCGGTGAGACACCATCATGATTATCTGGGTAGTGAAGATCTTTTTTTGTACAGTTCTTCTGTGTATTCTTGCCACCTCTTCTTAATATCTTCTGCTTTTGTTAGGTCTCTACCATTTCTGTCCTTTATTGAGCCCATCTTTGGGTTTGCTTAATTCAGGAAGATTTTTGGAGAAAACAGGTCTTAAGAATTCTTCCTCATTTTGTGTACAAAACTCAAGGACAGCTATTCTCCCCTTTATTTTGTATGAACAATAGTAAATTCGACTAGGCTTCAATACCCCAGTTAGCCAATAGATGTTTCTCTCTAATGTAAACTATATTCCAGGTACAAAAATAAGAGAGAAAGAGAAGAAAAGAAAAGATGAATGAAGGAAGGGAGGGAGGAAGAAATCCTCCTGAGCTTGGAAGCTGCAAATTTGTAAGAAGAGATAATTCTTTAGGCCTAAAACTATGTTTACTATGTATGACCCATGGTCCAATTCAACTTTAGGCCTGAGTTTGTAAATAAAGCTTTACTGGAACCCTGTCACTCCTACCTGTTTGCTTATTGTCTATGGCTACTTTCATGGTACAATGACAGACTTCATTAGTTGCCCAAGGTATTTCATGGTCAAATTTCTTTATTCACTAAAATGAAGAGTCTTGGTATGCATGCATGCTAAATCACTTCAGTTGTGTCTGCGTCTTTGCAACCCGAGGAGTTTAGCCCATCAGGCTCCTCTGTCCATGGGTTTCTCCAGGCAAGAATACTGGAGTGGGTCGCCATGCTCCTTCTAGGGCATTTTCTCGATCTGGGAATCAAACCAGCATCTCTTATTTTTCCTACATTGGCAGGCAGGTTCTTTCTCACTTAGAACCACGTGGGAAAATTCTTGGGAAAACATCAAGTTCATTGAATGAAACTATCTTTGGTAAGGGGCCAAAAATCTGCATGTTATGAAGCATGACAGTTTATTCTAAAACATTAAATTTTGAAAACATGTTTTGTGTCACAAATTTTATAAGAATACCCTCTGAATCAAGTGTCTTGATAATGAGAGATGCCTACAGTATCTTTAATCTGCCAGATCAATTACTTTCATAGTGTCTCTAGAGCCAAATAATAGAAATGCCATCTGTTTCTCTCTGAATATTCAACATTCTGCCAATGTTTAGGTTCAGTTACAACTGTCTTATAACATGAAGCTCATTTTCACAATTTTTGTTTACCTTACTAATTCATGTAGTCCTATTTTTATGTAGAATCTGCATAGTATTAGACCAAGTACTGTGGTGAACAATTTTTTGTGGTAAAAAGTATGATTTAGGGCAAAGACTCTGGAAATTGTAACTAATCTTATATTCATATTTGAAAGCTTTTTTCAGTGAAATCTAGCATGGCTTTTATTTCAGATCAAGACATTTCTGGGTGTTCTTGAGTTTCTGTCTTTGGGACAGAATGTGTCCCCCTCTGGCAGAGCAGACTGTCTCTAGGGAAAGGAAAATCATAGATTTTTCAGATTTAGGGGGAAAAATTAGCATGCTCCACAGAGTTTCTAAGTCTCTCACCCAAACCTGAATTCTTAAGGCAATTGATTTTTTGAGCTCATTGTATGATAATCTTGGGAATAAGAAATAAATGAGGGCTAAGCACAAGTGGCAAATCCTATAAGAAGAACACGACATCCCTAAAGTTCTCAGATCAGGAGACTATACAAATGGACCACAGATTTAGTATTGACTGAATCCAGGAAGTCTACTTTAAATTCCTTCTGCTTTGATCATCTCTCAATTATGTATGTTAGAAATTATAGCTATTATTGGTTGATATCATTTGCCAAATGCAAAAATAAGGTGAGCAGATCTTTTCTTTAGAGAGGTCAATGAAAGGAGCAAGAGATGCATGGTGGAGGTGGAGTCAAATGACCACTATAAATTTAGGAGGAGTCTCAGACAGACCTGGCTGCTACTGTCACGAACTTGGGGGCAAATGGCTTCTGAAATTATCAAAGCAAATGACATTTAGACACAGTAAATGAGTTAGAAAAGTCATGACTCAGAAGTGAAAATAAAGCTGAGAGTTAGTGAAATTCAGTTTCAACAGAGGGCTTCACAGGTGGTTCAGACGTAAAGAATCTGCTTGCAATGTGGGAAACCTGGGTTAGATCCCTGAGTAGGGAAGATCCCCTGGAGGAGGGCATGGCAACCCACTCTAGTATTCTTGCCTAGAGAATCCCCAGAGGAGCCTGGCAGGCTACCATCCATGGGGTCGCAAAGAGTCAGACATAACTGAGCAACTAAGCACAACACAGCCACACAACATTTATTTGTATCCCTGGAGTTTGGAAGTGGGAAGTTTTACAACTCACACAAATTTTACACCACTCCTACCTATATTAAAGAAATGTTAGGCTTTTAGAAATCCTTGATAGTTCAATTTATTTAGTGCACCAAATATATTGTAGAAATTTTTCCTTTATATATTATTATTTCATTTTGATACCACTTTTTGAAAATAGAGAAACCAAGACATTGCTATATGATTCAATTTTACTTTCTATAATAATATTAACTAAAATGTTTTGTTTATGATTTTTATTTTCTTTTCAATTTTCTTATATACTTGCTGAATTTGGATATAATGAAAGCATATTTTTCAGATTTTAAACCATAATCTGTGCTGGAATATTCCAAACTCCAATATCTAGTTATGATAGCTATACATATATGTGTATACACATTGCTGTTGTTTAGTCACTCAGTCATGCCCGACTCTTTGTGACCCCACAGACTGTATGTAGCATGCCAGGCCTCCCTGTCCTTCACCATCTTCCAGAGCCTGCTCAAACTCATGTCCATTGAGTCTGTGATGCCATCCAACCATCTAATCCTCTGTTGTCCCCTTCTCCTCCTACCTTCAATCTTCCCCAGTATCAGGGTCTTTTCTAATGAGTCAGCTCTTCACATCAGGTGGCCAAATTATTGGAGCTTCAGCTTCAGCATCAATTCGTCTAATGAACACCCAGGACTGATCTCCTTTAGGATGGACCAGTTGGATCTCCTTGCAGTCCAAGGGACTCTCAAGAGTCTTCTCCAATATCACAGTTCAAAAGCATCAGTTCTTTGGCACTCGGCCTTCTTTATGGTCCAACTCTCATATCTATATAAGACTACCAGAAAAAGCATAGCTTTGACTATATGGACCTTTGTTGGCTCCTGGCACTGCTCCTTGTCTTTACCAGGCATTCAATAAGTATCGTTTAACTGAATTCTATCAAATCTGAAAGCTTATTGATGTCATTAGAGGATAGAATCCAAAAGGACTGTCTTCCATGGGAGGAAACATCTTCATTCCTTTGACATGGTGAGAAATACATTTGTAGTTCTCACAATTATATATATATATATATATATATATATATATATAATATTATATATAATATATTATAATATATATTGTGAGACTATATATAATATAGTGAGACTATATATAATATATATTATAATATATACAATTTTATATATTTTCAATAGTGACTAAATTAGCAAATCACAGATTGCCAAATGACCATTCCTGTTCCTGATTGAAGCCACAGTTATTAGTCTTAAACCCTAACGTAAATTTCACCTAAACATGTTACCTACACAAATGTAGTTCTCACAATGTCAAAGAATGAAGATGCTTCCTTCCGTGGAAGACAAGTCCTTTTGGATTCTACCCTCTAATGACACCAGTAAGCTTTCAGATTTGATATAATTCAGTTAAACGATACTTATTGAATGCCTGGTAAACAGAAGGAGCAGTGCCAGGAGGAGCAAATCAGTAAGGGCTACATATAGTATACACATCTGCTATATTTATAAACATGACCCCAGAAAGGTCAGAGAAAAGACACTTACTAGGAAGCATAAGGAGGCAAAACTGATACAGTCTAAAGTAAATAAAATATCTGAGGTGGCTTCATTTGGGGAAAATCCTTCCCAGGGCCTAGTTATATAACCCTCCCTGTTGAACACATGCCTGAGTCAGAGACAACAGCTGCTCAAAATCATGGGGTTTTGCTCAAAATCAGAACAGGTGGGAAGATGAAGAATCTGGAGAATCAGGAAGACAGCTAGTGCTGGCAGCAGAATGCCTGATCAGGAACCTGTACAAGCCCACAGCAAAAGGAAGAATGGAGCCCAGCCCAGGAGAGCAACTAACCCAAGGTGATCTGATTAAAATGCTTTACTAGGACCAGCTAATCAAACTCCCCAGACACTCTAGCACCCAACTGAAAATTTGCTACTTGTGACAAAAATAATATGGTTTACTGTATTGATGCAAGTATAGTGTCTTAAAAAATATATATACCCAGCTTTACACCCAAACCATTTTGTATATAAGAAATGGAAATAAAAGTGAATTATCTTAGCGCTTCCTTTCAAAATAAATTATTTTGTAATTTTATTTCAAATCACTGAAGTATAATTGGGTTATCAAGACTTTCCTAACCTAAGGTTTTCTCTGTTGTGGACTGAGGGAGCATATAGCTATACCTGGAATATTCAGGCCTCAGGGTAGCATGTCTTCACCTTGTGAGATGGGGGGGGAAAGCTGGTAATGCATTTATTAATTTCCTTAATCAGCAAATATTTAATTGTCACCTGTGTATTAACGATTGTGTTAGGTACTGGGGATACAGAGTTGAGCAAACAAAGACACAGTCCCAGTCCTTGTAGATACCACAATGGGGGAAGCAGATAATAAAGAAGTAAATAGACTTATAATTACAAATTATTTTGGAAAAAAATGCCCAGAAGGAAATAAACAGAGTTCAGTGAGAGAGAGAGCAACAAGGTGGGGGAGTCTACTTAGATGATGGTATGGCCAAGGAGGTCTTAGTTAGGTGTTTATAATAATGAGGACCAAAAGACTGCCAAGCCAGGGAGGAGCATCATAGGTAATGAAATGGCATGTGTGGACACCCTGAGGTAGGAAAACTGTGGTGTGTGAGAGGAGATGGAAGACCAGGAGGAGAGCAGATTGAGGGTAGGAACCTAGACAGGGGTGAGAGGAAACAGGATTTTAAGGGCTAGTGGTTTGAGTCTCTCCTGAGGATTTGTTCTACCTGCTCATTGGGCTGGACCGTTCATTCATCCATTCACCCGTCCATCCATTCATTCAGTAAATGTTGAATGAGTGCCTGCTGTGTCCTCTTCTTGGCCCTCGGAATATATATTTTAGGGAACAAAACAGTTAATCCCCGTCCTCAGGGATCTGACATTCTACTAAAAGGAACACAGGTAGTAAGTATGAAAACAGGGAAATAAACAAGATAATTCCAGAATTTGCAATGTGCTATCCAAGAAATAGATGAATGCTATTACAGAGAATAACAAGGGGAGGGGACCCCTTTAATAAAAAATTTCATTCCCTGATGTAGGGCTCCGCACTTGCTGGGTTTATATTATTGTTTTTGTGGCTGTTGGGGGCTTGAGCATTTTTATGGAAATAAGCTAAATGAAACCTGGAAAATTATTGATGTCATCAGAGAAAGCAGAAATTGACTCTTTTGCTCTCTAGCTCTCCCACTAAAAAGAATATACTTTAAAAATTACATTGTACATCTTAAATATATAAAATTTTTGTCAGTCATACTTCAGTAAAGCTGGGTGGAAAGGGAAAAGGAAAAGAAATTCAAAACGTCAGTTCTACCAGAACTTGTGAGAATAATTAGGGCTTGGAGGAGGCAAGGTCATCTTTCTCAGCTTCCCTTTCCTGATAATGGGCCTGCACATGTAGATCAACAAAGGAAATGTAGAGGATAGCAGGGGTTGACAGATGTATTGAGTAAAAAACCTGGTTATTGTCATTTAATTTGAAACTTGATAAATTCTATCCATAGAAATTGGTTTCAAGGGAAAAAAATTTAAGAGTGTCTGTATTACAATATATGAAGGGAATCCTTTTATCACACACCCTTAATTATTTCCCTTTCCTTTTCCTATCTCTTCAGGTTCCCTTTTCCTGACTCTTCCCTACTCTCATCTTCTTTATTCCCCAACTCCCCTCTTAGAGTACAGAATGAAACAGGACAAAGGCTAATCGAGTTTTGCCAAGAGAATGCACTGTCATAGCAAGCACCTGCTTCCAACAACACAAGAGAAGACTCTACATGTGGACATCACCAGAGGGTCAATAATGAAATCAGACTGATTATATTCTCTGCTGCATATATGAATATGACTATATAATCAGCTCTATACAGTCAGCAAAAACAAGACAAGGAACTGACTGTGGCTCAGATCATGAATTTCTTATCGTCAAATTCAGACTTAAATTGAAGAAAGTAGGGAAAACCACTAGACCATGCAGGTATATCCTAAATCAAATATCTTCCAATTATACAGTGGAAGTGACAAATAGATTCAAGGGATTAGATCTGATAGACAGGGTGCCTAAAGAACTATGGATGGAGGGTCATGACATTATACAGGAGGTAGTGATCAAGACCATCCCCAAGAAAAAGAAAGGCAAAATGAGTCTCTGAGGAGGTCTTACAAACAGCCATGGAAAGAAGAGAAGTGAAAAGCAAAGGAGAAAAGGATAGATATACCCGTCTGAATGTAGAGTTCCAGAGAATAGCAAGGAAAGATAAGAAAGCCTTCCTCAGTGATCAGTGCAAAGAAATAGAGGAAAACAATAGAATGGGAAAGACTATAGATCTATTCAAGAAAATTAGAGATACCAAGGGGACACTTTATGCAAAAAAGGGCACAATAAAGGGCAGAAATGGTATGGACCTAACAGAAGCAGAAGATATTAAGAACAGGTGGCGAGAATACAGAAGAACTATACAAAGAAGATTCTCACAACCCAGATAATCACGATAGTGTGACCACTCACCGAGAGCCAGACATCCTGGAATGAGAAGTCAAGTGGGCCTTAGGAAGCATCACTATGGACAAAGCTAGTGGAGGTGATGGAATTCCAGTTGAGCTGTTTCAAAGCCTAGAAGATGATGCTGTGAATGTGCTGCACTCAATATGCCAGCAAATTTGGAAAACTCAGCAATGGCCAAAGAACTCGAAAAAGTCAGTTTTCATTGAAATCCCAAAGAAAGGCAATGTCAAAGTATGCTCAGACTACCACATAATTGCACTCATCTCACACGCTAGCAAAGTAATGCTCAAAATTATCCAAGCTAGGTATCAACATTATGGGAACCATGAACGTCCAGATGTTCAAGCTGGATATAGAAAAGGCAGAGGAACCAGAGATCAAATTGCCAACATCTGTAGGATCGTTGAAAAAAAGCAAGAGAGTTCCATAAAAACATCTGTTTCTGCTTTATTGACTATACCAAAGCCTTTGACTCTGTGGATCACAACAAACTGTGGGAAATTCTTTAAAAGATGGGGATACCAGACCATTTTACCTGCCTCCTGAGAAATCTATATGCAGGTCAAGAAGAAACAGAACTGCAAATGGAAGAACACACTGGTTCCAAATAGGAAAAGGAGTATGTCAAGGCTGTATATTGTTACCCTGCTTATTTAACTTATATGCAGAGTAAATCATGAGAAATGCCAAGCTGGATGAAGCACAAGCTGGAATCAAGATAGCTGGGAGAAATATAAATAACCTCAGATATGCAGATGACACCACCCTTCTGGCAGAGAGCGAAGCAGAACTAAAGTGCCTCTTGATGAATGTGAAAAAGGAGAGTGAAAATCTGGCTTAAAACTCAACATTCAGAAAACTAAGATCATGGCCTCTGGTCCGATCCCTTCTTGGCAAATAGACGGGGAAACAGTGGAAACAGTGGCTAACTTTACTTTGGGGGGCTCCCAAATCACTGCAGATGGTGACTACAGCCATGAAATCAAAAGACGCTTACTCCTTCGAAGGAACGTTATGATCAACCTAGACAGCATAATAAAAAGCAGAGACATTACTTTGCCAACAAAGGTCCATCTAGTCAAGGCTGTGTTTTTTCCAGTAGTCATGTTTGGATGTGAGAGTTGGGCTATTAAGAAAGTTGAGCACCGAAGAACTGATGCTTTTGAAGTGTGGTGTTGGAGAAGACTCTTGAGAGTCCCTTGGAATGCAAGGAGTTCCAACCAGTCCTTCCTAAAGAAAATCAGTCCTGAATATTCATTTGAAGGACTGATGCTGAAGCTGAAACTCCAATACTTTGGCCATCTGATATGAAGAACTGACTCCTCGGGTAAGATCCTGATGCTGGGAAAGATTGAAGTTTGGAGGAGAAGGGGATGAAAGAGGAAGAGATGGTTCGATGGCATCAACTTGATAGACATGTGTTGAGCAAGCTTCAGAAGTTGGTGATGGACAAGGCTGCCTAGCATGTTGCAGTCCATGGGGTTGCAAAGAGTTGGACACGACTGAGGAACTGAACTGAACTGCACTGAAATCCTCTCCCAGGTGAGATGTAACCTTCCCTCTTTCAGGTTAGCTGCACTCTGGAACTGAAAAGTCTGGTTTTTCAGTTGTGGCAGATTCATAGCTGCCATAAATTCCTTTTCAGTCTGACCCTGTCCTGGTGCCTTAGTTGGAGGAGACCAAAATTCAAAAAGCTATCCCTTCAATCCCAGCTGGCTGCCAGAATAGGACACCTCTGGGCAGTATTATTAACAGATCATGAGGCAAGGCATAGCTGTGAACTGAGCTAAGCAAGACAACTTTTCTGGGAAGCAAGACATGGTGGAAAGAAAAGTCTTGTCAGTTACACACTCAGACCCATTTTTTCACTCTTTAGCTTCTCACCACTCCCTCTCCTTCAGTTTCAATGTAAATCCTTTGTATCATTCCACTTCCTATCCCAGCTGTGTACTATTCTTATCCTAAGCAGTATGATTGTTTTGGCACAGGTTTCCCAGGCTTGCCTTTCTTGAGGAAGTTCAGAAGAAGTAGACAGAAGTCTTTCTGTCCAGGATCAGCCAGCGGCTGAAGTTAAATCCAACTGTAACCCTGCTATCGTTTAGTAGACTAGTGGGGCTTTTCAGTCAAACTTCTCCAAACTTCCCAATACTGATTGAGCTGGTGCTGTCAAAGTGACAAATCTTAATCTTAAATACTCAGCCAAGATTCAAGTTGTTTTTGGAAGGCATTGCTGGGAAAGTGTTTAAGTAAACCTTAGCTATTAACTAAGGGGCATAAACCTATGGATATTTTTTACTTCATCAATATAAATATACCTTACATTATAATTTGGTTTCTTGATACATACACTCCTTAGTCCCTGAGACAGAATTATCTAAGAAAAACAAGGAATCTTCGATGGGCCAAACACATGTCTGACTAGGAAGGTTCTTTGTGAGGTTGCTGGAAACACACTATTGGAAGGAAATTTCTAGGACTTTGGTTTAATATGCAAAAACATTCTCTCAATTATAATCATTCAAAAATAGAATGGGACACCTTGAGTCTGAATGACCACATGCTAAAAATTTGAAAAGAGAATTCTACAATGGCTAACAAGTTGAATTAGATCAGCAGTTCCCAAATAGCACACAGGACAATTATATTGAAAATACCCAGTAGGTTTGTTTATAATGCAGGTTCTCAGGCCCCATTTCAGTGCACTGAAATCTCAGAGTTGAACCCAAGACTGTATTTCAAAAAGTGCTTGTAGGTGGTTCATAATGTGAGTGTAGGTTTGTGAGTACATGACTCAAATGACTAAAAAAATCCCTTTCAGACTCAATTGCCCTTTTATCTGTTGTACTTAAAAACCTGGGATTAATTTTCTCATCTGAAATCTTTTTTATTTTAATGTGAAAGAGTCTCTGAAGCATTGGATCATATACATTATCATTTATCAGTAACAGATATGCATTTGTAACTATTTCTTCCTTTAACAAATGGTGTACTTGCTTTCATTTACTAAATCAAATATTACCCATTCGTTTGGAGTTGCCTCTGGATTAGGCTTGCACTGCAGCAGCTTTGTAGACCAAGCTGTCAGCAAAAGAATATATATAATTTTTGGCACAAATGTTCTGTGATACTTGCACCACTCTCTGGATTTGAAATAAATATAGCACTTTTTCTTTACATCTGTTGCCTTCTCATGCGGATATGTTTGTGATCATCTGCCCAAAATATAGTAGCATGCAAGTCTATTTCTGGAAAACAACAAACAGCATCCTTACTTTCAATTCAGTAGAATTTTGGCTTTAGAGAAGGCTATGGAAACAGTCAGATGTGGAATCGTTGGTAAACATAGAATGAAGGCCACTACTCAAAGTAACCGCATGTAATGACTGCAAAATGTTTGTTATCCTGAATGATATTTCTCTCACAAGCCCCTCTTATACTTAAAAATTCAAAATAAAAAACAAAAACATTATCATTGTCATATTTCTAAAGTACTAGTGGACTGATAACACAGGATAAACTCCATGAAAACAACTATTGCCACAGTGGAATTTTCCATTGTAATAAATGGATTTTAAAGACATGACTGCTCGCCCTTATTTTTCCTGATGAATTTTCACAAAACTATCACACATTGTGGATGTCCACTTGGCAATTGTTATGATGAAATTTGCCATGTGTCATTCTGAATTTTTTAAGCACTCATAACATAAAACCGATCTAATTTTGTGGGAGTAACTAGATGATATATTTCTGGGGAGTTCTATATTTTCACTCCCAGTCCAATGAATACAGAGGTTAAGAAATCTGCTAAAGGTGGCAAAACAAATCAGTGGTTCTACTCAGTATGATGAAGCTTATCTGTCATGGGTTTTTATCAGTTACGGTCCAGTCATTTTCAAATTGTCTCATTTTCTCAGATCTCTAAACAACTGGAAGGAAAAAAATGATTAGGATATTTTCTGGTTTTGATTTTACAATAATAAGGTAAATTACAAATAAGAATTTTTTCAGGTATTTTTTTAAAGAACAAATCCATACATGCATTTTGGGATTAGTGTTCAGTTGCTCAGTCGTATCTGACTCTTTGCGACCCCATGGTCTGCAGCACACCAGGCTGCCCTGTCCATCACCAAGTCCCGGAGCCTGCTAAAACTGCTGTCCGTCAAGTAGGTGATGCCATCCAACCATCTCATCCTCTGTTGTCCCCTTGTCCTATCACCTTCAATCTTTCCCAACATCAGGGTCTTTTCAGATGAGTCAGTTCTTTGCATCAGGTGGCCAAAGTATTGGAGTTTTAATTTTAGTATCAGTCCTTCCAATGAATATTCAGGACTGATTTCCTTTAGGATTGACTGGTGTGATCCAAGCAGTCCAAGGGACTCTCAAGAGTCTTCTCCAACACCACAGTTCAAAAGCATCAATTCTTCTGTGCTCAGCTTTCTTCACAGTCCAACTCTCACATCCATACATGACTACTGGAAAAACCATGGCTTTGACTAGACAGACCTTTGTTGGCAAAGTAATGTCTCTGCTTTTTTATTATGCTATATATGTTAACCATAGCTTTTCTTCCAAGGAGCAAGTGTCTCTTAATTAATGGCTGCAGTCACCATCTGCAGTGATTTTGGAGCCCAGAAAAATAGTCTGTCACTGTTTCCATTGTTTCCCCATCTATTTGCTATGAAGTGATGGGAGCAGATGCCATGATCTTAGTTTTCTGAATGTTGAGTTTGAAGCCAACTTTTTCACTCTCCTCTTTCACTTTCATCAAGAGGCTCTTTATTTCTTCTTCACTTTCTGCCATAAGGGTGGTGTCATCTGCATATCTGAGGTTACTGATATTTCTCCCAACAATCTTGATCCCAGCTTGTGCTTCATACACTTGGGATTAGTGTAGATTCAAATTAATTTTCTCCACCTGCTATATGTACCATCTAATTATCACAGAATGCTTGAGAAAATACCAGATCAAAATTCAGTGATGTTGAGTATAATTGTGAGGATGAGTATATGTTTCTGCATCCTAATTTCATAAAAACTACTCAATGATTAATCTCTTCAAACACATTAATCAAAATATACAATTAATCAGAATATCCCTCAATTAGTTATGTGGATCTTCCCAACCCAGGAATTGACCTGGGGTCTCCTACATTGAAGGTGGATTCTTAACCACCTGAGCTATGAGGGAAGCCCAGTTAGTTATGCATGTTACCATTATTGCTTCCAGTGATGTAATTTTACCTACAGTTAATTTTGTTTTCTTTGTTTTTCTACACACATTCTGAGCTGGATGTTCACAGAGTTAACCATTATAACAATGGTGATAGCAAAGTCAAGAACATACAGAAGGTACAAGAATGGACAAAAGTAAAGGAATAGTGACATCAGAGTGAAGAAAAGGGGGATTCGAACTTGACACTTGGAACAATACTACACAATATAACAATTTTTCATTTTTCTTTACCTCTCTCAGTGTTCTTTTTAGTAATTATTCACTGAGTCATTGGTTCATTTTTTCACTTAACCATGTGTTTAGCAGTAACTATATGCCAGACATTTTTTTTGTCTACTCTTTATCAACACTGAAAAATTCCCTCACCTTTTGTAGTTGATGTTAAAGCTGAAGAGATGAAAAATAAGTAATTTTGGTTCAATGTATTCTATGTAGTAAGAGAGGTAGCTGAAAATGCTAGAAGAGGGAAGGGGAGAGAAGTATTAGTTCTACTTGGGAAGGATGCTCAGAGAAGACTTCGCTAAGAAGATACTATTACAGTTATACCTTGAAAAA
This sequence comes from Antilocapra americana, assembly GCA_007570785.1. Lineage (NCBI taxonomy): Eukaryota > Metazoa > Chordata > Mammalia > Artiodactyla > Antilocapridae > Antilocapra > Antilocapra americana. Next base: position 797,641 of record ML662918.1, read on the forward strand.
TGAATAATAGTCCACTAAACAGAAAGTGAGTAGAAGGGCATTCTAGGCAGAAAAAAATCGTGGAAGAGGTCATATATTCTGTGGACCAACTGCATAAGAGATTGGAGGAGAGAATGGGACAGAAACGTAGGCTGAGATGAGGGTCACTGCTATTTATATACATGGGTTGTCCTTTCTGCTAGACTGCAAGCTTCTTGAGGTTGAGATTCAAGTCTCATCCTTTCATCCTCCCACCTGGTCATTTAATAAACACCTTTTGAGTGTCCCCTATAAGACAAAGACTACAGCCAGTAGACAGCATTACTGATGCATTGGACGTGCCCTGAAGGAACTCATATTATGGTGATAGAGAAAAACACAAAAACAAATAACTGTGATATATGTGATGAATGCTAACCAAATGAAAATCCCCTCTTGCGGGATTTTCTAACAATTTAATATACATTTTATACAAACCACATTTCCTGTTTGGTAAAAAGAAGAGGGAATGCCCCAAAACTTTGTTTCTAAAAAACTCCCCTGCTCCGTCTCAATTTCCTAACATGGGGCCAAGTCCTCATTAAAAAGTTGTTGATCCTGAATGAAATGAACTAATTATGGAGGAAAGGAGAAAGCTAGCATTGCAATTAACAAAACTGAGCTAGATTATCAGTAAAATGTGAGATAGGGAAAAAAAGCAAAATATGAAGAAATACTGTGGCCTAGGTATCAGGAAGCCAAGGAAAATGGAGTTACCAAAAACCCAGCTTTGATGTTCTGCATCCTTTCTTAATATACTGCTTTTTGGTTAGGATTACATTGATCAAAGATATGGCCCTTTAACTTTGTCAGTCCCTTCCTCCTGACAATGAAAAGCAAATGAGATTAAGGCAAAGGTGGGATGAGAGAATAGCCCTTATCTTTTTTGCTTTAACACAGGAAGGCTCTGAGGAGAAGGATGCTTTAAGGAGCTAGTTTAATAAATGTGGGGCATTTAGAGGGCTAGTAGTAGAAAATTACTAATAATATCCTTAATAGCATAATCTAATAATCACATTTATTGTGAGCATTATGTCAAAATACTATATATGCATTCCTTTTTAATCTTCATAACAGTTAAATGAAGCAGTAGCATCATTTTCCTCACTTTACAGAAACAGGTACTGAAGTATAGGAATATTAAGTGATTTGCCAAAGCCATGTGCCTAGTAAATGGTAAAGAGAGATTTGAACTCAGTCAGTCTGATCCAAGACACCGTGGCTGGAGAAGGTGCAGGGGCAGTGACAGGAGCACTTAGGGTATTGTGATAGAGAAGATAGGTATGTATGCTTGAGTGGGAGGGAAAGTCGTGACAGAAGACATAGAGATTGATCTAAGGAAAACAATGTGAAGTGTCCAGGAATCATATAATAGCACTCCTCTGGTTGTGGTTTACTAAGTAATGTATTATCATAATGACACATTCCATTCTTTGAAACTGTCTTAAGTCTACATCTATGTCTATAAACTTATATTTCTGTCTAGATGATATCCATCTGTCTACTTACCCATCAAATACAAACTAAAAGGTTTAATTTGCTTTGGTTTTCCAGCTCTGAAATGAGCCGGTCAGTCTTGATTCTGAAAGCATCAGTTCCTGGGTATTGCTTTTCAAATACCAAATTGCCATGTTCTTATTAAACATAGAGGATTGGTTATGATAACTGTTTCTCAAGAATGAATTCAATTCAAAGACAGCAGCCTTAAGCTTTGGTTAAGATACAGAGAAGTTAGGCTATAAGGAAAACAAAACTCAAAACCCAGGACAACTATTTCTCACATAAGTAATATTTTTATGTTTCTGTTTCACATCATTCCCGTTTAAATGCAGATTGTAATGTGCTTCTAAGTACAAGGTAAACCTTTTTAGGCTATTAAAATGCTAATGGGAAGGTTAACTTTAAGGCAGAGGCTACTGTTGAAAAGGCACCAAGGTAGGAAAATTTATTATAAGGTAATTTAAGAAAGACTAGGATTAAGCTATGACTTTTTTCAGTGAAAAAAGAAATTTATTATTAGAATAAATAAAAAGCACAGTGCAGTTATACTTGTTTGTATATATACTTGAGCATTACACTAAGTGAAGCATTATTTCATTTTGGTGTTGTAAAAACTGGCAGTCATAAGTAAACCAGCATCTCTTGACAGCTTCACCTAGAGCACAAATAGTGAACTGACAGTCTGTGCAAATATTTGTTACCCCTGCACCCACCCTCCTAAAAATGATGAACTACACAAGGCCCTAATACAGTAGTTGCAGAATAACTTCAGATATATGGGGAGCTTTCTGAATCTCCCAAAGCTTTATCTTCCCCAGTATTCAATTTCCTTTTTAGCCCAGAAAATAGTGACTCATGGCCTACAGCCCATCTCAATGGCTTGTAAAGGCTTTCCCACACCCTCTGGGTATTTACCCAACACTACCAGATGAAATGCTCCCACTGAGTTGAATTAAAAAGAAAAAGTTCTGGTGCACGGTGTTGCCAGAGCTATATTCAACTGTTGAGAAAAGACCAATAAGTGATAGGATAAGAGGAGCAGCAGAGGCTGGATGAGTTGAAAAGCTGAAAGTAGCAATAGATAGCAGAAACATTTTTTTTTCCCACTGATCCTTTTGTGTTCTGATTTCCTATATGACAACTGTTGATATTTCTTTTTTTTTAAAATTTTCTTTATTGTGTTCGTTTCGCCATACAATGACATGAAACCGCCATGGGTGTACATATGCTCCCCCTCCAGAACCCCCCTCCCTCCTCCCTCCCGATTACCTCCCCCTGGGACATCTCAGTGCACCAGCCCCAAGCATCAATCCTGGGCTGGCGATTGATTTCACATATGATAATTAACATGTTTCAATGCCATTCTCCCATATCATCCCACCCTTGCCCTCTTCCACAGAGTCCACGAGTCTGTTCTATACATCTGCGTTCCTTTTGCTGTTTCACATGCTGAGTTCTCATTACCATCTTTCTAAATTCCATATATATGCGTTAGTATGCTGTATTGTTGTTTTGCCTTCTGGCTTATTTCACTCTGGATAATAGGCTCCAGTTCTGTCCACCTGAGTAGAACTGATTCAAATGAATTTTTTTTAATGCTGAGTAATATTCCATTGTGTATAGGTACCACAGCTTTCTTATCCATTCGTCAGTTGATGGGCATCTAGGTTGCTTCCATGTCCTGGCTATTGTAAACAATGCAGTGATGAACATTGGGGTACACATGTCTCTTTCAGTTTTGGTTTCCTCAGGGTATATGCCCAGCAGTGGGATTGCTGGGTAGTATGGCAGGTCTATTTGCAGTTTTTTAAGGAACCTCCACACTGTTTTCCACAGTGGCTGTACTAGTTTGTATTCCCACCAACAGTGTAAAAGGGTTCCCTCTTCTCCACATCCTCTCCAGCATTTATTGCTTGTAGATTTTTGGATTGCAGCCATTCTGACTGGTGTAAAGTGGTACCTCATTGTGGTTTTGATTTGCATTTCTCTGATATTTCTAAAATATCCTCAATGTTGTTGCTTTTCTTTCCTCACCCCTCCCACTCTATTCCTATGGCGTCCTCTTCTGTGGAAATAGAGATGCATGCCTTAGAGAATGCAAGAGGGAGTCTGAGTCACAGGCCAACATTTTTGTCAACCTCCTATTAGAAGGAATTCTTTAAGAAGAAATTTAAGGAGAACTTCCTTTAGGAACTTCCTTTAAGGAGAATTACATCTTTGAAAATATAAGTGTTTCTAAAAGACAGTGTAACATAGCTGACTATTGTGCTACTCATTACCAAAGGTTTGAAGATATCACCCAGAATATCAAGAGAATATATTTAAAAATCAATACATAACAAACACTTTAAAACTACTTCAATTTCCCCTCTTCTTCTTCCTTCCCATCTTCCTCCATCTCTTCCTATTACTATTATCACTATTAGGCTATCACAGATATATAGTGCATTATAGTTGACAAAGTGCTTACATAGACATTACCTCATTTAATCATTCGACACACATTTAGTAAACATTTACCGAGCAGCTATACCTCCTTGTCTGGTCTTAAGTATTCCATAGTTTAAAAAATTACATTGAGTTGATCAGCAGCAAAGGAAATTTTAAAAATATACAAATAAATTTATCGTTGCAACTTGTGAAAAGGGCCACCAAGAAAAAAAAGAGTGTTATGAATGAGAGGGCACAATGGATCAGATTACACTCAGAAGCCAGAGAAGTTCTCTCTGAGCAGACTTGAGCTGCGATGGAAGAATGTGAAGAGCGGGATGAAGAGTTTTCCAGGCCTAGTGAACAACATGTGCAAAGGCCCTGAGGCAGAAACAGGCTTGGCTCATTAGAATGGAATAGAGGAGGCAAAACATGAAGTTAGACATGGACCAGAAGCTGGATGATACAGGAGCTTATACGTTCAAGAATTTGAAGTATATTACAAGTATATTTGGAAATGCTACAAGTATACTTGGAAGCTAGTAAAGGGTTAGAAAAATTACAGTATCCTACTGACCTTTTTTTATCAGTGCTATGTAAAAGAAATATGACTCATGTAAATAATTTTAATTTTAAATGTTCAAGTAGTCAAATTGAAAACAGAACAGGTGAAGTTAATTCTAATATTGTATTTTGTTTAACCCAATATTTCTAAATTACCACATCAGTGATGAAATTAATATATGAAATCCTTGAGTTATTTTACAGTTTTTATACTAAGTATTTGAGACCCAGCATGTACTTTACACATATAGCACCTCTCATTTCAGAGCAGCCACATTTCAAGTGCTCATTTGCCAGATGTACTGAATAATGCCTTCTGGCTGCTATATAGAGAATATATTAGAGAGGAATGGGTTAAAGCATGTCTTTCTTTGATAGTTGTTGTTACAAAGTATTGTAAATTTTGTGGCTTAAAACAATAAAGATGTATTACCTTACAATTTCATAGGTCAGAATTCTGACATGGGTCTCTATAGGCTAAAATCAAGGTGTTGGCAGGGTTGCATTCCTTCTGTGGGCTTTAGAGGAAAATCTATTTCCTTGCATTTATCAGCTTCTAGAAGCCATCTCTCACTGTTTCCATTGTTTCCCCATCTATTTGCCATGAAGTGATGGTGACTGCAGCCATGAAATTAAAAGATGCTTGTGCCTTGGAAGAAAAGCTATGGTCAACCTAGACAGCATATGAAAAAGCAGAGACATTATTTGCCAACAAAGGTCCATCTAGTCAAAGCGATGGTTTTTCCAGGAGTCATGTATGGATGTGAGAGTTGGACTATAAAGAAAGCTGAGTGCTGAAGAATTGATGCTTTTGAACTGTGGTGTTGGAGAAGACTCTTGAGAGTCCGTTGGACTGCAAGGAGATCCAACCAGTCCATCCTAAAGGAAATCAGTCCTGAATATCCATTGGAAGGACTGATGTTGAAGCTGAACCTCCAATACTTTGGCCACCTGATGCAAAGAACTGACTCATCTGAAAAGACCTGATTCTGGGAAAGATTGAGGGCAGGAGGATAAAGGGATGACAGAGGATGAGATGATTGGATGGCATCACCAACTTGATGGACATGAGTTTGAGCAAGCTCTGACAATTGGTGATGGACAGGGAAGCCTGGTGCACTGCAGTCCATGGGGTCACAAAAAGTCAGAAACGACTGAGTGACTGAATGGAATTAAGAAGCCACCTAGTTGCCTTGCCTCAAGATACCACCTATCCATCTACCAAGCTAACAACCTTGGGCTGTGTCCCTCTTATGCTGCCATCTCTCTGGTTCTCTCTTCTGCTTCTCTCTTCTTATAAGGAACCTTGTGGTTATGATGTGTCCACCTGGATAGTCCAGATAATCTCCCTAATCTCAAGGTCATCTGATTATTGACCTTAATTCCATCTGCAACCTTGATTCCCCATTGCTACTTAACCAAACATAATCACATGATCTGAGGATTAAGATGTTGACATGGTGGGGAGGGAAGATAATTCTGTCTACCACAGCAAGAAAACATGTTATCCACATTAGAATAATTTAAAAAAAACAATAATCAATTTAACATTTTAGAAAAACAATTCCCCTTCTTATCACAAAATTCATAAAATAGAGAAAAGCACAAAGCATAAATTAAACAATAAAACACTACTACACAAAATCTTAATACTCAGAAGCATTTTTCCTAACATTTATTAAACACCATTTCAGCCACCTTTCTATGTACAGACACAGGAAGATGGACAGAAAAACAATTTTTCAAAAGTAGGCTCACATTATGTATTCTATTTTGAAAGAAAGGCATTATATTTAATCATTTTACTTGAATTTAACAGAAGAAAAGCAAATTAACTGAATTAGAAGAAATTTACTGAACATCAAATATATTTTTCTTCACCAGAATAGATACTCTTAAAATATCATTCTGAAGTTTAAAAAGCAAATAAAAATATTGAGTTTTGAATCATTATACATTTAACTTCCATGTTCTAAACTTTAAATGATATCCTTTGATACTCAAGAAGAACCTAAGCTCAGAGAGCCCAAGTGACTTGCCACAAAGAATACATTATTATTCTGCTTTCCTTAGTAGGTTCTTTCTTCCACGGTCCATTACTACTATTTGATTTCTTGCCTTTCACCTCGAAGTTTATACATCTGTTTATCTACAACCCTGGATCTTTGGTTGTTGATCTTACTATGCCTCATTGAGTACTCAGACAGAAATTCCTGAACATGAATGCTCAGAGTCTTCCTTCATTACTATAGCTTTGGATAAAAAGCTTCTCCTACATTAAGGCCGGCAACTCCTTTGTGCAATGGATACTGCCTCTTTCACCTCTTCATGAACTTTGCCCCTACGATTATCCCCTTTCTCTCTTCTTGCAATTTTTTTCCTCTCTACTGATTTATTTCCATCAATAAACATCAAGTTCTAATATGACTAGTCTTGCAAAAAACAAAACAAAGACCCTTCCTTGACACATAATATGCCCCTTCAGTTACAGCCTCCAGTCTCCCAACTCCTTCACAGCAGAACTTCTTGAGAGAGTTGTGTGGAATAGCTGACTTCATTTCAGCATTCTTGGGCTTCCTTTGTTGTTGATGTTCAGGGATTCCTTTACCACTACTCAATGATCTCCATACTGCTAGTTAGGATAGCCATCTCAGCTTTTATCCTAATTATCTTCTCAGCAACATTTGATATTCTTTACTAGTCCCTCTCACTTGAAATGCTTTCTTTCAATTTCCCTTATACCCGTTTCTCCTTATTTTCCTTCTGCTCCATTGATCAATCTTTCTCTTTGCTAACTCTTCCTTCTCTATTTAAATTCTAAATATTGGAGAATCTAATCTTCTTTCAATTACCTAAATGTACTGAGCTTAGTTTTTGCCTTGGAGCTTTGCATATCACAAGCCTGGAATACTTTCCCCACTTGTCCTCATATGGCTGACTCCTTTGTGGCATTCAGATCTCTGCCTTTCCATATTGTGTAATTCATCCCATTCTTTCAGTCTCAAACATATCACATACTTTTTTTTTCCAGATGGGCACTTACCACTAGGTCATATTTTTTTTTCTCATTTATTTTCCTATCTATTTTATGTCTCTCTCCCAAAGAATAGAATTTTTTGTAAGGGCAAGGACCTTACTTATCATTTTTATAGCACTTGGTCCTAAAAGCAATACCTAAAACCATAGTAGAGTCTCAAAAACAATTGTTAAATGTACAGAATTTTAAAGAATATCTTACCTATAGCATTTTTCATGGGTCAATGTTTGTTTATCCTGAATTTTGCATATGCTTTTGACAACACTTTGCACAGAAATTAACTTACTGGTTTAGAAGAATAAGTACTCAAAAATTAGTCATGAAAAAAGTTAATAAAGATAAACATGCATGTCTTTCTTGATGCTTTAAGCTATATACTTGTAGACATACATAGCATTTCAAAAGAGAGAGATGTGGGTAATAACCTAGTATCAGGCGTAAGAAAAATTCTGGTACTATGCTCTAAGTTAAAATGATCTGTTGTATAATGCTGAATTTTAAAGACAATGGTAATCAGTCTCAGAGAAGAAAAATAATTTGTGCAAGATCATATAACAAGTGGTAGAAGTATATCTAAAACCTAAGTTACATCATTCTTAATTTTCAGATCAAAGAAATACAATACTATATGATAAGAGGATCTTATCATATTTTATATTTGGAAGCTCCTTAAGTTCTCATACAAGAACGGGATGTTAATGTAGGGTTTTTAATCTTAGTGGTCTCATTATTTCTCTTTCAAGAGCAAACCAAATTTATATCACCATTATTCTTATGTTGCTAAATTAAACCAGAGTGAAACCTAAGGGGATATAAAGGAAGAATATTTTAGTGTTTATATGTTCAGTGAAAATTCTGTAAAGACATATGAAAATGAATGTAGATTTTATTAATTATCCTAACTTTTTACTATTCTGAACCCAAACAATTTTCATAGCTCTGAAACTCCAAAAATCAAACTAAATACATATATAAAAACCAACCTATATACAACACATTGCAATGACACTTACTTGAATCACGTATAATTTATCAAAAACACCTGTATTGGTCTATCACAATGTGTGACAATAAAGTCTCAAAACTGCTAGCTAAGAATGTTCTCAAAACAGAAACAAAAGATCTGCTTGTATGGGAAATATATAAATTTGTTCACAGAATTGTTATTGGTTAGGGTAACATATCATCTAGGTATCAGTAGTAAGTAATATGTTAAGAAATCATAGTAAAATATATTAATATGTGTTGGTTTTGTTCTATAAGGCTGAATGTATACTTAGAGCCTTGCTTTAACTTCTCAAGCTATGAGGAAAGAAATCTTGTTTAGATGATACATAATCAGATCACCAGCCCAGGTTTGATGCTCAGGGCTGGGGCACCGGGATGACCCAGAGAGAGGGAATAGGGAGGGAGGTGGGAGGGGGATTCTGGAAGGGGAACATATGTATACCCATGGCGGATTCATGTCAATGTATGGCAAAACCAACACGATAATGTAAAAAAAAAAAAAAACTGTAGGGTGATTGCCTGTATAATTCTTGAATCAGTTAAATATAAATATGTAAAATATAGAATTATAAAATGGAGATACCCACCCATCCCTACCAAGCACTGTATCTGCTCTCTTTATCAGGAAAAAAAATTTCCTCCCTCCTATCCCTGAAGAGGAAAGAAAAAAAAAGACAGAGTAGATGATTTTAGGGAAGAAGAAAGATAATCTCACAGGGATAATAAATTACATACTTAAAATCATCTGCAACAAAAGCAACAAATATTAACATTCTAGCTCATGATAGTGAGATGAGGTAAAGTAGGGGTTTGAAAAAGAGGTGAGGACATATTATCATGACATTAGTCTAGTTGATCTGTAAGGCTAAACATAAGAAATAAGAACTAGATTAACATCAACTAAGAAAATCCTCTAGACCAGTCTCATGCCTGGTAAACAAAGATGAAGCTAAAGTGTGATCTTTTTTCTGGTACTTCGTCACTAGGTGGCTCATATCTCTGTGGCAGGAAGAACCATGAGGCAGATGAAGGACTCCCTGCTCTATTTATCTTCTAAACTAGTCTATTTGAGTGACTGACAAAACACAAGGATCAATCAATTAATAAGTCTGCTTAATATCGATTTTATAACTATCACTGTATGAGGCACACTGGGAGAGAATAGTGTGTAACTATATATCCAGATGTAAGAAGTGTATCATCTAAAACCCTGCATGCAAATAAATAGCCGAGTAGGAAGCAATATAGTTTTGTTTTATAAAGAGAAATTAGTTTGCAAATTATTTCGTTAACAGAGTAAGGAACAAAGAGTTTGACTGAAGGAAGACTGCAAAAATATAACCCTTTGGAGGTTGAGAGAAATTGGTTAGGGCTAGCATGTGGAGAGGGCTTCCCATATGATGCAGTAAAGAATCTGCCTGCCAATTCAGGAGTCAAAAGATGCAGGTTTGATCCTTGGGTCTGGAAGATACCCTGGAGTAGAAAATGACAACCCACTCCAGCATTCTTGCCTGGAAAATTTGATGGGCAGAGGAGCCTAGTGGGTTGCAGTCCATGGGTCTGCAAAGATTTGGACATGACTGAGCAACTGAGCATACAAACATCAGGGATATCCAAATGTTTTTATAAATACATGCCAAGGAGGGGCTTCCCAGGTGGCTCAGTGGGTAAAGAATCTGCCTGCAATGCAGAGGAAGCATGGTATCGCACTCCAGTAATCTTGCCTAGAAGATATCATGGACAGAGAACCCTGGTGGGCTACAGTCCATTGAGCCTCAAAGAGTCAGACATGACTGAGCATACACACAGTATGTGGAGAAGAGTCTCAAATCCTGAAGGCTGAGGTAGGGAGTAGCCCAGATCTTATCACATGAGACCTTTTTGGAATATTGACTCTGAACCACTCCCCAGACATCAGAAGGTTACAGAATGTGAGTTCCAAATACTCCCCAAGACATTAACATAAAAATCACATGACAAAAACATGATTAACATGACATTTACTCCCTGTGAGTTACCTAATGCCTTTGTTTTGGTTTTGATTCTTTATACAGATTCTATTTCCCTGAGCTTCTCTATAAATCACAAATATCTGCAACCAAATTGCACCAGTAAATCTCATAAAACAACTTCCCTGAGACCAGATTCAAGATGTTAACACAAGAAGAGCTTCCTCATTTTATACAGTGGCTGGGTGGGTCTTTTATTCTTTAGGAAAAAAATATTTCAAAATGTCATTTACGTGGTGGAGAAGTTCCAGGAAAATGGCGCTGTTGAATTTCTTTAATAAACTGTGTATTTGTACTTGTTCTTAGAAGGTATTTAGAAATAAAAATGTTTTATTAACCCCTGTTTCACCAAATCTCCCATTGTAAGGAAAGATGGCATTTTCTTCCCTGTGCTGAATAGATTCTTTGAAATACAGGTTCCAACTAAAGAGCTTATAATCTTCCAATCACTACATGACTAGATGAAATTGAACAAACCAGGAAAAGAAAAATAAAATAGTATAAATCATAGTTCTCCATGAATCATATAAAAGTTCTATTCTTCCAGCTATACTGCAGTACACTTTAATTGATGAAGTTTCTCCTTTAACACACACAGGATTTTCAAGATTTGCAAAGCTTTAAGTGGAATAGGTAATAAGAGAAAAATAAATAAAATAAGCCAGAAATATGAACAGCTTGAGCCTCTGTTATGAGTTCATAAATGCCTTAAATTAGGAAGAATTACTGTGGGATTTAAAGCTATTGGGATAGATTTGCATCTTGAGTTGGTCTTTTTACTACTAAGTAGAACAATTTACTGACTTATCCCTTTGTAGGAAACAAAGGCATATACTGTAATCTGTCAGTATAAAATATTCTGAATGCATTATAATGTGGGCCCATAGAGTTTGAGACATATGTTCAGAAACGGAATCTGTACAAGATTTTAATTTTAATGAAAAAGAAAGCAGCCTGTGACTCAGGTCACTGTCTGTCCTCCAGCAACAATGCAGATACTCTCAGAGATTTTGTTTCATCCTATTTTCATCATATAAGGTTACAGTTGCTACGATGAAGACATAAAAGATATGGACAAAAAGGGACCCAAAATTAATTCATTCAGAGAATACCTATAATAATACATTCTTACAATCCTCTGCCTTTTTAATATTTATACATATTTCAGAAACAGGCTAGGAAAGTAAGTTTCTTGTTGTCATTATCTTGCTGAAAGTCTTGCCAGGATTCAAAGCCAAGATGCATGTTGATAGAAACTCTGACTTGCAATCATTAATACTGTAAAATGATATATCATTATAGGATGGTACATCATATTTGAAAAATTCTTATAATTTAATGATAATGCCTTGAAACTGTATTTATTTCTAAGAAATCAAGATATTAAAAAACAATTATCAATGGGTATGAGGTTATCGTCATATTTTACTTTTATTTTTACAATTTTGTTGAATGCTTCTCTGTGAGATCTTAATCAACAGGCCCTGATGTGACATGTTCCATTGAATTAAGCAGTTAATCAATTATTAATTAACTAAGCAATTAATTAAGATTGTCTAATTTTAGGAACACGTTTCTTCAAATGTCTGTTCAGAAAGCAGAAATTGTTTTCAAGCATCTAAATTCAGCTAGTTACCTTCGGGATGCTTAAAAACATGCTAATTAGTACAACAATTGGCTTTGCTGTGTCTTCTCCAATAGGACAAGTATTTTAGTTAGGTTTTAGTCAAATCCAGGAGTTAGTGTGAATAATAGTATACTAGATACTTAGCTAAAAACCTTTTGCAAAGGAAAGAAAAAAACAATAAGTGGCTGATTGCTGATCTCTAATCTGTGGACTTCTCCATAACTTGTCAGTGGCATAGCAAAGAGAATCACAGACCTCAAGAAGTCCTAGCTCTGCATTGTCTCATGACTGGAAGATAATTTACCTAAAGTTACTGAAAAACATAGATGCATTGTTATCCCTGCAAAACTCTGCTTTTCACATTATCATATAATGCCTATAAAGGACTATAATAATCATGGAGCAAATGAGTATTTTGTGCATTGCTTTAATACTGAATATACCCTACAATATCCAGACTCTGTATTTCTAATTTACAGTGAGGATTTCCTATGAAAATGAAATGCATCATTTACAAACTGCTTAAGGATTATGACTGCAAACCAATCCATATTACTTTTGGGGGGAATTGAAATGTACTTATTCTTAACAGTTATGGATACTATCTCTTTGAATTTTGTGGTAGTCAAGATCATATCATATTCATCTTTTAATCTCCAGCACCCATCTACAAAATGGCTGTTCGATAACACACATTCAATACATTCTTATTGAATAAGTAAAGAACTGATTGATAAATGTAGTGAAAAGACAAGTCAACTTAGTGAAACAATTGTCATGATGTAACCGATAAAACCAGTTGATGTGATTGTTATTTTTTTCTCTCACTTTTCAAATCGTTGCTCTTGTATCATCAGAAAGAGCATTAGTGTAAAAACATATCCCTTAATCTATTTCAGGTAATGGTTTGTATTTAGTTTCATGCTCAGTGTATGTTGGGAATGCAGTATGAATAGAGCACTAGGCTATGACTATTTAAGATAGATTCAGAAGACCTGCCTCATTGGAAAAGACCCTGATGCTGGGAAAGATTGAAGGTAGGAGGAGAAGGGGATGGCAGAGGACAAGATGATTGGATGATATCACCGACCCAATGGATATGAGTTTGAGCAAGCTCTGGGAGATGGTGAAGGACAGGGAAGCCTGGCATACTGCAGTCCATGGGGTCTCAAAGAGTCGGATACAACTGAGAAATTGAACAATAGCAACAGAAGACAATTATTACACAGTCTCTTGAACCAAAAACCATGTATGAAACTACTGTAAAAATACAGGACATCCCTGGTGGTCCAGTGGCTATGAATCCGCCTGCCAATGCAGAGGGCACAAGTTCTATCCCTGGTCTGAAAAGATTCTACATGCCAGAAGACAATTAAGCCTGTGTACCTAGAGCCCATGCTCCAAAAGAAGAGAAGCCACCACAATGAGAAGCCCGCCCACTGTAACAAAGAGTATTTCACACTCACCACAACTAGAGAAAGCCCAAGTGCAGCAGTGACTATCCCACAAAGCCAAAAATAAATAAATAAAAAGAATTTTAAAAATAGAAAGTAGGACAATATGTGAGGTATTACAGAGAGTGTATTAGTAATATAATTTTGTACAAAAAAATCAAAAGGTTACTCCATCTAGACTGCTGTAATCAAGGAGTAATCTTAGAGAACATACGACTTGAACTACATCTGAATGATTAAGAGGAGTTGAATGAGTTAAAAAGAGTGGTGATTAGACTACAAGTGGAGAATAGTGTGGTTAGAAATATTTAGACTAAGCTTTGCAGATTTGGGAAACAACAGAATGATCAAGAGTTTTATAGGCTGTGTTTCCTATTGCTTTAGGGATAAAAACTAAATCTCCTTAACATGGCCTTTAAGTTCTACATGATTTAGAATCTAGCTACTTCTCCAGCTTCTGATCAAGACTTGCATGGCAATATTGTCACATCCTGGAAGATTTTCTTTGGTTTTTAACTAGGCAATGCCAAGTCATCTTTCAGATTTCAGTTCAAGTATTACTTTCTTTTGAATTAGGTCAACCTCTCATCCCGCCTTGCTATTAGCTATCAGCACTCTATAACTCTCCTTAATGACACTTACAATAGTTGTAATTTTACAATTTATTTGTGTGATTATGTGTGTGCCTCCTCCACTGTTAGTTTTGTAAGAGTATGGATCATCTCTCTTTTCATTTACCATATTATCCACAATGCCTAATCCATAATAGGTGCTCATACATAAATGGAGTTGGATAATTAAAATAGGCTAGCAAATTTAGCTATTTTGAAGGATCATACATTCATTGCTCTAACAAATATATATTGAATAATTATTATACACTGTATTTTGTACCAGGTACAGAAGATACAAAAATGGAAGATAACTTCTTGCCTATGGTCTATTCAATATGAGGAAGAAAGATAAAAATAACAGGCATTTACAATATAGGGTGAGCAATGCTGCTGTGGTAGACTAAGCATAGTACTTTTAGAGCATTAAAGAAGAGACTTCCAGAAAGGAAAGTAATAAGAGGAGACAGCTTGGTAGATACCATTAATATTTAAATTGATTTTTTCCTTTATTCTGTTTAAAAGAACAAATCCAAAAGATAATCAGTAAAGTAGCATTAGTGAATAATAGAATGTCTTTTAAAGTTTATAGATAAAAAACAAGCAGGAACAAAAATGGTTCAGAGAATTGGAACCGAGAACATCGGTGTGGCCAATGGAGAGAACAGCTGAGTTGGGAGGATGGGTTTACCAGCCTCCTCTCCTTGTGGTCCTTTTGAGGGGATTTCCAAAAATTATACAAATTACCTCATTGCTTTTCTGAAATTTTGTTTTGTATGCATGTGAACTATAATGAGCATATGTTCCACAGATATAACCTTGTCTCCAGACCTAGACAAGAACCCATTTTCTAAATACAGTGTCGACAGGGATATTCTGAAGGAGGAGGTAGAGGACAAGATGTTGCTTCTGTAAACTTTCCAATCAAGAAGTATGGGCTGAATTCTGTCCCTCCTGCACTATACTAGGCACTATGGAGAAGAAAGGAGAAGACAACTGTTGTTGCCCTAGAAGAAGATTACGTGCTCTTTTAATAGCTGACATTCAAAGCCACCTTCTAGTTGCTACAAAAAGGCACTGAAGAGGAAATAGCCCTTTTCATATATTTAGAATATATTTCATTCACAGGGAACTATTGAAACTTTTAAAGCAAATATGGAAGGGTTAAAAACTAAACATCAAAATCTTCCTAAAGCATATTGGTTTAGTTCCAAGGCATTTGCTAAAATTACACATAGAGCCTTACTTTGAAATAAATATAGCAAATTACTACTTTGGAAATTGGGCTCTTGGGCATCTCTGCTTCTGTTTCAAATGGTCATTCCTAATTACACACATAAAAAATGAAATATATCTTTAGATCAGAGTTTTCTCTTAGGATAAAAATAATTATCCTGCTTCAACCTAAGGATAATATCCCTTCTTTTACTGTGAAGCTACTTACATCTTTTAGCAAATGACAAGTCAAGAAATTAAAAAGCAAAGAATATTGGAATAGGCAAGTTTACTCTGATGTATTTTAGAATCACTATAAAAAACTGCTCCGAAGCTCTTTCCAAAGAAGGTATGCAACAAGGGTTACTTTCTACTGGAAGAACAGAGAAGGGGATGACAATGGAATGTTCCTGAATTTGGAGGATTTGGGAAGGAGCCTAGCAAGTAGACTAAGAAATGAAATGATATAAACTATTTGAAATGCATTGGAACATGACATTCAAAGTTAATTGGATTCTTCTTGCCATAGCTCAATGGGAAGGCAAACAGAAAGCCAGTGACAGTATGTGGAAAGTGAAAGTGCAAGTTGCTCAGTCGTATCTGATTCTTTGCGACCCCATGGACTGTAGCCCACTATGCTCCTCTGTCCATGGAATTCTCCAGGCAAGAATACTGGAGTGGATTGCCATTCTCCTTTCCAGCGGATCTTCCAAGACCCAGGGATTGAACCCAGGTCACCTGCATTACAGTCAGATTCATTTCTGTCTGAGGCACCAGGGTATATTTATTCAGTATTTCTCTCAGTATAAAAGATCTAGTCACAAATCAGCTTCTTCTGTCTAAGAAATGAAAATGTTGCACATGGATGCGATCTGCTCAGTTCAGTTCAGTTCAGTTGCTCAGTCATGTCAGACTGTTTATGATCCCATGGACTGCAGCATTCCAGGATAACCAATTCCAGGAGTCCACTGAAACTAACGAAACTGAGTCGGTGTTGCCATCCAACCACCTCATCCTCTGTCATCCCTTTCTCCTCTGGCCTTCAATCTTTCCCAGCATCAGGGTATTTTCCAATGAGTCACTTCTTCACATCAGGTGGCCAAAATATTGCAGTTTCAGCTTCACCATCAGTCCTTCCAATGAACACCCAGGACTGATATCCTTTAGGATGGACTGGTTGGATCTCTTTGCAGTCCAAGGGACTCTCAAGAGGCTTCTGCAACACCACAGTTCAAAAGCATCAGTTCTTCGGTGCTCAGCTTTCTGTATACTCCAACTTTCACATCCATACATGACTACTGGGAAAACCATAGCCTTGACTAGACGGACCTTTGTTGGCAAAGGAATGTCTCTGCTTTTTAATATGCTGTCTAAGTTGGTTATAATTTCCTTCCAAGGAAATTTCATGGCTACAGTCACCATCTGCAGAGATTTTGGAGCCCCCCAAAATAAAGTCTGCCACTGTTCCCACTGTTTCCCCATCTATTTGCCATGAAGTAATGGGGCCAGGTGCCATGATTTTAGTTTTCTGAATGTTGAGTTTTAAGCCAACTTTTTCACTCTCCTTTTTCACTTTCATCAAGAGGCTCTTTAGTTCTTCACTTTCTGCCATAAGGGTGGTGTCATCTGCATATCTGAGGTTATTGATATTTCTCCTGGCAATATTGATTCCAGCTTGTGCTTCCTCCAGCCCAGCGTTAGGGAGTCAGTGACTCCCTAAATGACAAATATAATTAATTAGTTCTTTTCTTACTTGACCTGTCTATGGCATTTGATACTGTTGACCTCATTGAAATGTTATCCTCCTGTCTCCATGATATCGACTTTCTGGCTCTCTCCCTTAATCTCTAGCCATTCTTATTTTCTCTGAACTTCTCCCTTACATATTGCTATACTCCAGAACTTAATCATTGGTCCTCTTCTCAGCCTCAATGTTCTTATGTGTTACTTAACCCATTCAAACAATATCTATTATCAATTAGTACACAGATGACACTGAAATCTTTATCTGTAGGCCATGACCGCTATCTTGAGGTTCAGACTCAAATAACCAATTTTTAACAAACATTGACACCTGGCACACTAACACAGCTCTCTCTCTCTCTCTCTCTCTCTCTCT
>ML662918.1:815632-836815 GCA_007570785.1 Antilocapra americana
TGATCTATATTTCTGTCTTTGTGCCAGTACCATACTGTCTTAATGACTGTGGATTTGTAGTATAGCCTAAAGTCAGGTAGGTTGATTCCTCCAGATCCATTCTTCTTTCTCAAGATTGCTTTGGCTATATGAGGCTTTTTGTATTTCAATACAAATTGTGAAATTATCTGTTCTAATTCTCTGAAAAAGACCTCTGGTAGCTTGATAGGAATTGCATTGAATCTATAGATTGCTTTGGGTAGTATACTCATTTTCACTATATTGATTCTTCCAATCCAAGAACACGGCACATTTCTCCATCTGTTTGTATCCTCTTTGATTTCTTTCATCAGTGTTTTATAGTTTTCTATATACAAGTCTTTTGTTTCTTTAGGTAGAAATACTCCTAAGTATTTTATTCTTTTTGTTTCGATGGTGAATGGAATTGTTTCCTTAATTTCTCTTTCTGATTTCTCACTGTTAGTGTATAGGAATGCCAGGGATTTCTGTGTGTTGATTTTGTATCCTGAAACTTTGCTATATTCACTGATTAGCTCTAGTAATTTTCTGGTAGAGTCTTTAGGGTTTTCAATATAGAGGATCATGTCATCTGCAAACAGAGAGAGTTTTACTTCTTCTTTTCCAATCTGGATTCCTTTAATTTCTTTATCTGCTCTGATTGCTGTGGCCAAGAGATAAATCCACACATCTATGGACACCTTATCTTTGACAAAGGAGGCAAGAATATACAATGGAGAAAAGACAACCTCTTTAACAAGTGGTGCCAGGAAAACTGGACAGCCACTTGTAAAAGAATGAAACTAGAACACTTTCTAACACCATACACAAAGATAAACTCAAATGGATCAAAGATCTAAGCATAAGAGCAGAAACTATAAAACTCCTAGTGGATAACATAGGCAAAATACTCTCTGACATAAACCAAACCAGGATCCTCCATGACCCACCTCCCAGAATATTGGAAATAAAAGCATGAATAAACAAATGGGACCTAATTAAAATTAAAAGCTTCTGCACAACAAAGGAAACTATAAGCAAGGTGAAAAGACAGCCTTCAGAATGGGAGAAAATAATAGCCAATGAAGCAACGGACAAACAATTAATCTCAAAAATATACAAGCAATTCCTGCAGATCCACTCTAAAAAAATAAACGACCCAATCAAAAAGTGGGCCAAAGAACTTAACAGACGTTTCTCCAAAGAAGACATAAAAATGGCTAACAAACACATGAAAAGATGCTCAACATCACTCATTATCAGAGAAATGCAAATCAAAACCACAATGAGGTATCACTTTACACCAGTCAGAATGGCTGCAATCCAAAAATCTACAAGCAATAAATGCTGGAGAGGATGTGGAGAAAAGGGAACTCTCTTACACTGTTGGTGGGAATACAAACTAGTACAGCCACTGTGGAAAACAGTGTGGAGGTTCCTTAAAAAACTGCAAATAGACCTGCCATATGACCCAGCAATCCCACTGCTGGGCATACACACCAAGGAAACCAGAATTGAAAGAACCACGTGTACCCCAATGTTCATCGCTGCATTGTTTACAATAGCCAGGTCATGGAAGCAACCTAGATGCCCATCAACTGATGAATGGATAAGAAAGCTGTGGTACATATTCACAATGGAATATTACTCAGCATTAAAAAAATTCATTTGAATCAGTTCTACTCAGTTGGACGGAACTGGAGCCTATTATCCAGAGTGAAATAAGCCAGAAGGAAAAACAACAATACAGTATACTAATGCATATATATGGAATTTAGAAGGACGGTAACAAGAACTCAGCATGTGAAACAGCAAAAGGAATGCAGATGTATAGAAGAGACTCGTGGACTCTGTGGAAGAGGGCAAGGGTGGGATGATATGGGAGAATGGCATTGAAACATGTTAATTATCCTATGTGAAATCATCGCCAGCCCAGGATTGATGCTGGGGCTGGTACATCGAGATTTCCTGGGAGAAGGGAGGAGGGAGGGAGGAGGGAAGGGGTTTCTGGAGGGGGAGCATATGTAAACACATGGCGATATCATGTCATTGTATGGCAAAACTAATAAAAAAAGAAATAAATAAATAAAAGCTCAATTGACCTGAAAAGAAAAAAATCAATCTTAATTCTTTAGTATTTTAAAAACTGACATCTTCTTCCCTCATTTAAAAAAAATTGTATTCTACTAATTGGTTCTGCTACCTTAGTTTTACTCTCTTCCATGTCATCTTCCATATAAATTTCAGAATGCCTTTTATACAGTGCATACCCTACTCTGTCCCTTGCTTGTTTCATGTCTCTCAAAAATTCCTCATTGTCCACAGCAATGGCTCTTAACCTTTCTTGCGCCTAAGTACACCTGGGAGGATTTGTTAAAACAGAGTGTTGGGCTCTGTTCCCTGGGGTTTCAATTCAAGAGCTGTAATGTTTGGCCTCAGAATTTACATTTCTGTTTCACAGATTAATTTGGAGGCATACCCAACAGACTTTATCACTTAGTTGTGCAGGGAGCAGAAGGAAAATAAGGAGTACAGGATGATAGCTAAATTTCTTACATCAGAAACTTAAGAAATTGGGTGGGTGTTGGTGCAATCATTGAGAAGAGATATAGGGAGGTAACTGGGAAAGGATAGCAAATGTGATGAGCTTAATTTTGAAATGTTAAGGTGTTTTTCAAACTGCACCCTGTATTTCCATAACCTTGAACAATTTCTAGTTTCCAATCATCTTGTACAATGTATAAGCCACTGAGTGCACTGAAGAATATCATGTCTCTCTTCTAATGATCTAGATGTCTGGAATTCCTTTGCCTCTCACCTTTTATTTCCCTGTTAAATATCCAACTTATCTGTTATGGCTCAGCTTAAGCATCTTTTTTCTCCTTTTAGTCTTCTCTTCTCAGTCACTACTTTCTCATCTCTGAAATGAGCTTAAGAAGAATATTTTTTTGTTTATGATGGCCACATAAAGACTTTTATGAAGATACCCATAGCCCCAGAGGAGGAATACTGATTGGAAAAGTTGTTTCTAGATTCTTCTAATGTCAAGATTTGCATATTTGAAGAAACTCTATATATTTGTCAATGACAAAACAATATGCATTACCATATACACTATTGCTAATTCCATCTAGTCAAATTAGGTAACATTAAATTCATGGAGTCTCTATACTTTCTAGTTCACAAACAAAGAAAAATTATTAAATTACTGTGTGGTACCCTCTAGACTAGGGATTTATAGGCTGCTTATAGAGACAAAATCAACATATATCAAAGAATTAGAGAGCAATAACATACTAAAATGTGTGAAATTATAACAGGGTAATCAGAGAAAGTGGAACTGAATATTGCCACAAGTAACAGAGAAGACTTCGTAAAGGAATTAGATCTTGAGCTAAGTGTTGACAGTTGGTGAGAATTGGATAAATGGAAAGAAGGAGAAAAAACACTGAATGTCAGAACAATAACAAGAACAAAATCTCAGAAGTAGCAATTAGCCTAGCCTATGTAGAAGGCAATGAGAAAATCAGGTTAACCAGAACAGAACATTAGGGATAAAATGAAACCATAGATTAGATTCATGGTCAAGAGTCAACATTTAAAATATCCTGAAAACACTGCAGGGACATTTGGTTTTGATATGGAAAGAGATGGGGATATTTTAACTTTTTATTTTTTATTGGAATATGATTGATTTAGAATGTTGTGTTAGTTTCAGGTGTACAACAAAGTGAATCATACACACACACACACACACACACACACACACACACACACACATATACACACACATATACATATATCTGCTTTTTTAGATTCTTTTTGCCATATAGGCCATTACAGAGTATTGAGTAGAGTTCCCTGTGCTATACAGAAGGTTTTATCAGCTATCTATTTTATATAGAGTAGTGTATATATGTCAATCCTAAACTCCCAATTTATCTCTCTCCCCATTACCTTCTGGTAATCATGTTTGTTTTCTACATCTATAACTCTATTTTCATATATATGTATTTTTATAGGTCCCTGAATTAAAGAAGTAGAGTTTTGGTAAGGTAAGTTTATAAATAATAGTTAAAATGATTAGAAGAAGAGAAAGACTGGAGAAGGGCAACAGATGACTGTTGGAACAGTCATGACAGATGACTATGAAAGAAGGGTGATACACTATGAAATCGAGAAGGAAAGAAAAGATAGTTCTTTGCAGATTTTGGAAATAATGAGTGATTGGATGAATAAGAGAATTCCAAAGCCCCACTTATTTAACAAGAAGGTAAATTAAGACATTTAGAGTTCTTCAGTACTGCAAACAAAGATCATATCCTCAAATATAGATAATTCCAAGTAAGCAGAATTCTGAAATAGAAAATAAGTTTTAGAAAATCCAAAAAGATATTTTTCTTCTGGGTACTTCTATACTTTAAAAATATTCATTAAGATTTATAGATATCTCTGTATGGTTAATGCCATAAGGACATGCTTTGTTTACCCATTAAGCACATCAGTTGGGTAAGTAAAATTAGCTGACAACAGAAAACCTCTCATGTGATTCAGAGTACACAGAAGCCGTTTTACAAATATCATGTCATTTTATCAGATAGCACTGTGAACTTGCTTTTTTATCTGCATTTTAAAGAAAAGCACAAAAATTTTTAAAGGAAGAGGCCATTTTAAAACCATATTTATTTATTTGGTTGTGCTGGATCTCAGTTGTGGCATGCAGGATCTTTAGTTGTGGCATGTGGGGTCTTTAGTTGCAGCCTGTGGGAACTAGTTCCCTAACCAGAAATTGAACCCAGGCCCCCTGCATTGGGAGCACGGAGTCTTCATCACTGGAGCACGAAGGAAGTCCCACAAAATTATTAAATGACTTGTCAAAGACCTTTGGATCAGAGACAGGTCATTGTAATTCTCTGAGCCTTGTTCCTAATTGGTTTAAAAGGGAGGTTAATAATAATGCTCTCAGATGATAACTGCAAAAATTAAATGTCTCAGTGTCTAGTATAAGGCCTACTTATACTAGCTTTATACTTATTTATCGGGTTGGCCAAAAAGTTTCTGTGGGTTTTTCTATATGAAAAATACTCAAACAAATTTTTTTGGTGAATCTAGTACATATTGCAACAATATTTATTGAATTGACTGAGTAAACTCTCAAAAGTATTTGTTGAATTGACATCTTCCTGAAATTAACATATTGTTAGAAAATTCCTCATAACCATGCTTTAATTCTGGGCTTCCCTGGTAGCTCAGCTGGTAAATAATACAGCCTCAATGCAGGAGACCTCAGGTAGATTCCTGGGTGGGGAAGATCCACTGAAGAAGAATAGGCTACCCACTCCAGTGTTCTTGGACTTCCCTGGTGGCTCAGCTGCTAAAGAATCTGCCTGCAATGAGGGAGACCTGGGTTCAATCCCTGGGTTGGAAAGATCACTTGGAGAAAGAAATGGCTACCAACTCCAGTATTCTGGCCTGGAAATTCCATGGACTGTGTAGCCCTGGGGTTGCAAAGATTCGGACATGACTGAGCAATTTTCACTTTTCACTTTCATGCTTTAATTCTAACTATTTTTCAGCAAATATCAAAATTTTAAAATGGATGCCAATAAGAGCCAAGGACTTAGTAGAGCCAAAGGGAATGCATTAAGTTTTGTTCATTTGAAAAGGGGGTCTATTCGAGTTTCTGCACATTTTCATCAAACTCTGGAGAAAACACACACACACATACACACACACAAACATACACACTCGCTCCATGCTTCAGTACAACTGATGGGAATACTAAAGGAGCACATATATCTCCATACATGCATTTGAGAACACTGCACATTGCCATGGCTAATTTATGAGACCTTTTCACTAAGAGGGATAAATGTGTTATTAGGACTGCTGAGAATAAGGTTCATAACTCAAAAATATGCCATTTGTACCTTTAAAAATATGTCACTGTCAAAATTTCTCATCTTCTCCTGGGATCTGTGGCATGCCGCACAATGTCTTACATGTGAAAAATACTCGATATACATTTTGGTGACAATTCAGTAATTCAAATACTGGTGGAAGGGCCAGGAGACTTTACCTAGTCTAGAACTCTACTTGTTTTTCATCAGCTGAAGTCAAGATAAGAGGATATCATTTATTTATGTATTTATCTATGTATTTACTTATATTTTGTTTATTGGGAGGGGAGTGTAACACAAGATTTTTCTATACAATCTCTACTTCCTAAGAATGATTCACACTAACTCTGTAAACTGCTCTAAGGAGAGGTCCTAAGTATACAACTGAATAAAACCTCATTGGTTTCTGATTGTGTCTCTCAAATATTCAAAGTAAGTAGCCAACAGAACCTGACTAATCTTTATCATTCTAATCTTCAGACACAGTCAGTCTTCTTTAAGCCTAGTGATCTAGTTTTGCAGAACAGCATATTTCAAATAACCCAAAGTTATGCCATGATTGAGACTCCTTAGGTATCATTAATTTATTGGAGCACCCTACAACATGATTATTATTCACTGTGGAGTGTCATAAATGATTGAAGCCTAACTACATTGGCTGAAATAAATTAACAAAATACCACAAGCTAGTTTTTTCATGTGTTAAAAAAAAGAATAATAATAGCTACCTTAGCTTGCCTACCTCAAAGAGTTCACCCCATTAGCCCAAGAATTAAATGAAGAAAATATCTGTAAAAATGTTTTGTGTGCTCTAGTTTGAAGCGTTATTGTGAGGTTGGTGATAGTAATTCCAGGTCTTTAACTTATTTCATCATATATTTTCCTTACCTACTGATTTTAAAAATTCATTTTTTGTTAGTAGGTCTCTTATCAGACTTATCTGAAGAAAGATAATCTAAAACACATATTTACAAGATTAACTGTTCACTCTGGATGTACCAGAAGCAAAAACCTGTACCATGGATAGTGTAACTATCTGTGAAGTTATTTCCCTCACACAGAATTGCAAGTGAAAGGTGGTTAATTAAGGCTTTGGTAATTAACTTGTGATTACTAATATATTAACTTCCCTTAAGTGTGTTAAAGGGCCATCAATTAGTTGGAAATACTATTTTATAAAGCAATATCTTTGCACTTTGCTTAAAAAAATATAGGAAACTCTAAGAGGATAATGGTTGCTATACACTAATTCATATTACAAATAGATTAATTTAAATAGAAGTCTGCTATAGCATTTAACTAATCATTCATTCTTTTATCCAATAAACATTTATCAGGATTGACAAGTACACGCTGCTATACTTAAAATGGATAATTGAATCACTTTGCTCCACACTTGAAACGAACACAACACTGTCAACCAGCTATACTTCAATATAAAATAAAAAGTCAAAAAATAAATTAAAAAACTTAAACATCAAAAGACATTTATCAAACACCAGTTATACTGTAGGCACTCTGCTGGATGTTGGGATGATTTTTGATGTATACACACACTCCGTACTTCTAGGATTCAACCGTATGAATATTTTGGTATCAATAGAATGCCAACTTATAAATGGGGAGAAACTGTGATTGGTGAGAAGAAGGAGGTGAAGAGTGGTGGGATTTGAAACAGGGGCAAGATCTCAAAAGTCTTGGTGATGGAGACTCACTTAGGTTTTAATGGAGTTGAGAGATGTAATTAGATTTGCATTTTAGAAAGAGCATGGTGTAATCTTCCTTTTTCTCTGAAAGTCTGGCTGTTAAAGGGGCACAATCACAGAGGAGGGAGAACTGGAAACATATGATGAAAAAAGTTTTTAATTGATTGGAAGACAGGTGAATAGGAGATGTTTCCTTTTTTAAAGTGACTCCTAAAAGAACACAAATCAGTATGACTGAAGAGACTCTGAGCTATATGTTATCTCATAGAATATTTCCATAGGTTAGGGAAAGAGGAGATGGGGAGGTTGAAGCAAATCTCATGTTGTCCCAAGTTCAGTAGAACACATAATGCAATTGTCTGTGATGGTCCCAATATTTGCCAGTTGCCCCAGCATAATGTTTAGTAATTTATCCTTTTTCAGTTTCAAAAGTTGTCCAGTTGGGAAGATGATTACATAGGCACCCTACATAAAGGCACACACTACTAACAAAATATCCATCCATCACCTTGGAAGTCATTGGAAAAGAACTATCTTAGAGATCTGCTGGTCTAGACAGATCAAAGTGAAACATACTCTATATTCACTCCACCCTAGAAAGACAGTAATTCTCCAAAAGAAAAACATGAGATGACTAGTGGGATGTTTGTCAAACCTATGGCTGGCAAGCCTCTAGTTTCTTTCCTGAAAACATTGAGCATGATTACCCAGAGGAAATTTCTCTAAGACATTCACAGCTCCTAAATGGTACTTGCCTAACAACTAAATAATCCAGCTCAAGTCACCACAACAGTAGAAATTGGTAATTGAGAGAATCAATGGATCATCTTTTAGGGAAAAATGGCAATTTAATGCCTATACCCAGATCCTGTCTATAGAAGAAAGTAACGAGGCCAACAAATGGCGGTATCTAAGATAATACTTTGATTCCAAGATAGAAAGAATCCAACTCAATCTGCTCCACTTTGCCAAAGAAACTTTTAAAATGACAAAAAAATGTTCTATAAATTGCAAATAGTAACAAAATAACACTACCAAACAAGTGGTGTATCATAGAATCCACCCTAGGAATTGAGTTATTGCAGTTGCTCAGTTGCCAAGTCATGTCTGACTCTTTGCAATCCCATGGACTGTAGAACTTCAGGTTTCCCTGTCCCTCACCATCTCCCAGAGTTTGCTTGAGTTCACGTAACCTCCATGGATCACTGCCTTGTCGTGCTGAAGGGACTTATGTAACTCAATGCAACTATGAGCCATGCCATACAGGCCCACCAAGATAGACGGGTCATGGTGGAGAGTTCTGACAAGAAATCATCCACTGGAGGAGTGAATGGCAAACCACTCCAGTATACTTGTCATGAGAACTTCATGAACTGTATAAAAAAGTAAAATAAAAAATGGAATAGGAAAGCACAAAATAATCTACTGCCGAAGCTAAGTAGGAAGAAAATCACTCCTGTGAGGATATTTTAAAAACACATTAAAAGTAAAATATAATAATTTATGCTAGGAATTCCTTTGCAGTCAATTATTTATAAGCAGAAATACAAGCTTGCAACTGAATTTTGCAAATTTCAAATGACTCTAATAAGGAACTAATTCCCAAAGATTAGTACCAGTATCCCTTTTATGTAATAAGACACAAAGTAAATCAAATCAAGACAAAATGGTAATAAGATGCAATCAGGATGTATTAAATAAAATGAAATTGTGGATAAGAGACATTTCACATACATAGAAAAAAACCCTCTGACAAATCTAGACACAAAAAAATGAATATTTTGTTCTAATTACAGGGTGATTTCAAGAACAAAACAGTCATTGGTGACAAGATTGAGAGATAGATGCAAGGCTTCCACTATTTTCAATGATAAATTGGACCATTACTGAATTGGCCTGTTTAAAGACTGTGGTTATTGCAGTTTTTTTCCTAGTTGTCAGCCTAGCTTATCCTTGTAACATGGAGATGTTAAGTTGGAAATTATAAAAATCTTTCAATTAAAAACAAAGTCCAATTTTTTTGCACAATCTTTCCAGAAAATCTGTGGTCACAACAATTCATTTTGTCTTCCTAATGGTATTAATTTTGAGTCACTATTAGTGAAAAAAAAAATTTTTTTGTTTTGGTAAAGTATTTGTTTTGATTCAAAACTTCTGTGGTATGTCTCAATATGAGTATGTGCATTTGAAATTCTTTGTTTAGACAGGCAAAATTGTGGCAGCTGACATGGTCAGAGTTACTAATTCATGCTTTTATAGAATAGCTTGTTTTCTTCAATTACTCCCATACTAAAGATTCAAAGCATAATATACCAATCACTTTCTGTTTTTAAAATTAACCTGAGTTAAAGAGGTCTTAATTTTTAAGTGTATTGAAAATGCCAAGTCCTTTATTCCCTAATTTGAAAAGTGAAGTGAAGTGAAGTGGCTCAATCGTGTCTGACTCGTTGTGACCCCATGGACTGTAGCCTATCAGGCTCCTCCGCCCATGGGATTTTTCCAGGCAAGAGTACTGGAGTGGGTTGCCATTTCCTCCTCCAGGGATCTTCCCCACCCAGGAATTGAACCCGGGTCTCCCGCATTGTAGGCAGATGCTTTTACCATCTGAGCTACCAGGGAGATCATTATTGAATTAAATGTTATGAAGAACTAACTTCACATTGTAATTAAGCTTCACATACAATGAAGTTTTATATGTTTCATAGTAAGAAAATGGTCCTGATTACTGTGATGGAATAAACAAAGTAAAATAGAACTATCTACTCATAATCATCAAGTTAGACATATTTTTACAGAAAATTCACACAGGAAAGTTATGATGAAAATACAAGGTTGACAAATAATTATATGATTTCTGATCACAGGTACAAAATAGCAACAAAAAGCATATTCTTTATAATGAATTTGGAGTCACGCCCTCCCTTCACAAATGAGCTGAGACCATAGCGTTAAGTAACTCTTTTATATTTGTATGTGTATACCAATACATTTACATATATATCATCTTCTCTGAACCTGAAAGTCTACTCTGGTAGACTTGAAAACCAGAAGGAACCTTAAAGATCATGTTGTTTATTTTGTCTCTTTCTCCCCACCTCACATTTTATAGATGAGTAAACTGAGGCTCAGAGAGGTAAAGCATTTTCATTAAGGTCCTATAAAGACAGTGGCAGAGCCAGCTTGAGATTTCATGTCACATATATCTCACTTTTATTATATGATCAAATAGGTAGGATTAAATCTAATAGTGCCAGGGAAATGCCCTAATGTATTAAGTCACAGCAAACTGTGTATGTATCTCTTACCCTCACATCAGTGTTTCTCAAACTAGTGTTCTTTAGGGGGCAGAAACTTTTATGAGAATGCTTGTGTGTATTTCAACAAAACTAAGTCAACAAAATATACTTTAATATGCTAGGTGATCACCTCAAAACTGGGTACTACCACATGGCCTTCATGCAAAAATTTCACATATTTGTAATTATATTGGCACTAACTAGTACTGTATATAAATGCACACATATAAATGTATACAAATGATGCCTTCAGATTAAATGAGAACCAAAGGATATCATGGTTCACTACAATCCAAATAATAAATAATGGTAGGGAACTCCAAGCACCTGACACACATAGTAATGCAGTTATGTGCAACTAAAAAGAACCTGTGCTTGTTAGTTAGTACATATATCAAGCAATGACTTTATTTCAGTAAAATCTGACTGCTTCACATGACTTTTAAATTTATCGGCTTTGTGCTTTTATTTATATTTCACTTGTAATTTTATCTGTAAATGAAAGTTATACATCTAAAGATTTAGAATTAACTCAATATCTGTTGGGATTTCCTCATGACTCAGACAGTAAGGAATCCACCTGCAGTGCAGGAGACCTATGTTCGATCCCTGAGTCAGAAAGATCCCTTGGAGAAGGAAATGGCAACCCACTGCACTATTCTTGCCTGGAGTATTCCATGGACAGAGGAGCCTTGCAGGCTGTAGTCCATGGGGTTGCAATTTTATAAAAGGTACAGTGAACATAATTTAAGATCACCATAGGGGTACATAGGAAGTTTTCTTCCTTTAGAGGCCTAATTTGTTAACTCGTTCCTTTCCTGAATGGGTCTTCATTCTATTGTGATTACATACTGATGCACAGGGCTCAGAGAAAGCAAAAGAATATCCTATCTTGGAACACACATTAAATGTGAGGTCTCATTTTATTGAAACATTAACACCATGGGGAAAGAGAAGGATGGAATGTATAAATATTGTAAGACTTTGCTCCTTTTAGGTTCTCATCAGTTCTCTTGGTTTCCACTATCTTGTCTCCTCTCTTTCACCTCCAGAGCCTAGTTCTGATTTTACATTTGAGCTTCAAATCCACATTTCATCTGCTTAATAGATCCTTCTACTTGGACATCTAACCATCAACTTAATCTCAGAATGTCAGAAATCAAATTATTTATTTTTTCTCCAAGTCTTTGATCCCTTTAGATCAATGGTACAATCATTCTTGTTACTCAAATCTGAGACTTGGCAAATCCTATTGCTTCTTTCTCCAAAGTGGCTATTGTATTCATATCGTCCTTTCTGTTCTCATTGTTACTAACCCAGTTTATACCATATCTCCTTACATCTGGATTATTTTAAACAATTATTAATCGTGTCATTATGTACTATGTTATAAGTACTATCCTGAACACAAACTCTGGAAACTGACTGCCTCCATCCAAATTTCTCAAGTAAATGCTGCTACTTATTACCTGGGGATTCTTGACAAGTTATTTTACCTCTCCATGCTTTACTTTCTTCCATCTAAACAACAGTAAGGATAATAACAATAAAACCTGTCTTATAGGGTTGCTGTAAGAATTAGACATATTAAATGTATAAAAAGTGTACTGGCTGACATACAAGTGGTCAATAAGTTTTGTCTGTTAACATAAACTGTTTCCCACTTGCTCTATCTAAATCCAACAGCACCTGCCTATCACCCTCTCTGTTGAGTGTATGAGCAAGCCTCTGCACGAATTGCTTCATTAATATGAATGTATTTTAAATGCATTTTTCCTTTATATTTTTGGTTTGCTTATCTTTATGTTTTTTAGCACCATGCTGTGCTATGCTTAGTCACTCCATTGTGTCGGACTCTTTGCCACCTCATGGACTATAGCCCACCAAGCTCCTCTGTCCATGGGTATTCTCTAGGTAAGAATATTGGAATTGGTTGCCATGCCCTCCTCCAGGGGATCTTCCCAACCCAGGGATCGAACCCAGGTCTCCCACATTGCAGGTGGATTCTTTACCATCTGAGCCACCAGGGAAGACCAAGAATACTGGAGTCAGTAGCCTATCATTTCTCTGGGGGATATTCCCAACCCAGGAATTGAACTGGGGTCTCCTGCATTGCAGGAGGTTTCTTTACCAGCTGAGTTACCAGAGAAGCTGGTAAATAAATGCCAGGGAAGCACCATGGCATAAAGCAAAGATGGATACACGGGAAAGTGGGAGTTGAGACTAATGGCAGAAAGAAGGTTTCTGCTGAGGTAATACGGTTAGGAATAAAACTAGCAAAGAGTAGTGGAAAAACATGCATGTAAGAGACCAACTTTGGTTCAACTTCCAAACCTATTATTTCTGGCTGTGTGACCTTGAGTAAGTCAGTTACCAGCTCTTACCTTTACTTCTTCATTTATAAATTAGAGATAATAACTACCAATCTTGCAAGGTTGTTGTGAGGTGATCAGTGTAAAAATACTTGGAAAATAAACTGTGAGCTCCACAAATGTAGACCTTCCTCTGTCTTATTTATTGCTATATCACTTTTTAGCACAGTAGACACTCAAGAAGTACAGAAGCATGAGTTTCTGTGACATGATGAATGCTTAGTAGATTATAATGAGTATTATTCTTCATCCCCTTTCCCCTCTGTACCTGTTGTATTTGTATGAACTCTGAAGAATGAAGTGGAACCAGAGAATTCTCAGTACAGCTTTGGAGCAGCAGATGGTAATGTGTATTGTCAAGTCAATAAAGAAGCCAATTGATACAAAGAAGACTTTTGTATGTTAGCTGTCTGTAAGTCTCTAATTGCCTTTTCATTCATCTTCTAACAACTGTCTTCTTTGCCAGGGAAGTCCTTGACTAGAACAGGTCAATATTAAGATCAGGCCTAGGGAAATTGCTTTGGGGACACTGCAGTGAACATAAGACAGGATGACTATATTTCCTTGCTTTGCAGTGGAAAGAGCTATGGAACTGGGAGTTTTGAGACTAGGCTGAAATATTGACTCTGCCACAAGGTGCATCTGTCACACTTGCCAATTCCTTACTACTCCTTGGGTCTCAGTTTCCTCATCTTTTTCTCACAGAAGGAAATCAAAAGTCATGTCCTCATTTAAGCATATTTATTATTTGGAAAAAAATGTCCTTTAAGCTCTTGAACTCTGAAATTCTCTCTGGCCAAAATTTCCTATTTTTCTACCCTCCTTATTCCCCACTCTCCCTAAGCCAGAAAAGAAGCATGGTGTACTGCATTGCTTCTCCAGAGTTTAAACAAACAGGGGACTTTTCATTTTTCTTTCATGTTCTAAGAAGTTTTTTTTTAAGTACCTATATTAACTGCATTTATGATATAAAATTCACTTCCCAATTTCTATTCATCAAAGACATATATAGCTGCCAATCAGTTTCCCATCAGCATGAGATAGTCAGTTTTACCAAAGTGAGCTGATATAATTTCAGGCAAAAGCAAAGAAACTTGACATTTTAGTCAGGCTGTGTAATTTACCACAAGTAAATGAATGTTCTCTGTTAGGCTGCTTTCAAATATTGAAAAAAAACTCATAGATTCTCATTATTACCTTCACAGATACCCCCAGGGAGAGAGTGTGGGCAGAAAACTCAGGCTAGGAATCTCTGGTATAATAGAAAAAACACTGGATTCTAATAAATGACACAGAATCACAGAGTCTCAGTTTTGATTTTCAATTAAAGGAGACCAATATCTCACACACTACCTTGTAGCTACCATTTTTGAGTATGTCCTCTGTGTAAGTCATGTTGCTTACTGCTTTATACATGCAGTCTTATTTAAACCTAATATCTCATGATGTTATCCCCATTTTACAAATAAGAAAACTGAGGTGTAAGTGGTCAAATGAATATTCAAGATGATACCACTTGTAAATCGCAGAGCTGGAGTTTCTGGGTCCAAAGCTATCTTCTTAACATCTCTGCCATACTCCCACATTCTAGGGATAAGTGATATCAAAGCACTTTGCAGATTAAACTTTATACAAATCCAAGGGACAATTGCTATTGGCATTCATGGAAGAAATCCATTCCTATAATCTTTCCCTATTCTCCCAGTCCATCATCTCTCTTTCAGGTTCACTCTCTCCCACTCCAATATTGGCAAACTACTGGTTAACTTCTTCAAAAACACAACCCTTCAAAGGTTGACTTTCTGCCATCTTTTCTTTGTCAGTGACAAATCCTGAGTAATATTTCAGATGGAAAAAGTCTGCAAAAGAGACAGAGTCATTCTCATGACTCCTTTACTGCCTTTTTGTTATTGTTCAGTTACTAAGTCATGTCCCACTCTTTGTGATGCCATGAACTGCAGCACGCCAGGCTTCCCTGTCCTTCATTATCTCCTGGAGTTTGCTCAAACTTATGTCCATTGAGTCAGTGATGCTATCTAACTATCTCATCCTCTGCCACCCTCTTCTTCTTTTGCCTTCCATCTTTCCCAGCAAAGCCTAACCCTTTAAGGCCACTCCTACTATGAAGCTATTAATGACATCACCCATTGATATGATAGCTCCTACTTTTGAATCCCTATACCATTTTGTCTGCAAACCTCTTTTGAAATTACTGATCTCATTCTACTTTCTCTCATAGTCTTTTGGTGTAACAGTTTCAACCTGAACAAAATACTCTAAACTTCTTGGGGGTACAATCTTACTCACTGGATTGTACCATATCATGGCTGAAAGGGATCTCAGAAATCGTCAAATCCAGGCACTAGGCCACAAAATGGGAAGTGAATGTCTAAATTGCAGAACTAAGTAAGTGGTTTCCCAGGTGGCTCAGTGGTAAAGAATCCATCCGCCTGCCAATGCAGGAGACATGGGTTTGATCCCTGGGTCAGGAAAATCCCCTGGAGAAGGAAAGGGCAACCCACTTCAGTATTCTTGCCTGGAGAATTCCATGGACAGAGGAGCCTGGTGGACTTACAGGACTGACTGAGCGACTGAGTACTCAAGTAAGTGGCAGAGCTGGGTTTAGAAGGAAAATTTGACTCTAAGATCAATCGACTGCCTTTTGAATTTGCATTCTCCACAATGCCTACTCTGATGCTTTGCACATAGTAGCTATTCAAGAAATATTGATTGACTAGAACAAAAAAGTGGACTAAAAATTACATTTTTGAGAAGTTGATGTATTTTTTACTTATTAAATGATAAGACCAATGCTCCTAGTTAGTGAATACGTAATAAGGAATAAGAAGTAAATGGCTGACTAAATATTTATTTGGATAATTTTTTTCACTAAATGTTTAACGGTTCAGATATAAAATCTGTTACAGGAAAGTAATTTTTCCCATCTCCTGCTTTTGTCTTAACTAAATGTACTCTATGAAAGCTGCCCATTCATTCTGTTATCACATTTTCTAAAATTTTGGATATCTAGCATAGCATGTTTTCCTCCAAATGTATCTTATTCTATCTTATTACTATATCATTTGGCTCAAATAATTGCCTTCCTTCACACAAGGAAGCCTATAACCCACCAAAATATTGAATCTGTACTTCCTCCATCTTTCAAAAGTTTCCAAATCTCAAGTTTTCAGATAAGCTGAAAGACACAGGTAAAATACAACATTCTTTCTAAAGTGAAAATTATGATTCCTGTATTTTCACAAACTTTGACCCTTTCCATTTTAAAGTACAATATTTTAAACCTCAAGAATCTCCCTTACACTGAAAACCTCAAAGATTAGCAGTTTAACCAACAACAACTTTGTCTCTTATTATTTCTTCTCCATTGCTTCTCTAAAATGGGGACATTTTTTTCCCTCCCAACAGTTTACAGTGGAATGAGCAGAACAAATGCCAGTTTGAAAATGAATTAAGAGTAGTTGTTTTTTTGTATTTCCATACAAATTGTGAAATTATTTGTTCTAATTCTCTGAAAAAGACCTCTTGTAGCTTGATAGGAATTGCATTGAATCTATAGATTGCTTTGGGTAGTATACTCATTTTCACTATATTGATTCTTCCAATCCACGAACACGGTATATTTCTCCATCTATTTGTGTCCTCTTTGATTTCTTTCATCAGTGTTTTATAGTTTTCTATATATAAGTCTTTTGTTTCTTTAGGTAGAAATACTCCTAAGTATTTTATTCTTTTTGTTTCGATGGTGAATGGAATTGTTTCCTTAATTTCTGTTTCTGTTTTGTCATTGTTAGTGTATAGGAATGCCAGGGATTTCTGTGTGTTGATTTTGTATCCTGAAATTTTACTATATTCACTGATTAGCTCTAGTAATTTTCTGGTAGTGTCTTTAGGGTTTTCTATGTAGAGGATCATGTCATCTGCAAACAGAAAAACAACAATACAGTATACTAACGCATATATATGGAATTTAGAAATATGGTAATGAGAACCCTGCATGCGAGACAGCAAAAGGAACGCAGATGTATAGAACAGACTTGTGGACTCTGGGGAAGAGGGCAAGGGTGGGATGATATGGGAGAATGGCATTGAAACATGTTAATTATCATATGTGAAATCAATCGCCAGCCCAGGGCTGATGCTTGGGGCTGGTGCACCAAGATGTCCCAGGGGGAGGGAATCGGGAGGGAGGAGGGAGGGGGGTTCTGGAGGGGGAGCATATGTAAACCCATGGCGGTTTCATGTCATTGTATGGCAAAACCAACACAGTAAAGTAAAGAAAATTAAAAAAAAAAAAGAGTAGTTGTGTCACTGCATCTATACAATGTGGATAAGCTCATATCTGTGTACTTTGAAAAGACTGTTATTCAGTTTCTCTTGTAGCAAAGTAGTCATAGATACATAAAAATATCATTTTCATTTGTAGTTTGTGTGTCAGATTTGCTTCCTTCTTATAAAGCTGTTTGTGAGGAAAGCAACCTCATGATCTTCAAAATTTGTTCACAGCTTCGAAGTTGTGACTAGTTTAAACCTCAGACGTCATAGTAGTGCAGGCTGTGTTCCTTGTGTGGAGTTCTTCTAATGGAAAGAATCACTTCAAATGGCTGTCGGCTTCCATTCTGGGAGCCTCGGGGTTTACACTGAGCACCTAAGTCAGTTCATATTAGGGTTCATGTGTATAAATCTGGTCTTATAACAAAACAAGTATCTGAACAGGAATTTTGTTTCATAATTTTTTAATATACAATATTTTCTAGTACAGTACTGGATACAGAGTAAGCCTTCACAAGTACTTAAATAATAGAACTGATAGCTTATTTCCCCACCTGATATAACTGTCAGATAGCAAGAAAAAATCATGTTAACAAATGGTCAGTCCAATCTGTTTGGCAAATTCATCCACTGATAAATTTAATATTTAAGATTCTCTGTGTTTGTGTCTCTCTCTCTCTTTCTCTCTCTCCCCCTCCCTCCCTCCATTTCCCTCTCCCTCTCCTCCCCTCTACCTCTCCCTATCTCTCTCTCACACACACACACATACACATAAATATCCTAGATGGAGGTAGGGACTTGTTATAGGCAGCAGTTTAAAAGGATAATTATTTAAATATGAGCAGAAATGTTCTCCATGACATATTTTGAAGTGAGGAATGTGTTGAGTATGACACAAGGTACAGAACTTCATATCAAGTTACTCCTATTGATATAAAAGGGAAAAGTGGATATATAGTAACATAGACACACCCTCTAAACTTAAATAGTTATAGAAATTTGAGAGAAGTTTAGATAAAACTCTGTTAAGCATATTGCCACTCAGAAGCAAGACTGATGGTGTGGGTTTGCAACAAACAGACTTACTTTTGTTACATGTGATGTTATGGTTCTTGAACAACTTATTCACTTTATATTTGCATTCATTCTTTAATTAATAAAATATTAAATTTTTTATATATTATTATATCAAATGACTGATCTATACCTATAGCTGATTTGGCATTTTTCTTCACTGTTTGACAATCAACATATATTTTTGTTCAACAAGACAAAATTATTTACTGCAATTTTTACCTAAATAATTCCCTATAGGTTGATGTTCTAAAACAAGGCATTTAGGACTAAAAAACATCTTTAATCAATAATTAGTTTCCCTCTCACCTAATTCTATTATGCTGATCAGACTTAGGGAAGAGTGGTTGAAATACTTATTTTTTAATACCCAGACTAGGAACATCTCAGTGACTCTTTTAAAGTAGCGATAATTTCAAAAATAAAAAAAAAGAGTCTAAGGTTTTATCTTCTACCGTGAAGACCAGCAAAATCTCAGGTAATTTTAGAAATGCTGAGTAGCTGACTTAGAAGCACCAGAGTAAGGTGGCTGCCATTTTTCAGCTGATTGAAGTGAGAACAGCAGGAAAAAGGATTTTCTTCACTCAAGATTGAAAAATAGATTAATATAAAATCTTCAGGACTGGAGACAAATTTCCTGTTTCTTACAAGAGGGAGAAGGAAGAATACTTGCCAGGAGGAAGAATAAATCTCTCAAAGTAAACATGTAAAGCATGACTTGGGGGAGCCGTTGGCCTAATTTGTGAGCAATCTATCAATGATCCACAAAGAGCATGTTAAGGCCACAAGGAGCGTCTTGAATTTTCTAGGACTAGCTAGCCTCAATAAGTGTACTATGTGTATGGGCTGGGGCACGCTGACATCTGAGCAGCAGCTTAGGAATTTTTAGTTTTTTCTTCATCATTAAGGCTTGACTTTTCTAAGTCATCTAAACTTCCCTGCCCAGTTCCCATGTGACTGAAGTCTTCCTAGAAAGCTGGGAGGGGTTAATGGCATTAACTGGAATGTTAAAATGGAGCCAAGCTACACAGTCCACAGGCAGATCTTGTCTAGTTAAGAAATAATTATTAAGTGCTTACTGTACTAAATGTTGGGGGTGGGTGGGAGGAAGGGAAACCACAAAACAAGACATGAGCCTTGGTTTCAAAAGCTTATGAAATAGTTGGCAAGACTTAGGCACATAAACCAGAGGATAATAAAAATCCATTATATAACCAAGTGCTAGACTATAAAGAACAGATAATAAATGTTATAGCTCAAATCATTAGCGATTTATTTCAACAAAGTGAGCTAGCTTCTAACATCTCATAAACGAGGTCAGATGTCAGGTATCTCAAAAGCAAGCACATGGCAATAAACAGTTAATATATTTCCTTTGAACAAGTTGACTACTTCCTAGAATGCTAAGTTTAGTTTTGAATAACTGGGATCAAGATATGCTACCCCCAAATATGTTACCTTGGCATATTGACTAATTTGAGTTGAAGGCAACTGAAAATAGAAGACCCAGGGTGAGCTTTCTGCCCTCCTTTCAGCCTAAAAACAGGGTATAAATATCTCTTTGTAAAAGTCTCCTCTTGCCAAGTCCCTCAGCTCCATACCAGAAAGATGTAAAAGATTCTTATCACAAGATATAACTTGAGTTTGCCTAACAAACTTTACAAAATAATCCATATTCACCATGCATTTCCTAGCCCCCTTTCCTTTCCCACCAGGCCCAAGCCATCTTTTTCCTTTGTCTGATACTTCTCCACAGTTTATCCCCCCTTGTTAAAGTGGTATATAAATCTCCCAGTTTGCTTCTTTAGGTTTTCATTTATTTTGAGAAGCCCCAAATGCATGTAAAAATATTAATAAGATCTGTATGCCTTTTATTCTATTCATCTGTCTTTTGTCAATTTAATTTGCAGGCTCCAGTGATTAAATCTGAGGGTAGAAGAAAAGTTTTTCTTCACCTATATA
This sequence comes from Antilocapra americana, assembly GCA_007570785.1. Taxonomy (NCBI): domain Eukaryota; kingdom Metazoa; phylum Chordata; class Mammalia; order Artiodactyla; family Antilocapridae; genus Antilocapra; species Antilocapra americana. The sequence continues at coordinate 836,230 of ML662918.1, forward strand.
ATAAATGATGACTTTTGCCTTTCTTTTTAGTACTCCAAGAAATATAGCAAGTTTAGATTGTTCTTCAGGCCATTTGGCATAAACTTGATTGCGTGAGACTCTGACCCTCATAGGATATAGAAGTTTGGGGGACAGTATGCCCTGGATGACTTACCAGGCCTCTTCTCTTTAAATATTTTGATACTGACTTGTCTTCCTAGATAAGTAAGCCTTATCTAGGCTTACCAGAGAGCCCACCAGCCGCAATTACAGAGACCACATGCTCTGGAGCCCCTGCACAACAACTAGAGGAAGAGCCCATGTGCTGCAACTAAGACCCAATGTAGCCAAAAATAACAAACAAACCAAAAAACCAACTGTGTTGGTAATAGGCAGAATGAAGTAACAGGTTGATGCTATTCTTTGTATGATTTAGTACTATGAGCCCTAACAAGAGCAATGAGAATTGGTTCCAATTAAACATCAAGGAATATGGGCTTCCCACGTGGCTCAGTGGTAAAGAATCCACCTGCCAATGCAGGAGATGTGGTTTAGGTCCCTGGGTCGGGAAGATCCCCTGGAGGAAGCAATGGCAACCCACTCCAGT
>ML662918.1:836915-889154 GCA_007570785.1 Antilocapra americana
TTTACCTTTTCATAATTTACTGTTCCTAGAAACCCGAAGACCTTCTCCTTTGTCTTGTCACTTCACAAAATGTCACCCTTCGTTAAAGTGGTATATAAGTTCTCAAGTCTAACCATTTCTTAGGGTTTTTACTTTTGTTCTATGCAAAATAAACTTTTTCTCCTGTTAATCTGTCTTTTCTCAGTTTAATTCACAGGTTTCAGGCACAGAATATGAAAGTAGATGAAAAACTTCTTTCCTACACTAATTTGGTGGCATTTAAATGCAAATCCATTTTGGATTTAGCCGAATTTAGACAGCATATTAAAGAGCAGAGACATCACTTTGCTGACAAAGGTCCCTATAGTCAAAGCTACAGTTTTTCCAGTAGTTTTGTGAGATTTGGACCATAATTGATACTTTCACACTGCAGTGTTGAAGACTATTGAGAGTCCCTTGGACAGCAAGGAGACCAAACCAGTCAGTTCTCAAGGAAATCAACTCTGACTACTCATTGGAAGGACTGATTCTAAAGCTGAAACTCTAATACTCTGGCCACCTGATGCAAAAGAGCTGATTTATTGGAAAATACCCTGATGCTGAGAAAGATTAAAGGCAGGAAGAGAAGGGGGCAACAGAAGATGAGATGGTTGGATGGCATCACTGACTCAATGGAGATGAGTTTGAGCAAACTCCAGGAGATAGTGAAGGACAGGGAAGCCTGGCATTCTGCAGCCCATGGTGTTGCAAAAAGTTCGACATGACTTAGCAACTGAATAACAAGTGCAAATCCATTCGTTTTGTGAGAAGTAAACCCTACAAATCCCCCATGTTGGATTAGTCCTGACTTTTAAGCTATAATTTATCCTGAACAAAATAAAGAACCAGTTCAGTGCCACATATCAAATCAATTATAAGTTTAATAATATATTTTGCTTTAATTTTGGTTTTGTTTATGACTGATAGCCTTACTGATTTCACAAGATGTTTGCTGGAGAGTTGGGATTTTTGTTAAGATAACAGACTTATTTATTCAAAATATTTTCCTTTACTGATGACACAGTAGGGTTGTTTATTGTCAAAGATAAAATCTGTTGTTTCTTGAGAGGTGGAGTTTGCAAAAGTTCCTACCCCTTCATTCTGTGAAGAAAAACAGTTAGACTCCCCTGTGGTCTATAATTTTTAATAAGTTGTAAAACAGGTCTTAAAACTTTATTATCTAGTTTAATTGAAAGAATTATATAATTCCATCAGTCTCCTGCATGAGAAAACATGAGTTTGGAACAAAAATAGTCGCTTTTCCTTTTAAATTAAATGGAATTCTTGAACAGGAGCTGTGGGATTTATCACGTTGAATTCTAAAGCAAAAAGCACCCATCCACCTTCACAGTTTCAAGGATTCCAGCAAAGACTGGAGAACGATGAAAATGATACAGCAGGGAAAAGATTCTGTTTCACATTTGCTAATGCAAAGAAGTGTATGTGTTAATTATAAGTTTAAAAGCTTTAAAGACATTCTGAAGATCAATGAGAATCTGACATAATTGTTTTTGAACAGATGATTACCTCTCTGGTGATAGAGTAATTCAGCGAATGACATTATTGTTTAGCAGTCAGTAATTATATACTCAGTAAAAGTGAGTATATAATTCTGAACTGTTCAAAATGCAAACGAGTAGATGGATACCATATAAAAGAGAGACGCATGTGGAGGGTGACAGACCTTACTCCAGAATACTCATATTGCTTACATTCCAGTATCTCAAAAAGCACGGTATGATTCTATACATGAGGAAAGATCTTCCAGGGATCCTAAAGAGTCATGTAGCCTATTTATCATGCCTCTGTACAAAACTGCAGTTAAGGCCTCTGAAGTGAAAAGTTTCATGGAAATTATTTCCCCAACTTCCCTTGGAGACCTATCAAAGAGTAAGACCTAAGGAATGGTTTAAGGCACAGCTTAGTATTAATAGTTTAAAACAGCACAAGTTGATCATATCATACTTTCTATGGATGCAGAATCCAGGCACAACAGAGCTAGATCCACTTCTCCCATGTCTCAGCAGTATACAATCCAGGTGTTGGCTGGTGCTGCAGTTTCTTTCAGAGTTTGACCAAGGAGATATCTCCTTCCAAGGCCATTTGTGTTTTAGCAACAGTTTATTCCCTTGTGGTTGTAGGACTGATATCCCATTTTCTTTTTTATTATTATTATTTTTTGATGTGTATAGGGTTTCAGTTTTCTTTAAATTTTTCTTATTGTAACAAATTCAAGAAAGACTTTTTCTTTACAGTACTGTGTTGGTTTTGCCATACATTGACATGAATCCACCATGGGTATACATGTGTTTCCCTTCCAGAACCCCCACTCCCACCTCCCTCCTGATTCCATCCCTCTGGGTCATCCCGGTGCACCAGCCCTGAGCACCCTGTATCATGCCTCAAACCTGGGCTGGCAATTCATTCTTGATGGCTCTCATTCAACAGTCACTCTCTACTTTTAAAAGCTGCAAGTTGTTCCTTGTCATGTGGCACCTTTATATAGGCCCTCTCAAAACCTAGCAGTTAACTTCAAAGCAGCAGACAGTGTCTCCTAGTGTAGTCTGCTAAGACAGAATCTTATATAACAACATGTGTTAATCCACAGTGTCTGAGAGGAACAGAGAAAATGGACAAAGTAGGTAATTAAACAGTTAATCCTGAGGCAGGAGATAGATGGGCTCCCCTGTGGACAGAAACTGCATAAAAGCAGGATGATGGAGGAGGCTGGGCCCTGCCTAGATAAGAGATAGAGACCACATATTTCTCATTCTCAAAGTTAAGGAGACCTCCCTGACTACAAATGTGCAGAGAGGCTCCTTGGAAATCAAAAGGGGAGTGTGTAACCTCTTAGTAAGTGATGTCAACTATCTATTAGCCTTTTCACTAGAATCCATCTCGGTTCAGAGATAAGCATGCACACATGGGAGGTTCCTGAAATATACCAAATACAGACTCAGAACCAGGCAAAGCAAAATGATTGGCCAAAGGAAATCCAGAAGAAATGCCCCATAAAAGTAATTCAAACTGCCACAAGTGTATGGCTCAGCAGCTTTCTTTCAAGTCTGTTCAAGTGTCTATCCACACGTAGTGTACTCTTTTTCCTCCTAATAAACACTATATGTTTCACTACTTTCTGTCTTTATGGTGATTATTTTCTGAAAAACTGCAGGGCCAAAGCCTTGTCACTGATCACCGGCCAAATGGGTAGGATTCAGTGACCTCACTGCATACACCTGATCTCAATCTCTGGCCAAGAACTGAAGCAACACATCAAGCCACTGCAGGCTGAGGCCACCTGAGATCAATCCCACTAAGAGACTCTAAGTTGCAAAAATATCAGAGACCCCTATAAATTAATTACTCAAGAAAACAGGTTTGCTTAATCACTAAACTAAGCAGGATTGCTTAGCAACAAAATCATGCACAGAAGCAAGAGACATGCCCACAAACAGTAAAACAATGGTGCCATTGAGACCCACATCCTGTCCAGTGAGCCCATTAAGGTAATGATCTCTAGGACATGCTCTGTATATACACATGTACACACAAACACATATACACATATATATTTTTATATATACACAATAATTTGTGGACCTAGATTTACCATGTGGGGACAAGAAAACTCCCCTGCAAGGAGCTGAAGATGGAAGCATGATGTCTATTGAAGTAAACCAGAAGGAAAAACAACAATACAGTATACTAACGCATATATATGGAATTTAGAAAGATGGTAATGAGAACACTGCATGCAGACAGCAAAAGAAACGCAGATGTATAGAACAGACTCGTGGACTCTGTGGAAGAGGGCAAGGGTGGGATGATATGGGAGAATGGCATTGAAACATGTTAATTATCATATGTGAAATCAATCGCCAACCCAGGGTTGATGCTCGGGGCTGGTACACCAAGATGTCCCAGGGGGAGGGAATCGGGAGGGAGGAGGGAGGGGGGTTCTGGAGGGGGAGCATATGTATACCCATGGCGGTTTCATGTCAATGTATGGCAAAATCAACACAATAAAGTAAAGAAATTTTTTTTAAAAAAAGAAAAACAAATAAAGTCTTCTTTTCCTCCCCACTTTTCCTTTGATTATGAAACTGTAGCCCAGCAACTTCTCAGGGCACAGCATGCTCTTTCCTGCCCACCTATAAGACACACAAATATCCTATTCTAATAAATCATTTCTTATCTATCATTTTGTTTTTTGCTGAATTATTTCTGCACTGGGACATAAAGGACTGGAGCTCCTCGGAGTCCCTAGATATGCCACCCAAAGGTTTTATGTCTATCCCTCACTTTGCTGTATTCTATTGGTTAGAAGCAAGTCACAGGAGTGTGCACACTTAAGGAAATGGGATTACACTCAGTATTATCATTCAGATATAGAGAATCATTAGGGAGTCAACCTCAAGATCTTTTCTGCCTCTAAGAGGACAAACTATCTCTCCTGTCTCTCTGGAAGGTCTAGTTAGATTTTATCTTATGGAAACTATATATCAAAGAACTGATCATTTCCTAGGATCCTTCAGATCTTTTTCTAAAAATATCACAGCTAAATGTATGTAGCTTCCCCTTAGCTAACCCTGTATGATTTTATGGCTGGAAGTTTATACAGTTTTACCCTAATTTAATCATATCTTATTTCTTCTACTATTATTATTTCCTTCTAATCTCTTCTTATCTTGTGTATTATAGACACAGCTGTGTAGCCTATTTCAATTTTTTGGAACAAAGACAAAACTATGTACACAAACACATAATTGAATGAATACACAAATCAATCCTCCCTAGGAAGCAACATTTAAGCTTACTCACCTTAGTGTAAAGTTCATACTTGGCTCTTTCTCTTTTTTTTTAAAGTTACTCAGTCACATCTGACTCTTTACAACCCCATGGTCTATACAGCCCATTAAATTCTCCAGGCCAGAATACTGGAGTGAGTAGCCTTTCCCTTCTTCAGGGGATCTTTCCAACCCAGGGATTGAACCCAGGTCTCCCATATTGCAGGCAGATTCTTTACCAGCTGAGCCACAAGGGAAGCCCAAGAATACTGGAATGGGTAGCCTATCCCTTCTCCAGTAGATCTTCTCCACCCAGGATTTGAACTAGGGTCTCTTGCACTGCAGGCAGATTATTTACCAACTGAGGTATCAGTCCTAGAACCATCAGAAGTGAAAGTTGCTCAGTCGTGTTTGTCTCTACGACTCCCTGGACTATACAGCCCATGGAATCCTCCAAACCAGAATACTGGAGTGTGTAGCCTTTCCCTTCTCCAGGGGATCTTCCCAACCCAGGGACCAAACCCAGGTCTCCCACGTTGCAGGCGGATTCTTTACCATATTACTCATGCAAATGACTCAGACATATCAGTAAAGCTGGGTTTGTAGAGTTCTTTCCCCCTAATATCAGAACACTTTTTTTAGCTTGAAAATAAAATGGAGATTGATGCCATACCAAAAGTTCTCAATTCAACCATGCTATTTTTCTAAATGTCTCACCTGTTGACTAAATATAACCACCCTTATAACCACCCTCCTGCCTCCTACTAACTCCAAGCAATGCTCACATCATCAGAGGCCAACATTCTCTCTTGACTGATTTTCTAATTTGTACCTACCTCCCAACAGAAAGAGAAGAACTTAGTCCTCAGAAGGCTATTCCACAGCTCCTTATAAAAACCCTGCATGGGGCTGCTAAAGATAGCCATTAAATAGCCCATCTTATTTCTTCTTGATGAGTTGGTTTCAAATACTTTATTTTTTTTCCATTTGTCCTTTTCATCTTATGCCAAATCTGCTCTAGTGGGAAATACATAGCCAACTTTGGGGAAGGGTTTTTAAATCTTTTATATAACTGTTGAGTTGTTTGGCAAATATTATAATAACATCTCATTAATTGTATTTTTGTGTTCCTCTAACTCACCAGGAAAGCTCCAGCCTCTAGGCCTTGACATTTATGGTTCGCTCTGCCTATAACACTCTTCCTCAGCATATCTGCACAGCTCACTTCCTTCAGATCTCTGTTCATGTATCATATTTAAAAAAAAAAACCCTCCTGTTCACTCCATCTAAAATACGAACCGTCTCCTTAACCTAATCCTAATCCTCCTTGCTAGGCTTTATTTTTTCTCCAGAGCACTGATCACCATCTTGAGATATTACATATTTAAATAATTGTGACTCATTTGCCTCCCTCCTCTAAAATACAAACTCTGTGAGTAAAGGTACTTTGTCCTATTTCTTTTGACATCTAAAACAGTGCCCAGCACATAGTAAGACTTCACATATACTTGTTATAATAAAGGACAGATGAATGGTGGCATAAAATGATGAATAAGGTCAATCGACAGAGCCTGAAATTTAAATGAAAGCAAATCAGGACTGACTCCTTTGGGCTCACCAGTTCACTCTCTCATCTCATATAACATTTCTGTGGTCTCATAACATTTCACCTTTGTGAAAATTGGGGACACTGAAGTAGAGAAACAAAGCCATGTATCTCAGGTTTCTTACGTGATAAGTAATTGCTAAGTATCAAGAACGTATCCAGTGATGTACCAAACACATAAAAGATACAAAAACAAACCAAAAAGGCTTAAAGTATTAAAGTATACTGTTTAATATCATGGATTTCTCCAGTCAAAGAGACATAGATTCTAATCTCAGCTCTGTCACAGTTGAGCTATGTGATCTTGGAAATGTTTATTATATTGTCTAAGTTTTAGATACTTCATCCCTAAAATAACAACAATATTACCTTGCTCTGGTTTGTTGTGAGAATAAATGCTGTACTCCACAGAGAGAAAAGAGTGAGAAAGTTTAGCACAGTCTTGGCAAACAGTAACAAGTATCAATAATATTACTGCTAAAAATGAATGTATTATTATTGTAAAATTATAGTGCTGAGACATCTAGAGATCAACACAATAAACTATGGGACCTAGAACCAGAATATCTGTTATAGATGCTCTATAATATACCGACATCATTTGCAGGCACAGTATTCGGTTTTCAGTCATATAAACATGGTGTAGTAGAGAAGTCCTTTTTCTTTTTCTTTTAAACTTTGTATTTTTTAATTGGAGTAGAGGGAATTAACAATGTTGTGATATTTTCATGTGAGCAGTGAAGGGACTCAGCCATACATATACATGTAGCCATTCTTCCCTCCCACCCAGGCTGCCACATGACATTGAGCAGATTTCCATGTGCTATACAGTAGGACCTTGCTGGTTATCCATTTAACACTGGGTAAACATTTGATTAGTGACTAATCTTTAGCTTATTTTAATCAGCTCTACCCTAATACATATAGCTGATTAACAGTGTTGTGATAGGTGTGCAATGAAGGGACTCAGCCATACATATATAGGTATCCATTCTTCTCCAAACTTCCCTTCCATCCAGGACGCTACATAAAATTGAGCAGAGTTCCCTGTGCTATACAATAGGTCCTTGTTGGTTATCTATTTTAAATATAGCAGTGTATACATGTCAATCCCAAACTCCCTAACTATACTATCTCCCTATCCTTCCCCCTGCCAACCATGAGCTCATTCTCTCAGTTTGTGAGTCTCTTTCTGTTTTGTAAGTAAGTTCATTTGTATCATTTCTTGTTTGATTCCACTTATAAGGGATGTCATACAATATTGGATGGAGAAGTCTCTGGAGACAGAGACTAGAGTTTGAGTGCCATCTCCACCACTTACTTCATGGATGATTTTGGGCAATTAATAATGATACTGAAATTCATTTTCTCTCACATGCAAAATGAAATAATCTCAAAGGGTTATAATAATAACTAAATGAGATACTACATTATAAAAATTCCTGGCACCTTTAAAAAGTAGGAATCAACAAAAGTCACTTGAATTAAAGCCTGATTTATTTGTTGTATCTAGAATATAACTTGCCCATCTTATACTATTTCCAACCCAAGACTGCATATCTATCAATTCTGTTCTACAATTTATTTAAATCCTATTCAATCTTCAAAGGCCTGTTCAAACTACAATGCCTTGTGGCAGATGCTCTGCTACTCTCCTCAGGGCAGACTCTTAAGGACAATGCACCCAACTGCTGGAATATCATATCGCTGACCCTCAAAGCTAGACCCATACTGGAAGTTGCCTTTGACTACAAGGAGTTGTCTATTTGCTAAGGGCAACACCCTTGTATGGAGTGGTTTATGACCAAAGACTGGATGGTGCAGAGATTGAGAAGCCCAGGCTCCTTGCCTTTATCTGATATAGTTTTGAAGACCTATCTTGGCCCCAGATCTCCCTGTAAGATCTCCATGTAGCAACCACATTAAGGGTCAACTTCCTCTTCTGCCCAATCTTGGCTTTTGCTTTTCTTGCTTCCTTATAGGTGTACATTTGCAAAAATATTCTGGAATAAATCTTAAACATGCAACTTCTTGTTTCACAATCTGTTTCTAGGGAACCTAAACTAAGATACCCCAAGAAGCCTTTTAAGATCATTAGACCTTATAAGAGGCTTTATTCCATGAGGCCTCATACTCATTTGTCATTGTAGTACATTCTGCCTGTGTGGTGAGCAGTATTTCCACGTGTGCATATCTCATTGCCCCAGCTAGATTTGAGGTGCTTTGAAGGCAGAGACAGAGTTTTATAGTTGCATCTGCTTATTGTGCTGTACTTAGTCTCTCAGTCATGTCCACAGCTTTGCTACCCCATGGACTGTAGCCCACCAGGTTCCTTTGTCCATGAGGATTCTCCAGGCAAGGTTACTGGAGTGGGTTGCCATGCCCTCTTCCAGGGGATCTTCCCAACCCAGAGATTGAACCCAGGTCTCCCTCATTGCAGGCAGATTCTTTACGATCTGAGCCACCAGGGAAGCCCTTCATAGTTGCATATTTCCCCCCACCCCTTTGACACATAGTAGGGACACATAAATGGGACACACAGTGGGTATTCAGTGAAGAGCCTAGGTTTCTTATTGGCTTGTTAATCATAATATTTGAAAAACAATATGTTTTCATGATTTAAAATAAATTAGACTGGGTTTGTCAATAAGGTCAGTTTGTTTTCTCCTAGATAATCATTCATAGTATATCAACATGAACTATATGAATTAGTGAAATGAGATAGTAAAAGAAAAATCACTATGTAGAAATAAAATAAATGAAGTAATACGGTAGCTCTAGCTTAAAATTTTTGAGGATCCTCCATACGTTTTTTTCCCATTATTGTTGTAGGGATTTAAATCCCTACCAACAGTATACAAGGATTTCCTTTTCTCCAGTCCCTCACCAGCACTTGTTAACTCTTGTCTTTGGATAGTGGCCATATTAAGAGGTGTGAAGTTATATCTTTATTTGACAAAAGATAACTATGTAAGGTGATAGATGTGTTAATTTATTTGCTTGTGGCAATCATTTTATAATGTATATGTATATTAAGTCATATATTGCACACCTTTTAAAGAATTATGATGTACAACCTAAATAAACACAACTTTTGTTAATTGTATCTCAATAAAAATGGAAAAATGTTTTAAAAAATCCAAACATGCAAGGTCAAATTAGAATATAAACATGGAGAACAGCAGAGGTATCTTTCTAAAGCCTGTGAATATACATTGGATCAAACTGTGCTAACCAATAGTAATTACATTTGCTTAAGCATCTGAATACTTCAACTATTCAGCTATCAGGTCCTAGGTAACATTTTAATATACATAATAAGTATATAAACATGTATGTATACTATTCATGCATATATATACATACATACTTTTAGAAACTGGATAAGTTATGACAGGTTCATGAAAATGAGGACATCCTTGAATGAATTTTAAACACGATTCAGGAAAGAAAGCAAAAACCACATAACCATTATAGCCAAATCCTGTTTTATCCTGTCCTGATATTTCTTGCAAGCTTCCAGGGTTAGAACAAATTCTCCAGTTTTCTCCATTCTGGACAATTTACATGAATGATAAGAGCATTAACAATTTCCCCTTATTGCTTTAAATGCAAAGATATCCCATGTCTACTCCAAACAATTTAAAAGATAACAATTATTGCAATTAAGACCAATAATCTGTGCCTAATATTAAAAAGAGCAATTTTGTCCCCAAAAGCATTCCACTGAAAATAATTCAACTTAACATAAAACTATTATTATAATGATGATAATTATAATACTTATATCTAACTATTATTGAATATTTACTATTTTCCAGATATCTAAGGGCATAACATGCTAACACAAAAAACAACAATAATAACAATAGCTACCTCAATGAAATTACTCTCTGTCGTGCATCTTTCTAAGCATATTAAATGCATTGTCGCATTTAATCCTCACCACTATGAGGTTGGTATGATCTGATATCCACTTTATAGGCAGAGAAAGCAAGGTTCATAGAGGTTAAGTAACTCTTGCAAAGTCATGTAACTTGAATGGTGAAGTCAGGATCTGAATCCAGGTCTTCCTGAACTTCAAACCTATGGCCTTATTAATGACGCATATGGTCAGCTCGACTGTAAAAATAATGGTTGTTTTTTATTACTATGTGTTATAGCTGAGAATGACAAAAAGGATTTTATACTCTGTTATTCATTCTTTCAAAACATATTTATTTAGAGCCTACCAGGAATCAAGTAATAATACTGGGGTTATAGTGAAGATATTCTTGATTCCTCCTCCTTTTCTCTCACCCACAGCATCCAGTCCAGTAATATGGCCTGAATTTGATCAGTTCAGTTCAGTCGCTCAGTTGTGTCTGACTCTTTGCAACCTCATGAACCGCAGCACGCCAGGCCTCCCTGTCCATCACCAACTCCCAGAGTTCACCCAAACCCATGTCCACTGAGTCAGTGATGCCATCCAACCATCTTATCCTCTGTCATCCCCTTCTCCTCCTGCTCTCAATCTTTCCCAGCACCAGGGTCTTTTCCAATGAGTCAGCTCTTCGCATCAGGTGGCTAAAGTATTGCAGTTTCAACTTCAACATCAGTCCTTCCTATGAACACCCAGGACTGATCTCCTTTAGAATGGACAGTCCAAGGGACTCTCAAGAGTATTCTCCAACACCATAGTTCAAAAGCATCAATGCTTCGGCACTCAGCTTTCTTTGTAGTCCAACTCTCACATCCATACATGACCACTGGAAAAATCATAGCCTTGACTAGACGGACCTTTATTGGCAAAGTAATGCCTCTGCTTTTTAATATGCTGTCTAGGTTGATCATAACTTTCCTTCCAAGGAGTAAGTGTCTTTTAATTTCATGGCTGCAGTCACCATCTGCAGTGATTCTGAATTTGATACAGGATCATAAATGAGAGATAAGGGAACACTGACTTACACTGAGAGGGCAGAGAAGACTTCTTTAAGGATGGGCACTGAAGCTTGTTACAGTTCCCACTCCTGACCCTAACGTGTCTATTGGCACTGTCCTCTGCCATGTTACATGAACTGTCATTCAGAGAGCTTAACTTGAAAAATTAAACAGCATTCTCATCATTCTGTTCCAGTTTTCTTTGGACTCAACAAATCCAAATGGTCTGAACAATGAAAGTCGCTTAGTCATGTCCAACTCTTTGCAACCCCATGGACTGTAGCCTGCCAGGCTTCTCTATCCACGGGGATTTTCCAGGCCAGAATACTGGAGTGGGTAGCTGTTCCCTTCTCCAGGGGTTCTTCCCAACCCAGGAATAGAACCCAGGTCTTCCGCATTGTGGGCAGATTCTTTATCACTTGAGCCACCAGGGAAGCCCAGAGAATGCTTACACATAAGAAGGGTGAGTCAGGCTTGAGGCATAACCTATGAAAACAATACCATCAGTACTAATATTTTGCTCATTTTTTACAAAGAAAATTAGCCATTCAGGTTGTTTGTTGTAAGCAAAAATCAGAGGAGAATCTTCCTGCCTGATAGGTTATTTCATCAACAATTCAAGTACTATGGTGCATACGAAGAAGTTGTGATTCACACCTGTTATTTGCAACATGGAGCATCTGTGGCTGATGATACCTTTATATGTCCTTGATGATGAAAATAGAATCAATAAACATTTATAACATATTCTCAATAGATAAGATACTCCACAAAGACTTAAAATGACTTAAAATATTTGCTTTCAATGTAAACTTATCACCCTAACCATAGCTTCCCGTAAAGTCGACTCAGAGTTCAGTCACCAAGACTCACACACACACACACACACACACACACACACACACACACACACAAGAAGGCCTATACATCCTAGGTCACTTTAAGATGTTTATTATCTAAAATGCAATAGAATCCTTATATTCCCCAATTTAAACCAAGTAACATAGGGATATTTTATGGAGGGGTATGGAAAGACCATCTGAAATGCAAAGATATAAATATAATCAGTGCTAGTATCAGCTGAAAATCCTTGGATTGTATAGAGTTGTGCTGCAATCTAGGTTTGGCATAAATATTCACTCTAATTATTATCCCTGCCTGTACTACATTTCCTGGCTCACTAAGAAAAAAAAAAGCTTAATCATGTACTATATTTTACCAACTATTTACCAGTTGGTAAAATATAATATCAGTGGGATCTCCAGGGTTTCCCTGGTGGCTCAGATGGTAAAGAATTCGCCTTTAATGTGGGATGCCTGGGTTCAGTCCCTGGGATGGGAAGATCCCCTGAAGGAGAGCATGGCAACCCACTCCAGTATTCTTGCCTGGAGAACACCCATGGACAGAGGAGCCTGGCGGACTATAGTCCATGGGGTCACAAAGAGTCTGACACGACTGAGCAATTAAGCATAGCACAGCATAATACATATGGTACTGTGAAAGGGCATTACATCATAAAAGGCTTCTTTGAGTTTAAGGCAGTTATAATCAAATCAAGGAAGTAAAACAGGTATGCAAGTCTCAACAGTATAAGAGGAAATGTAATTTGAGAACTTTCATTCATACAGCATCCGTTAATTATGCACTTACTATATGCCAGAGACAAGAGCTAGAATAGAATAGTAAGCATAATAGATATGATCCCTAACCTCATGATTCATGTAGTATAGCCAGAAAGGAAATCAGTTAAGCAATTACAACACAATGTGGTGTGACAAGTGTGGCTGAAGGTCCTGTGCCAGGGAGCATTCAATCAAAAATTAGGGGCTCTTTTTTTTTTAAGGACAAAGGTGGGGTTTGTTTTAATTATAAAAGAAAAAAATAGTAACTCCTCAGGAATCTTAACAAAGAAAGGGAATATTTCACACTCGAGAGAACAGACACCAAGATACAAAATCAAATGTTTGGACTCCAGACTTGTCCCATCTCCTCCTGAGCAGAGATGGGGAGGAGACAGCTGAAGCAAACAAGCAATTCTGTAAAACAAAGACTTAGAAACCCTACAAATATGATTAAAATCTAAAATTGTTTTGCTTTAAAAAAAATCTTTTTTTCTTAATATTATCAAAAGGCCTGCTTTAGTGACATGCTACTCCCACTGGAAAATAAACCCAAATACCCCCCTTGTCAGTAACATGCTCAAGTTGACCAGCCAACTCCTATTTCCAAACCCCTGTGTGTACATGTGTGTCTTTAAACCTGGGGCTCAGGTGATGGCTACTGCTATCATGGGCTTCCACCTGTTAACCAACCAACGTCAGCCTCCCCAGAAGGGCGAGCAGGGCAGAGAGAAGCCCTGAAGTGGTAGTGAGGGAGTAACAGCCCCAAAGAGCCACCACCACCCCCCACGCCCACTCAAAAGGAGATCCTTACTTCTAACCAGACTACTTGTCTCAAATTTGGGTTCCCCGTAACCAGAATGGCTTTTTCTCTCTAAAGAGAAAACACACATTTATCTGCACACCCATATATATATAATTTGTTTGTTTTTACATTTAAATATAAAAATACTACTCTCTTTTGTGTTATAAATGGAGGACCACACAATGAGAACTTTTTCTTTTAAGGTAGGGTTATCCATCAGTTTATGTGGAGCCTGTCAGGGCATTGAGCCCCAGGCAAGGGAAGCACCACACCAGGAGATCCAGGGCGTTTTCCTACCTGACTTCCCACCTTTCCATCCCCCGCTAATTCTCACTTTTGATAGAAAGTTGGTTACAACCTTGTAAGTAATGGAACTCCCACCAAGAAGGGAAATCCTAACCTAACCACAGAATCCAGCACCCCTGTCCCCCACTCAGTAAGCACTCAGGAAAAGTCCTCCCCATCCCTTCACAATGACTGGGCTCTCGGTCTGGAGAGCTATGCCTATTGAACAAACACACCTGATTAAATGGAAGCAGTGGTTATGTTTCCCCGCCCCCCTCCCAACTAATGCACTAGAAAGCCTCAGTGATAGGAAAAAGAAAAGGGCAGGGGTAGGTAGGTGGTTGTGAAGTGATTAAGAACTTGACCCCTTCAATCCTGACCCAAGAAATCAAGAGATATTAACTGGGTGTGAGGAATTAAAAAAAAATTAGGGGCTCAAGGAAGGCTTCCTAGAGGAAGTGTTCCAGGCAATATGAACAGCATATATGAAGGTCAAGAGAAGCGAGAAGCAATTAGTGTCAGCAAGCAAGAACACTCTAGAGTGAGAAAAATGTTTTCAAAGAGTTAAATGTTTGGCAAGGTTGAAGGAAAGCACGCAAACTAAAAGTAGAAAGAGATAAAGGCTAGAGAAATAGGTAAGGATCCTATATCTTGTATAACACGTTCAACATTGTAGACTTTATCATGAAGGCTATGGAAAACCAAACCAATGAAGGCCTTTACAAGGAGAGGTACCAGACCCAAAACTGGCTGCCAGGTAACAAATGGATTGCAGGGTGGAGCAAGGAGACACAAAGTGACCTGTGTAGTGGTCTAGTTAAAGGATTCAAGTAGACATATACAAGATGAATTCTGGGGGTAAAGATGGTAGAGTTTCATGATTAATTAGATATTCGTGTAGGCAGTAGTAAAGGATGACTTCAAGGTTTCCAGCTTGAACAGTTGGGTAGATGTCATTTACTGAGATGAAGAACAAAGAAGGGGATAGAGGTCATGTATGATGACAGCCTGGTCAAGATACAATATGCTAATAAATGATAGATTAACAGGGGAGCACAGAAAAGAGAAAGATCCTTTCTGACATTGAGTTATAAGAGAGATAGCACTTGAACTGAGTGGGACTTTAGGAGAACAGTTAGTGAAGAGAAAGAAAGCAAGGCATATTAAAAGAACAGCAAATGACTATTCAGAACATAAGGTTTCCTTTAGGGCACTCTAACAATAAACATACAGAGACATACCAGGACTTCAATGCATAGAGTTTTCAATATTATGATAAAGAGTTGAAGCTCACCTGAGGATTTATGGTCCAAGATTGCTACTATCAGTATGGCCTCAGGCAAGTCATTTAATCCTTCTCTCTTCATTTTTCTCATTTATGAAATGAGTGGCTCCCAGATTTTTGGGTTTCATGGACCAGTACATTTTAAAAAGGGGTGGCCATAAAGCAACAAAGGGTTGCCAACATAATTTTACCAAATATGAACATTCAGAAAAGCAAACGAATACAAAACTATCATCTAGTACCACCACTTCATAAAATAAAGGATATTTCAAAAAAAAGAAAGATAATTTCAAGTACTTTTTTAAATGGATACATTTAGTTTTTATGGAATGCTCACTTTATTGCCTTTATTTTTCTCTTTCCAATGAGGATTGGTGCAAACTTCTGGCATTGGTCCAGAGACCAGTTTGGCAACCACTGAATCATACTCCAGGATTCATTCCAATGCTGACATTCTAGGATTTCTATGATTCCTAAGGGCTTATTCATCAAACAGTAAGGAATCATTGAAGGATTTGGGGGTAGTGAATTCATATTATCAAAGCTCTGTTTTAGGAAGTTAATATGGGGGGTCTTGGAAGAGAAAAAGCAAGTGGCCCAATCGTGTGGCTAACACCAATGTTGAGGCATAAATTAATAAAGGCACAGGCTAAAGCACTGACAATGCCGATGAAAAAATAGAAATGTGTCCAGTGGCACAGATTCTGGTAGATCTGACAGTGTGCTATGTAAGTCAGACCTTGATTGGAAGATTTGGCTTTATCTCAGTAGGCTATTTGTGCCATCCTTTTGTTTAGGAGACTTTTCAGGAAGTTGAGTCAAAAGCACCATTTTTTTATTGCTCAACATATTTAAACCACAATTTACAATGTCTCTGGGAGGAAAACAGTATATTATTCATATTGTGCTGAAGAGATCAAGCAATCAATTGGTTGAATGGGGTGAATCATGCAGAGGAAGCATATGCAAATGAGTTGCTTAAAAATCAGTGCTTGGAGAGGTCACAAATGGAAAACAGTCCTATCATGCCATACAATCAAAGCCACAGGACTCAAACAGAAAATCAGAGAAAATAGCCCTTTTTATATCCTGAGCTATTTCTTGCCGCAACCATTTCCAAAGAAAATTACAAAATGGAAAGAGTGGGTCATCATGTGAAATTTGATTGAAGAGCTCCTGTTTGCTAACATTACTGAGTTAAATTCTCATACCTCTACGTTTGTGGGATATGCTAGATTTTCAGGCTTTAGAGAAAAAAAATGTATACACCTTTAAAACTTCATGACATTCAAGGGAACTTGCCTTTATTTTATCTACATTTGTTCAAATAAACCAAGGAACATCTACAGACCTTGTAAGGCCTGAGGATCTAGAAGGTGCTGCTGTCGAAGTTTCAAAAACTATCAATCAGAATTTCTAACTGGGTCACCATTTGGAATCCTTCTCCTTTAATTTTGATGAGCCTGGTGCAAAGCTTTCAGTGCCGTGGTCCACTGCATGTCACAAATGGGTTACACATGGCTGAGATATTGATCTCCTCAGCCCTCAGGTTTTCAGAGCCTCCTCCCTCTATTCCAGTTTGCTGGACAAATACTTATTTTCAATATGCACTGTGACATGAAAAATTTGGCAGCCTTTTTGGAATACTGTGATGGGGCTTGGAGGTTAGTTATCTCTTACATTATTCTAATTGTTATCTTATGATAGTCTTTATGGGAGCAGTGACAATAATAGCTTACATTTACATGGTGTTTGCCATTGTGCCAATCAGTGTTCTAAGTATGTTTTAACCCACCTAATCCTACAACAACCCTGTGAAGTGGTGGAATTACTATCCTTGTTTTACAAGTGGAAGAAAATATAGAAATTAAGGTTAAGGTCACTAAGTGAGTAATTGACAGAGCTGGCATTCCAACCCAGGATATATGGCTCTAGAGTCCTCATTTCAACTACCTTTTATACAAAAATGTAAAGGAAAGGCTCTGGTAGGAGGCCACTGGTCTAGCACTAGGGACTGGTAGAAAAAGGGTAGAAGCCCAAAGTAAGGAAAAATAAGTTGTTAGTCCAGAGATATATTAAGGGTTAAAACAGGCTATCACAATTCCAAGTTTAGAAGAAGGCAAGGAGAGAATACGATTTAGGTTTCAAAATGAAGGCCAAAGCCAGGGAACCTCAAGAAACCAAAAAGAGAGACAGAATAAAGATCAAAGTTTCCAGAGTCAAGCTAATAAAAAAGTAATAGGAATATGAATGCTTGAATGGCAGATAGCTTTCAGGGAAATTATTAAACCAACAAATGCCTGGAGAAGTTGTTCTCAACTGGGAGCAACATTGCCCCCTAGGGGCCATATGGCAACATCTGAAGACATTTTTGGTTGCACAGCTTGGAGTCTGAGGATGGGAATGTGTGCTCCTGATCTCTAGTGGGTAGAAGCCTGGGATGCTGCTGAACATCCTACAACACGCAGGACAGCTTCTTCCCATCCCAACCAAGAATTATCCATCCCCAAATGTCAAAGATGCCATTATTGAGAAACTCTGGCTTAGAGGAGTGTGCTTGATTCTATGACCAGCCGTGACCAGGTAGCCCCTATTGGCAATGTTTGCCAAGGATTATGACAATGGTGATGACAAAGAAATATGAGTTGAAACACTCCACCAAGACTAAAAGCAGAATCTATCATGTTGAGCGTTTACTAGATATTGTACAAAGCTCTTTATTACACTATGTTGCTTAATCCTCAAAGCCTATAAAAAGAGGTGTTATTCTGAGTTCAACTTTCCACATGTGAAAATGACACACAGAGAAGTGAACACCTTGCCAAGGATCTCATAATAGTGAGTGATCTAATCAGGAGTCACATCCAAGTTTGTCTGACCCCAGATGCCATGGCCTCTCACACTTACAGTGTGTGTACAGTTGGATAAAGGTTAACACTTGGTCCAAAAGTCAGGAGCCAGAACTGGACACAAGATAAATCCTTTCCAGGTTCTGGGGTGAGGGGTTGGGGTGGGGGCAGGTGCTATGAAGAAGTGTTTGAGGGAAAAAAATTCACTGTTATCATTCAGCGAATTTTCAGAAAGACTCATCACTTGAAAAGCAGGTGTGCATGCCATTTTATGAAAGGAATAGTCCGGAATCAGTTTGTTTCAAACTGGATTCTACATTCACATTTCTCTTGGACCTGGCAGCCAGCCTTCTTTCTCACCAAGGACAACCAGTGCATTATCTCTGCTAAAAGTGGAGAAGGCTGTCTAAAATTGCCCCTCTCAACCATTCTACCTGAATAAAATAACTACATTTACTATTCTTTTCAATGCTAAGTTATTACAAAATAAAGTCCTTAAGGAAAACCTTCTTTTGAACTACAGTAACCCTCTCCACCCCCTTACACTTGAGCTACATATGAAATCCAGAGGCCAGGCTGCATCTTAGAAATATAACAGCCCCATTCAGTCGAAGCCAGCTCTATCCCAGCTAGCTTGTGACACTACTATTAGTCCTGTCCCCTCAAACTAGCGTTACAAAAGCCTGACATTCTTCTTCAGGGCCTTTTAAGTCAGATTCTATTTTCCTGCTGTCACAATTAAAGCCTCAGTCAGTTCAACATCTACTTCCGCATTTGGCAGAAGGCTCTCTAGTGACAATAAAAATGAAGGTACTTTCTTTTCGGATATATTTTAGAGTTCATTCATAGGCAAAGCTTTTGTTTCCTTGTGGGTTATCCCAGTACAGAGAAACAAGTATCTGAGGACTCCAGTAGTTTTCCTTTTTCTTATTTTTATAACAAAAAAAAAAATCACTGCTCATAGAAATCAAAAGTGAAATGCCTGGAGTTCATACAGTGTGTTGTGTGCTCAAAGCTCTCAATATTACCTAAGTCTTTTCATTTCATTTTATTCTTCTGGGACATGGAATCATTGACTCCTGATTTCTGGGAGTTATTAAACTGCATTCCCTAATACAATCAGAGTTTACTAGGCCTAAGTGAGAGGCAGCTTGTACAAAAGCCTTGTAGGCTTTATACTCAGTGGCTTCTGCTTAAGATAAATCTGGTGTGTGTGTGTGTGTGTGTGTGTGTGTGTGAACTTTACAATTCTTCATACTTAAGTGAAGGTAAGTTTAAGAAAAGTT
Organism: Antilocapra americana; assembly: GCA_007570785.1. Lineage (NCBI taxonomy): Eukaryota > Metazoa > Chordata > Mammalia > Artiodactyla > Antilocapridae > Antilocapra > Antilocapra americana. Next base: position 856,376 of record ML662918.1, read on the forward strand.
GGGTGTAGGCTTGAGTGATGTCACAGTTACTGCCTCAATGGTCCAGATAATAACTTCATGTCTGGAGCCACACTGGAGACAGCTGTTATGCCCTGAGCATCAAGTGCCTTATTACATCGCTGGTATGATTTTCATATTGCTCACTAGAATAGAAATACAGAAATTTGGGGGTAAAACTATTCCTGTGCTTACGCCATGACTAGCATATATACTACTTGGTATCTTTTCATTTTCAGAGTTAGGGGAGGAGGCAAATTAAATTCCTAACTGCCTACTGAGGATACATTTTATGGTATATCCCAGGTCATGAAAAGAAGATGATAACACCTGGAGGAACAAGAAAAAACAACACAATGTTTATTGAATGGCCGTTAAAGGCCATTATCATGATCAGAACCAGAAGAGTCTAATTGGAAAATATTAATCTGGAGTCCATTTCACATACGCTATAAAGCTTTAAAAAAGTCTTTTAGATAACTAGAAGGATATCTACTTTACATTCTTCAAAGCATTAATATATGAGACAGAAAAAGACTACTACGGATCTCAAAAGGGCCTCATGTTAAAAAGACCTCACCTGTGTGATATAGTAGAAATACATTATATGTTACATATATGAAAATCCTGCACTTAACTAACAGAAATATCAACAATTATTCATTGTTTGCATGAACTGATAATCTCTCTGGTGATCCTTCCAGTGAGCTTCTCTACTGTACTTGTTTATTTATTGTTTTGGGGAATAAATAAATAAAATAAAATGTCAGAAAACAGGTAACCGAGTGGGCATCTGGCAAATGATTTTTAAATGGAGGTAATTGTGATAAAAGATCTTTACTTTTTATATACGTTCAAGAATTTGTAAATTATTCCCCAGAATTAAGTGTGAGCCTCTAGATAGATTATTTATCCTGAATTTATGAAGTAAATGAAATCTAGTTCTCATTTCTATATTTACTGATAGGTTGTATTTTGTAAGTCTTTGGTATGTGAACCAGTAAACAGGATATTCAGTTTTGCAATGTTGGATGAAGTTAGAAAAAATCATTTATTCTTCTAGGAAAAAGCCACTTTTGAGAATTAGAGAGATTCGTACCAACACAGTGTTCTTGCCTGGAGAATCCCAGGGATGGGGGAGCCTTGTGGGCTGCTGTCTATGTGGTCGCACAGAGTCGAACACAACTGAAGCGACTTAGCAGCAGCAGCAGCAGCAGCAGTCTACTTAAGTTCAGTGGCAATCATAGATAAAATTGTAAGATATGTTAAGATTGTCTTTGAAAGCTTGCTTCTCTTTTCTCTCTTGTCTAAGTACTCAGGGCTCTCAGGATATTCTGTTTTCTCCTTCAGTAAAACTATTCTGGAGATCAGAGAGGGCAATGTATACAAATGGCCTGGTAGAAGAATCCAGGCTTTAGATTCTACTGCCCCTAATCACCGCAACTCCTTAGTAAAGGGTATTTGTCCTATGAATGGACTGTCCTGGGCTCAACTGTTGATGTTAGAATTTGAGGGTGAATGATCAGTGTGAAGAGTGAGAAGTTTGAGTTGCTGGTCCAGTGCCAAATAATAAGGATGGCTGAAATTGAAGGAGTGTTTATTATACTGGACATTGTTATCTTTACATAGAATAACTCATTTAGCTTCAAAACATGGATATGAAGGCATCAGCTGTATGAGCTATGCACCATCATTATCCCAATTTACAGACAAGAAAGCTGAGGTACAGAGAGGTTAAATCACTTGTTTAAGATCACAGAGCTAATAAGTAGCTCAGCAAAAAATCCAACCCAGAAAATCTGCCCCCAGAACCTGTGTTTAAGTCATTACATTTTGCTCTGATTTTGCTCTATTATATAATTTTTAATCTAAAAAGTAATATATATTCATTATATAATTTTTGAAAATACTTAAAAGTAAAAAAGAAATGATAGTATTTATTTGCAAACTTATCAGCAGAAATAATTACCGTTGAATTTTAAGTATACATGTATCTTTCCAGACACATACACATCTTTTACAAAAGCAAAATCAAACTGTAGTATCATTTTATAAAAGAAGTATACCCTTTGACCTAATGGTTTGACTTATAGATACCTATACTTGAGGGGGAAAAAAAACAGTTATGGAGAAATAATGACATGGGCATATTCCCACCAAATAGTTGTTTACCATGACCCAAACTGGATAGAATTCAAATGTCCATCATCATGGCACATTTATCCAATGGATCATTATGTAGACATTAAAATCATATTTTGAGAAAACATTAAGTTTTTAAAAGTAGCATACAAAATTAAAAAAAGAAAGTTTGGTTACAACTATGTAACCTTTATGGATAGGAAAAAAGCCTGAAATGAAATACAACAAAATGCTGACAGAAGTTGTATTAGCACAGTGGGTAAATCTTTTAAAATTGATTCTATGTTTTATAAGTATTTGCAATACAATTTTTCTAATTAATTATTTTCAGTTGCAAAGACATAAAATAAAAATAATACTCCAAAGAACATATTAAACTAGACATAATGCTAGCCTTGCTTTGCTTGATAGAAAGTCAAAAATTCACTAGCTATGTCTAATGATTTTCTGAGGATAAATAAACCTTCCAAGGACCATGACTCTTCAACTTAGCTACCTGATCAACCTTTCTATTTTAGAGGAGTCCTCATTTTTTTCAACAGAGTAGCTATGTTAGATATATTGCCTAGGTTTCAGTATGCAGCCAATTGCTATGCTTTCATGGTTTTCTTTTAAGATAAAATATGATATATGAGACCTTGGAAAGATAGAAATGAGGTCTTCCTTATTGCAGAGTAGAACTTTTCAAAATTTATCCCCCAAAGTGATATAGTGCCAGACAAAATTGCCAGGGCCTGCTGACTTAGAAGATCAACTTAATTGCAACATGCTTCTTCTTGTTTCTTTTTAAATAAATCAATAAATGGTCTACTGTGCCTTAATTGAGATTAAATAAATGAGAACCAGGCTTAACCATATTGCAGAATTGACATTTTCAACATTTTGTCCCAGAAGGTTATATCCTGTCTATTTTGACCATTGGCTCAGTTCCATAAATATAGCTTACTTGTCTGGTCCATTGATGGTTAAAACAGAATGGACTGAATCGGCTCTGAGGTTATATTTCTCATCCCATTCTACTCTGCCCTATGAATCTAGCCAGTAATCTTTCCCTCTTCTCAACAAAAACCTTTGGGGATAATTGCAGTTGATGTGCCAAAAGTATCAGCAGGATTTGCTTCAGAAAGTGAAGAAAATTTGGAGAGAAAAGTCACGGGTAATGATGGAAAGGAAAAAGATCATATAATTAAAATCTTGATAATGAAATATTTTAGTATAGGAATTCTCTAAGAAGTTACTGACTTGCATTCTTTTCCGGTGAGGTGGAAATTAACAATTGTTAACATCTGCCATGTGGCTGGTGGGAGATCTCACAAGGTTATATGATAAAGCTTGTTAGTTTATACATAAATCAAGCAATACCATAATTAATTTACAGGTCAGTCAGAGAATAAAGGTCAGTTTAAAATGCCAGTTAATAGTTAATTCAGGTAACTTTCTAGGTGGTTTCTCTCATTCATTTTCCTTTGTTCTTACTGGAAATGTCTGTATGAATGAAAGGATAGGTGAACAATCAGGCTGATGAAAAAACAAGTATTGTGTAACTACTTTCAAAGCAATCCTCAGTAAAAGACTGCTTGGTAAAACAAAACAATACAATACAAACCATACAGACTGAACTGTGCCAGTGTGTAGGAGGGAATTAGAGTATCTGACTAATTTGCTGAGGCAAGGGAATTCTTCCTACAATATATTCTTCATTCTTCTCTTTTTTTGAGAGAAAGTAAGGGATTACAAATGTGCATGAAAAAGCATTTACAATTTCTGTTAAGAATGAGGATATAATCTAAACAAGACAATACACAAACCTCTACAAATTCTTCAGAGTGCAAGCAAGTCTGTATGGAACAACTGATTATGATGTGTAGAGCTGTCACAGGACTTGGTTTCTCCATCTCCAGTTAAGGTAGTTTCATAACCAGTGGTGTACATGTAGTTAAATAAAAGTCATTTATTCATTCAATATTATCCATTCAATAATTTACTGAACACATACATTCTCTCACAAAGGAACTATTCTAGCCACTAGGACTATGTGAGTGAACAAGAAACAAAAAGTCATGCTTATATTCTAGTGAGAGAAGACAGACAAGAAGCAAGCAAAACTAGTAAGTAAATTGCAGAGACTGTTTAAAAATAATAAACCATATGGAAAAAGAAAGACTTAGATCAACGTAAGATGGATAGAGAGTGTGGTGCAGTGGTCTCTCTCTCTCCCCTTTTCTCTGTGTGTGTGTGTGCACATACGCGTGCACGTACGTGTGTGTTAGGGAGCAGTCCACTATGGCAGCAGGGGAGATTTTGTCACTAACATTGTTTAGAATGCTGACACATGGTGATAATAAAAAACGGACCAACATTTAATTAGACTTATTTATATTTCTGTGTCCATGGTTTCAGCCTTAGTATGCCACTAAGTGTATTTTTGCACACACTCTAGCTTAAAATATGAAATAATTAAGGACACTGGCTTTTGCTGTACTGGGTTTGCATCTGATTGTTATCTACCTTTGTTTTTCCTGGTTCTAGTTAAAAGCTTGCCTAGCCAGAATTCCTTTGAACTTTTCATCAGGCAAGTGATTTCTGAGATAACATATCAGCCCTGTGCTCAGTCTGGCAAAAGCATAAGGATATCACTGGATTTTGATTAGAAAAAAAAAAAAAAAACAGGAGTTTTGATTTTTTTAAGAAATGAATTTTTATTTTGATGATTTCATTTTAAATGATACTTGCCTTATCCACATGCACACACCTACCATATATGGAGCCAACGTTCCTACCATCTCCTCACCTTTAGTTCCTCTCCAAAGGCTCCACACCCTATTCATTATGAAATTCTAGAACTATAGCTGGTGAGAGAGTTCCAACTCAGGTAAAATCTGAGAGCAGCTATTAACTTGGATGCTTTGTTAATAAACAGGTCTCTATATGTTTTGAGGAACTCCTAGACTTTCCAATAAGGAATCTACATGGAAGATGACAGAGTAGACCATCTAACATAAACTATTGAAAACAATTCTAGCTTCTTGCATCAAACAAGTGGGATCTGTGCTGGCACTGGCGGGCCAGACAGTACTACAACCTCCCAGTAGGGGAGGGGGGCATCATGCCTAACAGTTTGCCATGGTACTCTTTTAAATGAAAAGGTAATTAAACTGCTTCATATAATCAGTTATAGAGGGAGATAGGAGCAGGGAAAGATGCAGATGGAGGAAAACAACAATAACAATGGAAAAGGTTCTCTTTCAGAAGTTTAACTCTTTAGAGGCACTATTGCTAGGCCCACCTGGAGGAGGGCCATTGCAGGTTGACTCCCCTTGCCCAGTCCATCTGCGATGCTCCGATGATGCAACTGTGAGCACCTCCAAAATCAGCAGGGCAACAAGGGCCCTGGGGAGAAGGGTATGGTGGAAAATTGACAGGCAGAAGGCAGTATAATCTGTATCTGAGCCTAGACAAAGGTCCACGCTCCAGTGTTGTTATCAATTCAGCTAAAGGAAATCCATCAGAGTTTAGGAATAGCCTCTGTGTCTGTTTTACTATTCTAGGTGCTATGACTAATAAAGGCATGGTCTTTCTCTCTAAACTGTTTGCAGGCTTACCTCTCTTCATCAGCAAAGAATATCTGAGTATCTACGCCTATAATCCTGGTACTAATATAAACTAAGGCCAAGTGATTCACTGAATCCCTTCCTATGCAACTAGGGAGTAAAAGTAATGAGAACATCAAAACTGCGTGTTTTGACCTGGTGAAGAAGCTGCCTGCCAATATAGGAGACCTGGGTTTGATCCCTTGTCTGGGAAGATCCCACATGCCATGGAGAACCTGAGCCTGTGAGCCACAACTCCCGAGCCCGAGTGCTGCACCTAGTGAAGCCTGCATGCCCTAGAGCCCATGTCCCACCGCAAGAGAAGGCACTGCAATGAGAAGCCCATGAACCACAACTAGAGAGTAGCCCCCGCTCGCTGCAACTAGAGAAAATCCTACAGATCAACAAAGATCCAGTACAGCTAAAAATAAACATAAAAATATATATAAAGCCATTAAAAAAAAAAACAGCATGGGCCACAGCATGCACCACCCAGATCAATATGTCAAACTTTTAACAGGGGATAAAGTACAAAATGGGAAGGTATGATTAATTTCCAGGCATTTTTCCTGAAACACTTCGGGTTCTCTTAAAGTCCATGTTTTGTCATTTATAAATGTACTGAATGGGTTTGTTTATTCAAACTATTAAATTTACCTCAAGCGACTGACCACTTTCAGAACTGTCCTTTTCACCATTTAGAGGAACATCTCCATTTATCAGTTTCATATTTACTGCTTTCAATCATCAATGGGTTCTCTTTCAGTTTTCCTAGTGTTAGGAATTTGAGTAAAACAAGTACCCATTCTCCCTCTTACACTTCTCTATAACCAAAGTGTTGGAAATATAAGATGTAAAACATCAAAATAAAGTAATTCCACTTCATATTTTATATACTTTTTCCATCATTCAATTTTCAGATTAAATCTTTTCTCCTCTGTGAATCCTCTGAGTATTCCCAACTAAAGTGTCCTATCTTTTCTTCCACTACATGGAAAATGGATTGCCTATTCCAATTTTCTATAATGTTTTTCTATTTTCTGCTTTGGGTTGTTACTAAATAATTTTACCACATATATGTTTCCTAGTCATGTTATCAGCTTTTTAAGACAAGGCACTCAATCCAAGATATTGCTTGCCTACTTATTAGATGTAAGGTCCTGGGTCAGTGCCATGGGGAATAGAACATAATTATAGTGAACTAGAGAGTATGTGTATATCTTAGAAGCAGTCACATTAAAACAAAACATTTTGCTATTTAAACAAACACATCTGGTCTGCAGTCTGCCAGTTTGTAAATACTGGCTTAAACTAGGGTGTTAGAAGTGGGAATGGAAAAGAGAGTACACGAGAAACAGAATTAACAAGCTGTGAAAGCTCGTTAGATTTTTGATGTGAAAGAAAAATGGCATCAAATAGAACAATTAGGTAGAAGATAATATGTATGGTTCATCCCATTAAGAAAGTATAAACAGAGTAAACATGATTATGTTGCCAGTAGGGCAGCAGGAAATCTGTAGCTAGAATCCAGAAGAAAAGGCAGAGATTGACATGTAGAGTTTAGGAGTCATGCTGAATATAGGAAGTTACTCACAAAGAGTGTAGAACTGGAAAAGAAACAAGGATAAGGCCATGGGGAATACATGGGTCTGGTACACTCAAGATGGCTGTTCTCTTGCTCTCTGTACATCCCTGCTTGAGCAGCACCTGCTTCACTTACTTGTCCTGGTCCCAGCTAGTGAGTGTTCTAACTTTATATCAGAGCAACTCCACTATGATAGCGTATCGAAGGGGTAATGAGGTGTGAGCCCCTCTACCAGTTTGCCTAGTAACCAATAAGCCCACCTGACATCAATTCCCACTTTAACTGGCAATTTTTCTTCCCCCACCCAGGAGCAAAGACCGTCTCCTTGTCCTGCCCTGCTATCTGTCACAAACAGTGTGGTATCGCTCCAGGATGTTGCTTCAGACATGTAAGCTACCCCCATCCATTAAACCAAAGATGTCTCTGTCAATGATTCCAGGTTCTTTCTTCAGTCTTGAAGCTGGGCAAGTACTGGGCTACTAGGACTGTGGGGTACAGGTTAATGAAAAAGTTATAGATAAAAAGAAAAGGGAAGGCTGCATCTACGATGAAAGAGTAGAGCCAAGAGAATGTAGTGTCTCAGAACCCAAAGAAGAAATAAAAGTTGTAGGGAATAGTATAGACTTGAAAGACTATCAAAGTATTTAGCATGTAGCAGGCCTGCAATACAGATTTGCTGAATGAATGAATGATGTCTGAGAGGATCCACTGCAGAGAAGGCAAGAAAATCAGGCCCCCTGACAGTCCTTTTCAGGACAAGAGCTTCTCAGCTACCACCAGCAACTGGGCTTCTCAATTCTAGCTCTGCAGTGTGTGAGTGATACTATCATTTTACAACTTTATCTGATCTATTCTATAAGGCTTAACATATCTCATATTTGGAGGACAATCATTTTCTTTTGAGGTGAATGGCTCTCTGATCACTTGTATTTTCAGAGTGGAAAATGTGTGGCTATTCCCCAGCACCATAACTCAGTTTTAGTTGGTTTCAATCAGTTTCAAGGTCTGTAAAGTGCTGCAGAAATTTTCTTCATAACAGCCATGAAAGCTCTAAATAAGAAACATTTAATCTCAACCAATATCTATAATCATTTGGGTATGCATTTTTATTGGCACACATTCTTCTGTGTTACTAGCAAAAGATGTCTCCGGAGAAAAACTAAGGACATTAACTTCTCCCACCCATGGCTTCTGCTATTGTGGAGTGAGACCAGAATTCTCAATACGAAAGGTTTGCTAGAGCAAGGCAACATTAAAGCTCAGTTTGCACTTTCCAGGGAAATCTTCCATTTTCAGCCCTTTCACCATAACCTTTTGGTCACAACTCAACGGTGGTTTTCCCCAAAGAGCACAACATTTATTAAAAATGGATTCATCTATTTGAGGTAGTCAACTGGAAAAAATTTTCATCTATGTTTTTGTATCTGGTATAAGTGGGTTTTATATGTATGTATTTGTGCTCTCACATGCTTGGATACCTCAGACATTCATTTAAAATCTCTGCCCTGGGCCTGAACTATGTCCTGGTTCAGTATGGCTTTTTGTTACGTTTGTAATAATTAGGCCAGGATCTGGGAGCTATAGCAAGATTGTGGCTGACAGATGAAAGACATCGGCAATAAGTTCTCACCCTTTTTCTTTGTTTCAGAGAAAGCCACTGAGAAGAGCCTTTTTTTGTGATCCAGCTCTGTGCCATATTGTGGTACCAATGAGCTCTTAGTTAGCTTAATCATCATTTGGCAGAATGCACCTTCACATATACATGGGTTTCCCGGGTGCCTTTGCAGGAAAGAATCCGCCTGCCAATACAGGAGACACAAGTTCGATCCCTGGGTGGAGAAGATCCCCTGGAGGAGAAAATAGTTACCCTCTCCAGTATTCTTGCCTGGGAAATGCCATGGACAGAGGAGCCTGGTGGGCTAGAGTCCACGGGGTCACAAAGACTGGGACGTGACTGAGCAAGCATACATATGTATGTATGTGTGTGTGTGTGTGTACACAAATACTTACATACATATATACATATGCTTGTTAAGAGAAGGGATCTGGCCCTGCCCACTGACTAGCTATAGTGCAGCTAGTCTGGGTAAGAACGAACATTCAGGATCAGAAAGAGGACCTCAAAGGCCATGTTCTTGATAGAGACGTGCATGTAAAGTAACCAAATGGAGAGAAGCAACATAGAATCTTTGGAGTACAGGGGAGTGAAGAATAGAGGGTCTCAGCAGAAGAGCAGGCTGGGCACACACAAGTCTAGAAAATTGTATCACTAGGTTTTACTACACCCAGCAAGTCATAACTTTACTTCAAGGATTCCCCCTACCATCCAGTTACCCTGCTCAATTATGCCAACATTTCACTTTAAGAAAACATCTATATGAAAATGGATTCACTTTTTCTTCTAATGAACTGGGCTTCCCAGGTGGCTCAGTGGGTGAAGAATCTGCCTGCACTGCAGGAGATGTGGGCTCATTTCTCATGGGTCATGAAGGTCCCCTGGAGAAGGAAAAGGCAACCCCCTCCAGGATTCTTGCCTGGAGAATTCCATGGACAGAAGAGCCTGGCAGGCTACCATCCACCGGGCTGCAAAGAGTCAAACAGGACTGAAGCAAATGAGCACAGTGCATGCACACACACAAAGTGTTTAGCAGGAGAGAGAGATTGCTCCCAACAGCAGATTCCAGAGAAAGTGTCTTCAAGGAGAAAACATTTGAAAAACAGAATAGTGAAAGAGTTTAAACAGAGAGAGAGAGAGAGAGAGAGAGAGAGAGAGAGAGAGAGAGAGAGAATGACAAGTTGAAGAATGGATTAAAGGCAGAAGAACTAGCAAAAGCAAAGGTGGGCAGGCAGAAAGGAGCAATGCACATTCAGAAAATCACCATAGCAATCCAAATGAATTATAGCAGAAGGTTCCTGTCAGGGTCCAGCAACAAATGCAGATGAATCAAATCGAAGCCATAGCTCAGTGGTTCTCAAACATTTATGTGTATCTGCATTACTTGGGGCATGGCTTGTCAAAAATGAAGATCTTTGGATCCATTCCCAGGGATTTACTTCATAGGTCTGGGGTACCACTGGGGAATTTGGAATTTAATAGGCACCTGCAAGGGAGGCTGATGTAGGTTGTCAGAGTCCACACTTCAGGAAACATTAAGTTAGGAGGTGATATTCTGGTAGGATTCATTATCAGGTTCCTTTAAATTCCAAATGTGCCTAATGATATTATGCCAATATTTCATTTGAAGTAATTTGATTAAACTGTATGTCTTCTAGAATAGGTACATTTTGTAAAGCAGGCTTTGCCTGTAATTATAATTGGAATTTAATTTTTTTTCAAACAAAACAGGAGAAGAACACCAAGCAATAGTGCTTCAAATTTTTATACATAAACAGGCTGACCACAATCATTTTTTTCAATTAGTCAGTGTCTGTTTGAAGGTCACAAAACAACTCTTTTTCCTCTGAGTTTGGATAAATTACAAGACAACCTGCTGTTTTGTTTAGAAAAATTAGCTGTTCAATTCACCATCTGGGAGAGCTTTGGTTATTTGGTTTGAATGTTCATGGGAATAGAATCTGAAGTGTTGCCACACATTCCACTTGGACAACATAGTACATTTATCAAATGGAATATATAAGCTTCTAGCATTCAATAATTACAGTTCACAAATGTATTTCAATATAAAAACAAGGGATATAGGTACATTTTTGCCAAGAAATAAAAGAAGGCTTGAATACCAGGAACCAGCTCAAGTGGGAAAAAAAAAAGTTAAGTAGGATTATTTCAGATACAAAAATAAAGTAAGTGTATTTCAGGGAGAGCAAACAGTATGGAGAAACATGCAGAAACCATAAAATACTTTGTGTATTGTAAGAAATAGAACATTGGTTTCACTAAAAAGGGAGATTGAAGTTGCATGTTATAAAGAGTCTTGAACAATAAACATAATAAGGCTAATACCTGCATAGTGCTTACTCTGGACCAGTCACTGTTCTGAATGCTTTACAACCATTAACTTATTTATCATAGTAAACCTTTGAGGTAGGTAAGTGAAGTAAGTAAGTAAGTGAAGTTGCTCAGTCGTGTCTGACTCTTTGTGACCCTGTGGACTATAGTCTATTAGGCTTCTCCGTCCATGGGATTTTCCAGGCAAGAGTACTGGAGTGGGTTGCCATCTCCTTCTCCAGGGGATCTTCCCGACCCAGGGATTGAACTTGGGTCTCCCACATTGCAGGCAGACGCTTTTACTCTCTGAGGCACTATTACATTATTAGCCCCATATTACAAAGAGATTGAGGGCCTCCCAGGTGGCACTAGTGTTAAAGAATCTGCCCGCCAATGAAGGAAACCTAAGAGACATGAGTTCGATCCCTGGATATCCCCTGAAAGTGGGTAGTATTCTTGCCTGGAAAATCCTATGGACAGAGAACCCTGATGGGCTACAGTCCATGGTGTCACAAAGAATAGGACACGAGTGAAACAGCTTATTAGCACGTGTGCACAAGGAGACTGAGCTACTACTGAGAGGTCAGGAAAAGGTTTTAGGCATGATCAAATTTCTATGTGAGAAAGATATTTATGGCTTCAATGTTGAAGATATTTAGAAAGGAGAGACTAGAGGTAGAAGATTAGAAAAGATGCTAGGATGATAATACAGGCAAGATTTAATGAAAACTCTAAATTAAGGACAGTAGAAACGGAAATCAAGAACATATTCAAGAGAGAGATCTGAGGCAAATTGACCAAATTCAGTAGCCAACTGGATCTCAGGTTTATGGACAACAGTGAGAGGAATTATTAATTATGATTTCCAAGTCTCACTTAGGTGTGTAGGAAGATGATGGTAACATTCATCAGGACAAGAAGTGCAAAAGAAAGCACAACTTACAGGCAAGGTAGTAAATTTCATTTTCAACAACTTGTATGGAGATTCCAGTAGTACATCAGGGCTAAATATAAAACAGACCTTTTGCTGTCCAGATGTAGAGCCAGGAGAGATATCTGAGCAGAAGATAGATTTGTGTATCAACAGCATTTGCACTTTTCATCTTTGGCCTTCTAGAGTTTCTGCCTTCATCACGGCTGTATGATTTATTAGAAGGAAACATGTTGGTGTGAAAGGTGGGTAGGATTCTTTGAAAGCAGGAGACTTGGCGCATAAAGGCAGCTTAAAAATACACCAAAGCTTAGAGCCAGCATGTCTTGGGTTGACCTGGCCCTAAATACCACGTGTCAAGGCTGAAGAAGTCTAACGTGTTCTATGTGGGGGAACTAGGAAGTATCTGAATACAGAATGCAGGGGCTTCCTGGTTGTCCAGGGGTTAAGAATCCACCTTGTAATGCAAGGGAGGCTGGTTCAGTTCCTGGTCAGGGAAGATCCCATATGCCACAGAGCAACTAAGCCCATGCACCACAACTAGTGAGCCCACTAGCTGCAGCTACTGAAGCCTGTGAGCCTAGAGCCCATGCTCTGCAACAAGAGAAGTCACCACAATGGAAAGCCCACATGCTGCAACAAAGAGTCGTCCTCACTCACTGCAACTAGAGAGAGCTTGCATATACAGCAACAAAGACCCACTACAACCAACCAAACAAATAAATAAATCTTAAAAAATGAATTCAAGTGTTAGATCTATATTTATCAAACTTTAGTGTGCACAGAAATCACTTTGAGAATCATGCTAAAAGGCAGATTTTGGATTTAATAGGTTTGCTGTGGGACGTAAAACTCTACATTTATATCACGCATACCCGTGTTGGTGGTACATACTTTGAGTAGCAACAATCTAGATAAGTGCACAGAAATATAATATTAGCAACATATTTAATGTAAAATTTTCTAGTAGCCACATTAAAAAGTAAAAAGAACTATATTAATTTTAATAATACATTTAATTAATCCAATATATATAAATAATATAATTACATTATGTAGATAATATTTTAAATATAAAGAAGATATTTTATATCCTTTTTTGTACTGATATTTAGAAATCCAATATATAGTTTACTCATACAACTCATCTATCTCAATATGAATTAGCCACATTTCAAGTGCTTAAAAGTCACATTCAAAGGACAGCACACAGCCCAGAAACTCAGTTCTAAATCATGTATTGAATCCATGATTGATAACCTAAAATCATTCCCATTAAAATATACCACACTTTTACATAATGCATATGAAAAATTTCATCCCACTCTGTTCATAATCATCTGCTCTTTTGGTTTTCTATCCAAAGTTCTACAATTACACAGTTCAGACAATGTTCACTTTCAATTTCCATGTACCTATTAAATGTGATAAACTCATTTCAGACCAGGTCAATTAAGAAATTGAACAGGTAGTAGAATAAACACCAGAGTAGAAATCTGGAGACATAAAATTGGGCCCAAGTGTTTAGACCCATTTACTTGCTTATAAATTGGGCCACAGTTTCCTATATGGTAATATGTGCATGTGTGTGTGTTGGAGGGAGTGAATTGGATGAGATGATCTTTAAGGTTCCTCCCAGTTCTCATTTTCTACTAATCTGTATCTAATACCATGCATTATGAGTATATTCCAATTACAAATTCAAAGTACATATTCTAATTACAAGTCAACACTTGGAGCAACAAATGGTCATAAGCCAACACTTCCAGGCCCTGAATCATTTTAAGAATATATCAGTTCTGTTGATAAATAAGGCAACAGAATTCATAGCCAAATATTTTCCATTGACTGAACAGACAGTCAATCAACAAAGAAAAATAGCCTTTGCTATGGCAGCAGTGATCTGCCAGGAACAGAGCTTTGGTAAACACCATCCAATAACTCAATCATAATTAGCTGTCTAAAACTCTCAGCTGAATTCTGTAGGGTTTTGCCTCTTGAAACAGGTCATTCCAAGGCCAAAATGAAGCAAGCAGACAGAAAACGAGAGGAAACAGAAGGAATTAGTATACTTTTTACACCCACTCTCATGGAAAAATCATAAAAAATTAAAATCTCTTCTTCAAGTTGGTAAAATTTTACTTAATATGATCTAATTCCTCCTGTAAGTATATTAGGATGAGTTAGAGCCATGAGAATCAAGCTACTAAACTAAAGTGGCATCAGAACAGTTGAAATCATACAAATCTGACAAAGGGACCAGATATACTCTTTAGAGTATATCTAAATATTATGCAGGAAGCTAAAAAGACTTCATAATGAAATTGACCTTAAAATCATATGGCAGCATGCAGATCATAGATAAGTCACCTCCAATACAAGATTAATTTTGAGAGATATAAAGAGATTAAAACATAGCTATGAAATTATATTTTCCCAAATTTTAATTTAATTGCATAATTTCCACATATATAAAGAAATGAGATGACATGGAAGTATCCATTACAGGAAAAAACATCTTTTCAGTACTCTCCCTACTCTATCTATAGGCTATTTCAAGGGCATGATTCTCATCTACTTCCTCAGACTAACTCTTCCCATGACATTACTATCCATAGGGAGAAGTTCACATCCTGTAAGAGAAATCCTCCGCAAGCCCTGTGGACTTACTACTCAGTCTACTCTCATGGTGTAAAAGCAAGTCATACAGGTTCATAGAGGGAAATCTCATACATAATTTACAATTCCTTAGCAGGACCTACTGCTAGATCTTACATAATCCATACTGTTGAGGCCCCGTCACATTATCCTTGCTATTTCTCCAGAAACAACCATGAGCTAGTCAAGCACATGAATGCAGTGACAGCCTGAATGTAACAGACTCTAAACTGAATAGTATTAGGGATACAATAGGGCTCCCCAGTGGCTTAATGCTAAAGAATCTGCCTGCAATGCAGGAGATGCAGGTTTAATCTCTGGGCCAGGAAGATCTCCTGGAGGAGGAAAGGGTGACCTGACCCACTCCGGTATTCTTGCCTGGACAATCCCATTGACAGAGAAGCCTGGCAGGCTACAGCCCATGGGGTGGCAAAGAGTCAGAGATGATTGAGCGACTGAGTACACAGGAATACAATAAGACTAAATATCTAGGGAAACTTGATTCAATCCAAAACGTTGTTCATGTCTCTCATTTGGCAAAGTTTTAATCCTGCATCACATGATCTCTGGGCTGTGATTATCTCGTGTGCTAAGTCACTTCAGTTGTGTCTGACTCTTTGTGACCCTATGGACTGTAGCCTGCCGGGCTCCTCTGCCCATGGTATTCTCCAGGCAAGATTACTGGAGTGGGTTGCCATTTCTTTCTCCAGGTGCTCTTCAGAACCCAGGGATTGAACCTGTGTCTCTTATGTCTCCTGCATGGGCAGATGGGTTCTTAACCACTAGCGCCACCCGGGAAGCTCATGATTATCATATCCTCTCTAAATTGTAAACTCGAGGTACAGAACTTTGTCATATTCTTTGTTATAATTCCTACACACAGTATCTTCTCAAAGTCATTCACTGAATCAAAGAGAATTCACTGATTATTTATTAAAGGTTTATTCTTTGCCCAATATCATGCTATATGGAATATAGCATAGGACTTGACTCTTGCCCTCAAGTTGCTTACAGACTAGCCAGAAGGTCCCAAGCTTCATATGAAATAATTAGAGTGAAATAGGAAATTAAATATAATGCATTCAGCACTGGTAATTATCTGCCCCAGCTAGTATCTAAAAGGAACAGTAAAATTATATCAGACATGACATTAGTCAAACTGTTATAGACAGTCAGATGGAGGAAGAGAGTGGAGACACAGGTAAATTTGACAGAGCAGCAGATGCTCCATCAATAGCAAATTTTAAAACACACTAATAATGAACTCTGAAATGTCCATTAGTAATTGGTTTGAAACAAAGATGTACAATTGATTTAAAACAAAAGATATGTTTTAAGTGAAAATTGAGCCGTCTCATCTCATCGTAATAAACACTACACCTGAAATGAGACACTGGTAAAATTCTTTCAGAAATAAGTATTTGGTTCTAGGTCATTTCTTCCCAATGCATATTATCTGGCTCAGCAGTGGTTCTCAATGGTATTTGGGTCATGGACCTCCAGTGATGAAGCTGGTAGTTGCTGTGCTTAGGAAAAAGCACAATCATAAATTTCTACATGACATTTTAGATGATTTTTGGACATACCTTCTTTTTTTAATTTTTTTATTTCTTTTAATTTTTATTTATTATTTTTTTAATTGTTTTTGCCATACATTGTCATGATATCACCATGGGTTTACATATGCTTCCCCTCCAGAACCCCCCTCCCTCTTCCCTCCCCCCCCCCCGGGAAATCTAGCTGCACCAGCCCCAAGCATCAATCCTGGGCTGGCGATTGATTACACATATGAAAATTAACATGCTTCAATGCCCTTCTCCCATATCATCCCACCCTTACCCTCATCCACAAAGTCCACGAGTCTATTCTATACATCTGCGTTCCTTTTGCTGTCTCGTATGTTGGGTTCTCGTTACCGTCTTTCTAAATTCCATATATATGCGTTAATATACTGTATTGTTGTTTTTGCTTCTGGCTTACTTCACTCTGGATAATGGGCTCCATTTTCGTCCATCTGAGTAGAATTGCTTCAAATACCTTCAAAGTTCATTCACAGACACTGTGGTAGGTAGAATTCTAAGATGGCCTTCAAGAACCCTGACCTCTTGTGTCCATACCTTGTATAATCCCCTCTGTGAATATGATAGGATATCACTTTCATGATTAGATTATGTTATATTGCAAAGGTAAAAAAAATTGCAGATGAAGTTAAGGCCCCTAATCAGTTGACTCCTACTCTTTACAACCCCATGGACTGTAGCACACCAGGCTCCTCTGTCCACTGAATTCTCCAGGCAAGAATACTGAAATGGGTAGTGATTCTGGTTGGGACAATCCCCTGGAAGAGGCATGGCAAAGCACTCCTGTATTCTTACCTGGAGAATCCCATGGACAGAGGAGCCTGGTGTGCTACAGTCCATAGGAGCTCAGAGTTGGACACAGCTGAATCAAGTCACACAATCAGTTGAATTTGAGTTAATAAAAAAAGATATTTTCATCATTAAGCCTAATCTAATCAGGTGAAACATTAAAAGACTGGAGAAGTCATAGAAATTCTAAGCAGTAGAGATGGTCTCCTGCTGGCCTGGAAGAAAGCAAATAACTATTTTAGAATCTGCCTATGTAGAGGACCATGCAGGTAGAAACTGATGGCAGCATCTAGAAGCTGACAGTGACTTCTTGGTGATGTCAAAGAAGAAAATGGAGACCTCTTACTCTAACTAAAGGAACACAATTCTGCCAACATCCTAAATAAGCTTGAAAAAAGAACTCCAAGCTCTAGATGAGAACACAGCCCACACATCAACTTGGTTTCAGCCCTGTCACATTGATCAAAAAAAAATCAGCTACACTGTGCCTGAACTTCTGACCAACAAAAACTGTGGGTTAAAAATAGATGGCTTAAAAGTCAATAAGTTTGTGGTGTTACCTAGCAATAAAAAAACTAATACAACCATAAATTAACCTGTGAGCTAAAGGAATAATATGGAACACTTAGACAATATTCATAGCAGTTGTGACTTTCAGAGGTTCTGATGGCAGCATAAAGGTTCCAGACAGTGATTTCAGATATCTCAGAAAAAATCTGTAATTATTCTTTAGGTCTAAGCTTTACTGAGGGAGCTAGCCACACATCAGTTCTGTAGGTAAATCAGGCCCAATAAATTCAGAAGATTTATTTCTGTACTCCAAACCATTCCTTATCAAATAAGTACAGTTATCCATTAGACAGCCAGTTTCTCCTTTTCCTTCCAGTCCCTTGGCCTGTGATGATTTGTTAGAAATGTTTATACTGGACAGTACTTGTAGCAACCTCAGCTTATGTGTGAAATTCAAGTACACATCCCAGCTACCCAGATGTTGGTAACACCATGTCTCATGTTCTAGACTTATTTTTCTTCTTTCCAATGCTTTCATCAAAACAAACTTGTCTAGTGTCCTGATCCTATTTGTTCCTGGAAGATGAGGGGTATTAATTCAATCCATTCATTCATCCAACAAGTATTTATATAATGACCTATCACATGCAAGTTAACATCCCCTGTGGGACAGAGGGACAGGCTAGCTCTGATTAGTCTGTGATCTGTACAGTTGCACAGGGCTCTGTATGTAGAACTCTGAGTTTCTTAAGAAACTCATGTGCTCATATGCAAACTTGTGCAAACATGTGCTCATGTGTGTATGAGAGTGTGCAGGATTATGATCACCACATGTGCATCTTATTTTTGATATCCTGGTATTATTGACACATTTTAGAACATCTACATATATTGTACCAGCAACAGTAAAATCACCAAATAGTAGACTGTACCAATTATATTTGATTTGACTGACATACAGACTAGCATTTAAATAGGGGATAAAAAATCTGGAGCAAGAAAGCAAACATGAGTGCACCCTTTTAAAATCCCCCAATAGGTCATAATTGCATGGCACTTTTCAGAATCATCTTACTTCTTCTATGACTACATTCCCATCACAATGGGTGAAAATAGCCATATCAATGCCAATAATTCCAATGTTATGATGTTCCCACCCTTGAGCTCAATTTCCTAGAACCAATGTCTAATACTTCATACCAGGCAAAATTTGGATGCCTGACTTTGCAAATGTGGGTACCAGCATTTAATACATTGAGAGTTTCACACTAGCTTGGATCATTTCATGCAATTTGGCAAGCTACCAGCTTTGTTGAGTGATGTTGCTGTGGCAATTGAAGGAGCTAATCTTACTGATTCTTAACCCTCTCACTGATAGCAGGTCAACCTGGGATCTTCATCAGGTTGAAACCTAAACAACAATAAATACAGAAAAAACAGTTCATCTCAAAACTCCTTTTTAGGCCTGTGGGAAAGTTGGTGCTGTGGCACAATATCTAAGCTCTGCAAAGGCCTTATTAAGTGTGACAGCAACAGCTGGAGCTGCTAGAACTGGCATGGCAGAGCACTGAAAGAAACATAGGTCTGTTAGAGAAAGGAGAAAACTGTATAATTTGAAATATTAAATAATGTCTCTCTGGGTTGCTCGTAGGCATGAAATTCCTAGCAGTTTGAGTGGAGTTGTGTATTGCATTGAAGGCAAAGGTTATGAATCCCTCTGTATGCCTTGACTCATTTTGTCACATTTCCCCTTACAAGTATAATCTATAGCAGCGGTTTGGAAAGCCAATGTAAATCATGCTCCGCTTGATGGGTAACAATAGTGAGACTGCATGGGACAAGCAAAAATTTACTTATTCAATAAATAAGTCTATGGCAGAGAGACACCCCAGAGGTTGGCATTCAAGGCCTTCTATCTTCTTAGATGGCCTGCCCACACCAGCTCTCAATCCACTGCTGTCTACTATTAACATGTCATGAATCCTGTTGGCATACACTATATACTTCCTTTCTCTGGGTCTTCACCTATTTGAGACTCTGCTTGAAGTCACCCTCTCTCTCTCTCTGACCTCCAACTTCAAACAACCTGGTGTACTTACATTTTCCTTTGAGAGCTACCTCAGGTCTCATCTTCTTCAAATTCCTCCCTGACTTGACAAACCCCAGTGATATCTTCCTTCTATTTCTCTCTTTATTATTAAAGGCTATGATATTTATTTATTTACTGAAGTTTAGTTGATTTACAATACTGTGTTAGTTTCACGTGTATAGCAAAGTGATGCATATGTGTGTGTGTGTAATCATACACACACACACACACATATATATATAATACACATAATACACATATATGTACATGATATATATATATATAATCATACATATATACATACATACACACACATACATATGTATTATTTTTTTCAGATTCTTTCCCATTCTAAAAGTTAAAGTTGCTCAGTTGTGTCCAACTCTTTATGACACCTTGGACTATACAGTCCATGGAATTCTCCAGGCCAGAACATTGGAGTGGGTAGCCTTTCCCTTCTCCAGGGGATTTTCCTAATCCAGGGATCAAACCCAGGTCTCCCACATTGCAGGTGGATTCTTTACCAGCTGAGCCACAAGGGAAGCCCATTTTCCCTTATAGGTTATTCAAAATGTTGAGTATAGTTTCCTGTGCTATACAGTAGGTCTTTGATTATCTGTTTCATATATAGTAGTGTGCAGATGTTAATCCTATATTCCTAATTCATCCCTCCCTTCTCCTGCCCCTTTGGTAAGCATATATTTGTTTTCTATTTCTTTCTTTTTTATTAATTTATTTTAGTTGGAGGCTAATTACTTTACAATACTGTAGTGGTTTTTGCCATACATTGATATGAATCAGCTGTGGGTTTACATGTGTTCCCCATTCTAAACTCCCTCCCCATCCCATCCCTCAAGGTCATCCCAGTGCACCAGCCCTGAGCACTTGTCTCATGCATCGAACCTGGACTGGCGATCTATTTCACATATGATAATACACATGTTTCAATGCTATTCTCTCAGATCATCCCACCTTTGTTTTCCCCTACAGAGTTCAAAAGACTGTTCTTTCTATACATCTGTGTCTCTTTCTGTCTCACATATAGGGTTATCATCATCATCCTTCTCAATTCCACATATATGCGTTAGTATACTGTATTGGTGTTTTTCTTTCTGGTTTACTTCACACTGTATAATGGGGTCCAGTTTCATCCACCTCATTAGAACTGATTCAAATGTATTCTTTTTACTGGCTGAGTAGTATTCCATTGTGTATATGTACCACAGCTTTCTTATCCATTCATCTGTTGATGGACATCTAGGTTGCTTCCATGTCCTGGCTATTGTAAACAGTGATGCAATTAACATTGGGGTACACGTGGCTCTTTCAATTCTGGTTTCCTCAGTGTGTATGCCCAGCAGTGGGATTTCTGGGTGGTATGGCAGATCTATTTCCAGTTTTTTAAGGACTCTCCATACTGTTCTCCATAGTGGCTGTACTAGTTTGCATTTCTACCAACAGTGTAAGAGGGTTCCCTTTTCTCCACACCCTCTCCAGCATTTATTGCTTGTAGACTTTTGGATAGCAGCCATTCTGACTGGCATGAAATGGTACCTCATTGTGGTTTTGATTTGCATTTCTCTAATAATGAGTGATGTTGAACATCTTTTCATGTGTTTGTCAGCCATCTGTATGTCTTCTTTAGAGAAATGTCTGTTTAGTTTTTTGGCCCATTTTTTGATTGTGTCGTTTATTTTTCTGGTATTGAGCTGCAAGTGTTGCTTGTTTATTTTTGAGGTTAATTCTTTGCCAGTTGCTTCATTTGCTATTATTTCTCCCATTCTGAAGGCTGTCTTTTCACCTTGCTTATAGTTTCCTTCATTATGAAAAAGCGTTTAAGTTTAATTAGGTCCCATTTGTCTATTTTTGCTTTTATTTCCAATATTCTGGGAGATGGGTCATAGAGGATCCTGCTGTGATTTATGTCTGAAAGTGTTGTGCCTATGTTTTTCTCTAGGAGTTTGATAGTTTTTGGTCTTACATTTAGATCTTTAATCTATTTTGAGTTTATTTTTGTGTATGGTGTTAGAAAGTGTTCTAGTTTCATTCTTTTACAAGTGGTTGACCAGTTTTCCCAGCACCACTTGTTAGAGAGATTGTCTTTTCTCCATTGTATATTCTTGCCTCCTTTGTCAAAGATAAGGTGGCCATAGGTACGTGGATTTATCTCTGGGCTTTCTGTTTTGTTCCATTGACATATATTTCTGTCTTTGTGCCAGTACCATACTGTCTTGATGACTGTGGCTTTGTAGTATAGCCTGAAGTCAGGCAGGTTGATTCCTCCAGTTTCATTCTTCTTTCTCAAGATTGCTTTGGCTATTTGAGGTTTTTTGCATTTCCATACAAATTGTGAAATTATTTGTTCTAGTTCTCTGAAAAAGGCTGTTGGTAGCTTGACAGGGGTTGCAATATATCTATAGATCGCTTGGGGTAGTATACTCATTTTTGCTATATTGATGCTTCCAATCCATGAACATGGAATATTTCTCCATCTATTTGTGTCCTCTTTGATTTCTTTCATCAGTGTTTTATAGTTTTCTCTATATAGGCCTTTTGTTTCTTTAGGTAGATATATTCCTAAGTATTTTATTCTTTTTGTTGCAATGGTGAATGGTTGTTTCCTTAATTTCTCTTTCTGTTTTCTCATTGTTAGTATATAAGAATGCAAAGGATTTCTGTGTGTTAATTTTATATTCTGCTACTTTACTATATTCATTGATTAGCTCTAGTAATTTTCTGGTAGAATTTTTAGGGTTTTCTATGTAGAGGATCATGTCATCTGCAAACAGTGAGAGTTTTACTTCTTCTTTTCCTATCTGGATTCATTTTTATTACTTTTCTGCTCTGATTGCTGTGGCCAAAACTTCCAAAACTATGTTGAATAGTAGTGGTGAGAGTGGGCATCCTTGTCTTGTTCCTGACTTTAGGGGAAATGCTTTCAATTTTTGACCATTGAGGATAATGTTTCCTGTGGGTTTGTCATATATAGCTTTTATTATGTTGAGATATGTTCCTTCTATTCCTGCTTTCTGGAGAGTTTTTTTTATCATAAATGGATGTTGAATTTTGTCAAAGGCTTTTTCTGCATCTATTGAAATAATCATATGGTTTTTATCTTTCAGTTTGTTAATGTGGTGTATTACATTGATTGATTTGTGGATTTAAAGAATCCTTGCATTCCTGGGATAAAGCCCACTTGGTCATGGTGTATGATCTTTTTAATTTGTTGTTGGATTCTGTTTGCTAGAATTTTGTTAAGGATTTTTGCATCTATGTTCATCAGTGATATTGGCCTGTAGTTTTCTTTTTTATGTGGCATCTTTGTCTGGCTTCGGTATTAGGGTGACGGTGGCCTCATAGAATGAGTTTGGAAGTTACCTTCCTCTGCGAGTTTCTGGAAGAGTTTGAGTAAATACGTGTTAACTCTTCCTTAAATTTTTGGTAGAATTCACCTGTAAAGCCATCTGGTCCTGGGCTTTTGTTTGCTGGAAGATTTCTGATTACAGTTTCGATTTCTGTGCTTGTGACGGGTCTGTTAAGATTTTCTATTTCTTCCTGGTTCCATTTTGGAAAGTTATAATTTTCTAAGAATTTGTCTGTTTCTTCCAAGTTGTCCATTTTATTGGCATATAGTTGCTGATAGTACTCTCTTATGATCCTTTGTATTTCTGTGGTTTCTGTTATGATCTCCCCATTTTCATTTCTAATTTTGTTGATTTGATTCTTCTCTCTTTGTTTCCTGATGAGTCTGGCTAGTGGTTTGTCAATTTTATTTATCTTCTCAAAAAACAGCTTTTAGCTTTGTTGATTTTTGCTATGGTCTCTTTTGTTTCTTTTGCATTTATTTCTGCCTTAATTTTTAAGATTTCTTTCCTTCTACTAACCCTAGGGTTCTTCATTTCTTCCTTCTCTAGTTGATTTAGGTGTAGAGTTAGGTTATTTATTTGACTTTTTTCTTGTTTATTGAGGTAAGCTTGTATTGCTATGAACCTTCCCCTTAGCACTGCTTTTATACTCTCCCATAGGTTTTGGATTGTTGTGTTTTCATTTTCATTCATTTCTATGCATATTTTGATTTCTTTTTTTATTTCTTCTCTGATTTGTTGGTTATTCAGAAGCGTGATGTTTAGCCTCCATATGTTGGAATTTTTAATAGATTTTTCCTGTAATTGAGGTCTAACCTTACTGCATTGTGGTCAAAAGATGATTGGAATGATTTCAGGTTTTTTTTAATTTACCAAGGCTGGATTTATGTTTCAGGATGTGATCTATCCTGGAGAAGGTTCCGTGTGCACTTGAGAAAAAGGTGAAATTGATTGTTTTGGGATGAAATGTCCTATAGATATTGATCAGGTCTAGCTGGTCCATTGTGTCATTTAAAATTTGTGTTTCCTTGTTAATTTTCTGTTTAGTTGATCTATCCATAGGTGTGAGTGGGGTATTAAAGTCTCCCACTATTATTGTGTTATTATTAATTTTCCCTTTCATACTGGTTAGCATTTGCCTTACATATTGCAGTGCTCCTATGTTGGGTGTATTTATATTTATAATTGTTATATCTTCTTCTTTTTTTATTTATTTTTATTGGTTTTGCCATACAATGACATGATATCGCCATGGGTGTACATATGCTCCCCCTCCAGAACCCCTCTCCCTCCTCCCTCCTGACTCCCTCCCCCTGGGACATCTCGGTGCACCAGCCCCGAGCATCAAACCTGGGCTGGTGATTGATTTCACATATGATAATTAACATGTTTCAATGCCATTTTCCCATATCATCCCACCCTTGCCCTCTTCCACAGAGTCCACGAGTCTGTTCTATACGTCTGCATTCCTTTTGCTGTCAGGCATGCTGGGTTCTCGTTACCATCTTTCTAAATTCCATATATATGCGTTAGTATACTGTATTGTTGTTTTTCCTTCTGGCTTACTTCACTCTGGATAATAGGCTCCAGTTCCGTCCACCTGAGTAGAACTGATTCAAATGAATTCTTTTTAATGCTGAGTAATATTCCATTGTGTATATGTACCACAGCTTTCTTATCCATTCGTCAGTTGATGGGCATCTAGGTTGCTTCCATGTCCTGGCTATTGTAAACAATGCGGCGATGAACATTGGGGTACACGTGTCTCTTTCAATTCTGGTTTCCTCGGTGTGTATGCCCAGCAGTGGGATTGCTGGGTCATATGGCAGGTCTATTTGCAGTTTTTTAAGGAATTTCCACACTATATCTTCTTCTTGAATTGATCCTTTGATCATAATGTAGTGTCCTTCTCTGTCTCTTTTCACACCCTTTTTTTAAAAGTCTATTTTATCTGATATGAGTATTGCAACTCCTGCTTTCTTTTGGTCTCTGTGTGAAATATTTTTTCCAGCTCTTCACTTTCAGTTTGTATGTGTCCCTTGTTTTGAGGTTCTGTTTACTTCTATAGTGCTTACTGGCTATACCACATAGCCCGGGCCTTGCATCTACATAATCTTCTATAGTTCTCTAATATAAAACTCCTGGAAGTCAAAGACTTGTATTCCTCATAGTACCTAAGAGTATTAATTACAGTGTAATGTGTAGAAATACTTAATCTTCAGTTGGGTGACCTTTGTGCTCTGTACTCAGTTGCTCAACTATGTGACCCCACTTATTGTGACCCCACAGATTGTAGCCCTCAGGGCTCCTCTGTCCATGGATTTTCTTGGCAAGAATACCGTAGTGAGTTGCCATTTCCTCCTCCAGGGGATCTTCCTGACGTAGGGATCAAACTTGCATCTCCTGTATGTCTCCTGAAGGCAGATTCTTTACTGCTGAGCCACCGGGGAAGCCTGGTGAGAACTTCAGACTCCAACTCTAATGCCTATTTGTGTGACTCCAGACAAGAAATGTACTGTATTAAACTCCAGCTTTCTCATCGGTGAAATGGAAATAACAGCTACTTCACAGAAATAGCTCTGTCCTCAAATTTCATTTCTGTCACTGAAGTCATCTCAATGCTTTTATTTCTTTGGAGAAAAAAAAAAGAAAAACAGAAATGCCACTTCATCAAGGTCTACCTTGTTTAGTAGTAAAGAAAGCTGTTGAAGACAGACTCAAATCACTGGGTTGAGTGACCACCAAATATGATTTTTGACCTTAAGTAGGGGACTGAAATCCCCTGGAGAAGGGATAGGCTACCCATTCCAGTATTCTTGGGCTTCCCTGGTGGCTCAGATGGCAAAGAATCCACCTGCAATGCTGGAGACCTGGGTTTGATCCCTGGGTAGGGAAGATCCCCTGGAGGAGGGCATGGCAACCTATTCCAGTATTCTTGCCTGGAGAGTCATTCTGGACAGAGGAGCCCAGTGGGCTATAGCCCATGGGGTCACAAAGAGTTGGACATGACTGAGCAATTAAATACAACACAGCACAGGGGACTTAAAATAGGAATTTTTTTATCCTTTTGTTTTCTCTTTCTTCCAAATCTCATCCTCAAGGCACCTATAAGGATGGAAGGAATCATTGCTGTCTCTCCATAATCTAAAGCAGGCCCTAAAAAGGTGCTGAAAATAAGAAACACAGCTTTGAGTATTTCTGAAAGATTTAAAACAAATAGTAGGAGGAGGAGGAGCAGTATCAGTAACAACAACATAATAATAAACTTTTGTGAATTTCCTGAGTACTTACTAAGTGCTAGGTACTGTTCTAAATACTTTGCATAGATTTACTCAGTTTACACTCATCTGAACATTATGGGGTAGGTACTAAGGTTATTCTCATGTTATAGATGAGGAAGCTGAGTAATAGAAAGATTCAGCAACCTCCCAAAGGTCACACAGCAAGGAAAGAGTGGAGTCATGGTTTGAACCTAGGTCTGTCTAAGTTTCTGGTAGTTCAGATGGTACAGAATCTGCCTGCAATGCAGGAGACCTGGGTTCTATCCCTGGATTGGGAAGATCCCTTGGAGAAGGGAACAGCTACCCACTCCAGTGTTATTGCCTGGAGAATTTCATTGACAGAGGAGCCTGGCAGGTTACAGTCCATGGGGTCGCAAAGAGTCAGACATGACTTGGCAACTTTCACTCACACTCTGTTTGACTCTATAATCTGTGTTCCTTAATTATTTTATTATTCAGAGTCTCTAGCACATTTAGAAAAGAAATGAAAGAAACCTAATAACTAAATTTTTTGAAATAAAGATGGTTACAAGGTGAACTGGCTGTTTGTTGGTTTTTAATTTAAAAGAATGATACCAGAAACCTTACCTAATATTTCCCCTGATCTCCCATACCCCGACACCAACCCAGTCCTATTAATTATATCTCCCAAATAGCCCTCAAATACATTTATTCTATTCTTCCCCACAGTCAGCACCCTCGTTTAGGCATCATCATCATCTCTTGCTTCTTTAATGGTCTCCTCACTCTAGCTTTTCCCTCCTCTAGTGAAGAGGGCAACTAGAGTGATTTTTTTTTTCAAAAATGAAAATATGATAATATCACATCTTGCCTAAAACCCTTAAGTAGTCCTCAGGTATCTTAACAATAAAAATCTAAACTTCATAACCTGGCTCATATCAAAAAAGATACTTCGTGACTTAGAGTATGTTTACCTCTCCAATCTCTTGTAAGGACATGCTTCCCCCAGATGTGGACTGCAATGATAAAAAAAGTAATTATAATTTTTAAAAATGTTTGCTCCCTGTGAAATCATAAGACAAAGGGAGATCATACTGTGGCTTGGGCTGAAAGGATAGACAATGTTGCTAATAGCTTTAAGAGAAACTAAGTCAGAAGCTCAGAGCAGAAAGAGTGGAAACCCTGTGCAAATGGATAAACATAATCAGTGCATTTTTCATATTTGCAAACTACTCCCCAAAACCAGTTTGAACTACTAGTGACTGCACTTTATAAAGGAATTCTACACTAGCAATTAAAGCCTCAATAAATATTTAAGTTTCGTAGGAAGGATTCTTTCTCATGTTCACGGTCCCAGCAAAGAGATTTGTAAATATTCAAACTACAAGTTATGAGTTCTGTTTCAAAGGGTACTTTTTTCAGCATACAGGATATTTTTACTTTGAAGACGTCACTATGAGATAGGCATGGTAATATGAGAAAATCAGATGAGTAAGGGTAAAGTACTCACCTAAGGTCACCAAACTAATTACTAGTGAAGCCCAGATTAGAGGCTCTAGGGATTCCTAATCCAGTTATCTCAAGTTCAGCTTTACAGATAACATGCATTTTACATATAAAATACTGGAGACCTTCACCTGCAAGTCATGGGTTAAAACTGAATACTAAAATCACCTTTTATTTCCCAATGCTTCTAGTGCAGCTGGCTCCAAGAGACTCAAGAGTCACTGAACTGCAGAAGATGAAGTGTGGCAATAGTCAGTGAATGCAAAATTGGGTTTAATCTGGAATTAAATAGCTCCTCCAGTTTATACCCATTGTCACTTTCATTAGCCTCTGCCTCCCAACAACATGCCAAGACATTTGAATATAGGTTACTTTGAATCTCCTTCTTATAAGTAAGTTTCATCTTTGATTTAGTCTTCATCAAGTTATCTTGCAGAGGAGAACAGTGTTTATATCATACAGTAATCAATTCTCCTTATGGTGGCAAGTCTACATATTTAAATACTCAAATTTCCAGATTCTCTTTTCTCCTGCCTGATTGCATCAATAACTGTTTGGCAATGTCTTTATTTTAATCAAATTGTCTACTTATCTTTCCTTCACTCTTCTGGTTAAAGCCAGATAACAAATGAGTACACAGCCCTGGCTGTCACTCATTTCATGCCTTTTTTTATTTGATTAACAAGCTGATTTTTCTATGATGGTCCATCACCAGCTATATTTATTTTTTAATGCTCTTATTATTTCACCAGGCTAATTTCTCCAGCATATTTACATTTGTTTTTTCACCAGCCTCATCAGATAGCATACAGTCAAAATGGATGTGCAATGGAAAGCACATATGTGGTGGCCAGGGATTGGGGGAGGTAATGAGATGAGGAATGGCTGCTTAATGGGCATGGGGTTTCCTTTGAGGGTGATGAAAATGTTTTTGGAACTAAATAGAAGTAACGGTTGTACAAAGTTGTAAATGTATTAAATGGCTTTGAATTGTACACTTTAAAATGACTACTTGTATGTCAAATAAATTTCACCACAATGTTTTTAAAAGGTAATAAAAATTATATACCCACATGGCCCTTACATGCTAATGGGAAAAAGGCAGGCAATCAACAAAATAAGAAAGTAGATTATATTCTATATTAGAAGGTGCTAACTGCCAAGAGTGAAATCAAATAAGGTTGTACTAAAGAAAGTGTGGTTTTAAATAGGGTGGTCAAAGAAGATTTCACTGAAAAGATGACATGTAAGTCAAGAATTGAGGATGTTAAAGGAGCTATCCACTTGGGTAAAAGACAGAAGAGCACTACATACTGAGCGAATAGTAAGTGCAAAGGCCCTAAGGTACCAAAAGTATTTGGAGAGCTGTCTATTCAAAATTGCTATTGCCAGATTTTAAAGTCAACTGCAGGGGCAAAGACAACATCACCATCTTCTGGCAGAGTGGAAGGGCTCAGCATGTTTTTTGTATTGTTCTTTGGTGTATTCTTGCCACCTTTTCTTAATCTCTTCTGCCTCTGCTGGGTCCATATCATTTCTGTCCTTTATTGTGCCCATCCTTGCATGAAATATTCCCTTGGTATCTCTAATTTTCTTGAAGAGATCTCTAGTCTTTCCCATTATATTGTTTTCCTATATTTCTTTACACTGATCACTGGGAAAGGCTTTCTTAGCTCTCCTTGCTATTCTTTGGAACTCTGCATTCAGATGGATATATCTTTCCTTTTCTCCTTTGCCTTTAGCTTATCTACTTGGGTCCAAATCCCCATCTTTAAATGAATCTCTATATAAACCTTGTCGATGCCCTAAGAACAAAGGTGCACTTCCAAAGGGTTTTTTTTTTTATTAAGCAATCTTTCTTTGCTGAAAAACATAGCACTGAAACTTGAATGTTAGGTGGGTTCTAGTTTTCCTGATGCCTCCACTTCCTGACTCCCTCACATCATTAATGCATTCACCTAAAATTTCATGAATAATAAAGCATTTATGTTATTAAACTTCATACTGTATCAACTGCTTTCACAAGTCTTAAATGAAATCTATTAACAGCATGAGAAAAGGAAGACTACTGAGGGTTTTTAGGGGATCATTCCTGAAAGTTATTAAATGCCAACTTTTTCAAAAGAATAGCTGACTACAATGTAATGTTACTCACTGATAAATAGTTCTAGTTGTCCCTTGCATGACATGGGAGAAGAAACAAATTGTGAAATAAAAAATGTCTAACAGTGAGATGTACCACTCAGGAGCTTAGCAAACTGACTACAAATGTTTCTACCAAGATTAATCTGTGGACCTTATAATTACAATATTTCTCTGCTTTCTACCAGGAGAAAACATGTAGATGAAAGAGGAAAAAGATCAAGGCCTGATGTTTCTGTTGAAATCATTCTGAGCCATAAAATCATTTCCAACCTTCTGGGTTTCAATTGTATTGATAGGCAATACCTATGAAATCCTGTTTAAATATTTTATCTGATAAACCCCACAGCATTAATTATTCTAATGGTTACACGTTCCAAGCAAGATCTCTAAAACGATCTTCCAAGGAAGGTTTGACACAAGGCAGTTTAACCATAAGCTAGTCTAGAAGACAGCAAATAGAGAAAGAGCAAATATTCTTTTCCCAGAATTTATTTGGTATTGGGTCAGAATGGGGGATTAACCAAGTTTATACTGAACTTTTAGAATGCATGAAGTATGTTTCTGATGATATGAAAGCATCTGTATGAACACATATTCCAAAGTCAAGTAGTTCCA
Organism: Antilocapra americana; assembly: GCA_007570785.1. Taxonomy (NCBI): domain Eukaryota; kingdom Metazoa; phylum Chordata; class Mammalia; order Artiodactyla; family Antilocapridae; genus Antilocapra; species Antilocapra americana. The sequence goes on from ML662918.1 coordinate 887,066, forward strand.
TCGACATTGTCTCTCACAATTTTAAACTCCCATTACTCTTTAACTCTTATTCATTTAATTGAGATTTAACTGTGGTTTGGATATAGGAAAGATATGTTGAGCATTTGGGAAAGGAAAGATATTTTGGGCATATGGCAAAGGCCTAAATTTGCCTTTTATATTAACTGCTTACTATGTATACATGAAATTCCGAAAGTATCTATACAACTTTAATATCCTGAATATGCTTCTTAAATTAAAATATTTCATATTAACTTTTGAGACTTTTTCATGTGTAAAGCTATACAACTTCAGGAAACGTCATGTCAACTATTTCTATATCCAAACAGATTTCCCAACAAAGACTAAAGAGTAGCTTGTCCCAAGGAGTGAAGGTAGGACATAAGTTATCTGATTATATCACTTAGGGTTGGAAATGAAAGGCCACTTTCCATAAAGGAACTATTTTGAGCTATTGACATTAATGCTATAATAACACATAATTCACTGTCCTCTTTAACTGACTTCTCAAAGTCTCTAGATACTGAATTAGATGATGTACACTTCCAATAAAAAGAATTGATGCATCTCATTGCTTCAGGTGAATTATGGTTTTAATTTCATTTTTTTCCTAGAGGGAGTATCATACTCCTTCCTGCCCATTCTTTGCAACTAGGGTCAAGTTGTCTTGTCCTAACCTGAAATAATGTTTTTGTTTCACATTCTTCCCAGGAATTAAAGGAATAACTAAGTCCCCAATGGTCATTTTTCAAAAAGGATTTTTAAATGGTGTATAAAAGAGGTCACTTACTCCCAACCATGACCACCAATAGAAGAGACACTTGCAGTGATAACTCCCTTGCCCAATTTCCTTGTGAAAAATGTCACACAAATCAATTTGTACACACATAGTGTCTCTAAGTAAATGTGCCTATACACATATACACACATTGATAGTAATTAGTGAATTATGCTGAATCATCAAGGAATATGTATATTCACCTAAGTGGAATTTCAAGATAAAGTCTCAGAACTGAAAGTTTTCTAAAATATTATTAAATATTTATATGCCTTTGTAAGCTACATTTGCTGATTAATACTTAATAATATTTAACATTTTTATGTGCATTGCCATTTAGAACAGCAATTACTATGCTTATGCTACAGTAATCTTCTTAGAGTTTCACTCAACACTACATGCTCTCAGTAGATTATTAATTTTTAGTCCCTGTGTCTGTTCTTCTTAACTTTACTATCTCCCCTCTAGCTCTCAATTTAACTGTCACTTTTTGTTGCTCCTGTACACTTAATTGGAGATGCCTCTTTAGCTCTTATCTTTTAAAGTTTAAAAATTATAACATTTTATTGAGGCTACAATGTATATAAAATTGGATGTAAATATAAATTGTATTAATACATAAATATATATAAAACATATATAACCCTCCATAAAGAATGAGCATAGATAAATAAAAATACACTGTTGCAAGGTTCTTATATTTTATAAGAAGCAAAAAATTAACTCTTAGTAAACTGGGATAAAATTAAGACACATATTGTAATTCAAAAAGAAATACCTAAAATTAATGGAAAAATATATAGTTAAAATGGCCATAAAGACATTAAATTATAATCAAAATGTATTTGATTACCCCCCCTAAAAAAAGCATAAAAGGGGAAATAAACCATATTGGACAAATGGAAAATATATAGTATATTAAAGGTATAGATTTAAGTGTGTCAATAAGTACATTAAATGAAAAGAGTGTTAGAAAGTGAAAGTCACTCAGTTGTGTCCAACTCTTTGTAACCCCATGGTCTATATAGTCCATGGAACTCTCCAGATCAGGATATTGGAGTGGGTAGACTATCCCTTCTCCAGCAGATCTTCCCTAATCGAACTGGGGTCTCCTGCATTGCAGGTGGATTCTTTACTGACTGAGCTATTAGAGAAGCTGTTCCCTCCTCCAGGGGATCTTCCCAACCCAGGAATCAAACTCGGGTCTCCCACATTGGAAGCAATGAGATTCATCAGTTCTCCCACATTGGAAGATTCTTTACCAGCTGAGCCACCAGGGAAACAAAAGAGTTTACATATATATATATATAT